>JAGXJF010000530.1:0-55419 GCA_019208055.1 Stipa capillata
CCACTGTGGTGCCCAGCCCTCCTCCGCTGAGCACGCCGGCTCCGGAGGAAGAGGAAGAAGATGACGACGTCCCGCTCCGCGTGACCAGGAGGCGAAGGCCGTCGGCGGGCGCTACTCCGAGGGGACAAGGCGGCTCCGCTGCCAGTCCCAGCCTGGCGACGCTTACTGCGGCGGGCACCACTTCGTCGGGCAGGGCGGTTTCCTCTGCCCGTCTTGACCCCGGTGGCGCCGTCTGCCACGGGAGCTGTTCCGGCGGAGCAGGCGGCTCCACCGCTGGCCCCGATCCGGTGGCGCCGGCTGCCGCCCAGAGTGGAATTCCTCGGGCGGCTGAAGATGATGTTCCCCCCTGTCGGGGGAAAAAGAGAACCGCCGACGCCGCCTTCAGGGATCAAGGCAGATCCACGACGTCGTCGACTCCGACTGCTGCCACGTCTGGGCGGCGAGCCTCGAGGCTTAAGAAGCGTGTCCCCGTCCCTTGATCTGCCAAGTAAGTATTTCAGCGACTGCTTGCTTATCTATGCTCTTCGGGATTGACGGGTCCAGGTTTCTCTTGCAGAGCGCAAAGGATGGGAGACGTCCCGAAGGCTCCGTCGAGTACCCCGAGATCCAGCCAAGGTGGGGACCTGCCGGGGTCGGATACCCGGCCCTGGTCGCCTCCGCGTGCGGCCATGTCTTCGCCTCCCCGACCGTCTCCTGAGCGGGCTGGTGCACAGCTGTGTAAGACACCGGTGACACAGGTGACTGTCACCTTTGGAACCCAGATGGCCGGCAACTACTTTGTCAAGTGCCTGCGACCTATATACTTAGCCACAATCTTCCCTTTTCTGTCCTTCTGTAGGACATAGGATGGATTGGATGAATGTTTACCATCTTCCTATCTCTCTGTATGTGACCAACAGGTTTGTTATCATCTGTTCCTGTCTGTCTCACAAATTTGTCTGCAAGATTAAAATTAGTAACAGCAGGTAGTTTATCCTTATTAGCAGAAGGATTGTAACCCAGGCCTTTTCGGCCATCATTCTTTCTGAGCATTTCAGCTCTGATGAGCTGATAATTTTGCATGCCAATATTGGCAGTGCATAGGCCTTTTCTCATGAGCCTTTTAAGCCCTTCTAGCTCTTCCTTGAGCTTGTTGTGCTCATCTGCATCCACAGAGGTAGTAATAACAGAGGTTGAAGCCTCTTTTGAATCATCAACTACACAACCTGTGGAAGTTAGAATATTATACGACTAGCACAGTTTAAGCATGATTCAATAGCAGCATGAGTAGGCAAAGATGCATCAGTAGATATAGAAGAAATATCAGTGCACATAGAATGCTTTGCCTTGAGCTCCTCATGCTCCTTAATCAGAAGCTCATGAGCTACCTTGAGCTTCTCATGAGCTATCTCTAGGTTTTTCTGGTCTAGCCTGAGGCTTTCTCTGTCATCTGTAACCTCATCATATGATTCACTCAGCTCCCTGAGTTTATCTCTTAAAGAGATATTTTCCCTCCTCTCCTTGCCATAGGCTTTATCTGTTCTTTCAAGAATGCCCATTAGTTCAGCATAATCAGGAAAGTCATCCTCAATAAGTACCTTTGAACCTTTGGCCATGAAGCACAAAGGGGCAGAAGTGGATGGCAGTTGATCAGCTTCAGCACTGAACTCGGAGCTGTGTGATCTGGCGGTGTCACAGCTGGGTATATCAGCCATGCTGATGGCGATCTCAGCAACTTGATCTTCATCCTCTGACTCTTCTTCTGAGCCTGAATCCTCAGATACCCAAGCCTGTCCAACATAAGCTCTGGCAGTAGCTTTGTTTTTGGAGTAGGTTGGATGCTTGCTGTCGAAGGTCTTCTTCTTCCCATGGAAGTCCTTCTTCTTTCTGTATTGGCTGTTGTCCTTTCTCTTGGTTGGACAATCAGCAGCAAAGTGGTCTTCCTTGCCACACTCGAATCACTTGTTATCTTTTGACAGCTTCTTCCCTCTGAATCTGTCACCTGATCCAAGCTGCTTCTTCTTCTTGTAAAATTTTCTGAAGTTCCTTGTGAGGAGGATGAGTTCACTCTCTTCTCCGCTGGCCATCTCCTCATCAAGTTCTTCACTGCTATCACTCTCAATCTGTGATGTTGAAGCAATAGTCTTCAAGGCAATATTTTTCTTGATAGCTGGAGAGGAGCTTTGCTTGCCTTCTTGTTTAAGCTCCATCTCATGTGTTAGGATCCTTCCGAACACTTCTGTGGGTTTCATTTGCTCAAACCCATCTTTTTTCTTCAGCATGAGAACAAGTGTTCTGTAGGCTTTTGGAAGCACTGACAAGAACTTCTTGATCACGTCTTCATCTTCCAATCGGTTGGAGCCTAGGGTCTTCAGCTGGTTTGTGATAATGGTGAGTCTTGAAAACAGAGAATTGATGTCTTCACCATGCTCGAGCTCAAACCTCTCTAGCTTTGATTCCAGAAGGCTCCTCTTTGACTTCTTTAGTGTCACTGCCTTCATGGATCTGCTCCAAGATGTCCCAGATATCCTTAGCCATGAAACACAAAGGGGCAGAAGTGGATGGCAGTTGATCAGCTTCAACACTGAACTCGGAGCTGTGTGACCTGGCTGTGTCACAGCTGGGTATATCAGCCATGCTGATGGCGATCCCAGCAACTTGATCTTCATCCTCTGGCTCTTCTTCTGAGCCTGAATCCTCAGATACCCAAGGCTGTCCAACATAAGCTCTAGCAGTGGCTTTGTTTTTGGAGTAGGTTGGGTGCTTGCTGTTGAAGGTCTTCTTCTTCCCATGAAAGTCCTTCTTTCTGTACTGGCTGTTGCCTTTCTCTTGGTTGGACAATTAGCAGCAAAGTGGCCTTCCTTGCCACACTCGAAGCACTTGTTATCTTTTGACAGCTTCTTCCCTCTGAATCTGTCACCTGATCCAAGCTGCTTCTTCTTCTTGTAAAACTTCCTGAAGTTCCTTGTGAGGAGGATGAGTTCACTCTCTTCTCCGCTGGTCATCTCCTCATCAAGTTCTTCACTGTTATCACTCTCAATCTGTGATGTTGAAGCAGTAGTTTCGAGTGACAGATTCAAAGGAAAAAGGCTGTCCAAAGACAACAAGTACTTCGAGTGTGGCAAGGAAGGCCACTTTGCTGCTGATTGTCTAAAAAAGAAGAAGGACAACAATCAATACAAGAAGAAGAAAAACTTTCATGGAAAGAAAAAGACTTTAACAACAAGCATCCAACTTATTCCAAGAACAAAGCCACTGCTAGAGCTTATGTTGGACAAGCTTGGGTGTCAGATGATTCAGGGTTAGAGGAAGAGTCTGAAGATAAAGGTTAGGTTGCTGGAATTGCCATCAACATGGCTGATGCACCCAGCTGTGACACAGCCAGGTCACACAGCTCCAAGATCAACGCTAAGGCTGATTAGTCGTTATCTACTTCTGCTCCTTTATGCCTCATGGCCAAAGAATCAAAGGTACTTACTGAAGATGACTTTCCTGATTATGCTGAACTAATGGGCATCCTGGAAAGAACAGATAAGGCCTATGGCAAGAAGAGGAATGAGAATATATCCCTAAGGGATAAGCTCAGGGAGCTCAGAGAAACCTATGATGAGGTTACTGATGATAGGGAAAACCTCAGGCTAGACCAAAAAAATCTAGAAATTGCTCATGAAAAGCTCAAAGCAGCTCATGAGTTTCTCCTTAAGGAGCATGAGGAGCTAAAGGCAAAGCATGAATTGTGCACTGATATTTCTTCTACTATTTCTAATGATGCACCTGTGCCTGCTCATGTTGTTATTAAATCATGCATAAACTGTGCTAGTCGCATAAATGTTCTAACTTTCACAGGTTGTGCAATTGATAATTCAAAAGAGGCTTCAACCTCTACTGCTATTAACCCTGTGGATGCAGCTGAGCATAACAAGCTCAAAGAGGAGCTTCAAGAGCTGAAAAGGCTTATGAGGAAAGGCCTATGCACTGCCAACATTGGCATGCAAAATTATCAGCTGATTAGAGCTGAAATGCTTAGAAAGAACGATGGCCAGAAAGGCCTGGGTTACATTTCTCCTGCAAATAAAGATAGACTGCCTGCTGTCACTAACCCTAATCTTGTAGAAAAATTTGTGAGACAGACAGGTACAAATGACAACAACTTTGTTGGTCATATGAAGAGAAACAGGAATGTGGTGAACATTCCTTCTAACCCATCCTATGTTCTGCAAAAGGACATAAAAGGGAAAATAGTGGCTAAGTATGTAGGTCGTAGGCACTTGACAAAGTGGTTGCCTACCATCTGGGTTCCAAAGGTAACAGTTACCTGTGTCACCAATATCTTACATAGCTGTGTACCCACCAGTGTCACCGGTAATTTACACAGCCAACTAACCCTTTTGTCTAAGGTTGCAGGTGATAATCAGCCAAAGAGGATTCATGTTATATCATCTGTGCTAAGGCTGTCAGTTCTAGAAACAGATCTACTAACTCATTAACTGTTGTTTCTGCTTATGGTAAAACTGCTAAGGGAGTCAAACAAGTTTGGGTCCCTAAATCCCATAACTAATCTTGCAGGACACTGCCTCCCGTGGAACTGACTGGGTTGTGGACAGTGGATGTATACAACATATGACAGGAGGCAGAGAGGAGTTTGTAGAGATCACTAATGAAAATCTTCTAAGCAAATACATGATCTATGCAGACAACTCCAAGGGAAAGGTAAATATCATTGGTAAAGTTGTCATTTCTGAACATCACTCCTTATCTAATGTCATGCTTGTGGATCAGATAGGCTATAGTCTAACGTCTGTGTCACGGCTGTGTGACACAGGTATGAAATTTACTTTCAATCCTGATGAGGTTATAGCCTCCAAACTATCTGATGATTTTCAAGTATTCAAAGGATGCAGGTCTGAAAAACTATATATTATCAATTTCAATGAACAGTCTGCAGCAGCTCCATGGTATCTCATGGCCAAGACCAGTGTTGGCTGGCTGTGGCACAGGCGGCTAGAACATGCAGGGATGAAGCTTCTTAACAAACTGAGCAAACATGACTATGTCATAGGCCTAGAAAAGGTAAAGTTTGAAAAGGTCAAGCCCTGCAGTGCATGTCAAGCCGGCAAACAAGTTAGAGCTGCCCATCGTCCCAAGACCATCATGACCACCACCACTCCTTTTGAGTTCATACACATTGACCTCTTTGGTCCTACAACATATGAGAGCTTGAGAGGTAACAAGTATAGCTTTGTCATAGTAGATGATTTTTCTCGCTATATTGGGTGTTCTTTTTGAAGGAGAAGACACAAGTTTACAAGAAGTTCAAACATCTCATTGTTAGAGTTCAAAATGAGTGTAAAGTAAACCTGGTCAAGGTCAGGAGTGATAATGGGACTGAATTTAAGAACTCCAAGGTGGAAGCATTTTTGGACAAGCATGGAATCAAGCATGAGTTTTCAAGTCCATATGCTCCACAGCAGAATGGTGTAGTGGAAAGAAAGAACAGGACCTTGATAGAGATGGCAAGGACACTACTAGATGAGTACAAGACTTCACCAAGATTTTGGGCTGAAGCTGTCAACACTGCCTGCCAATCCATCAATTGGCAATATCTACGTCCACTACTCAAGAAGATTCCTTATGAGCTGCTCACCAACTCCAAGCCAAATGTCTCATATTTCAGAGTATTCGGTTGTAAGTGCTCCATCCTTAGGAAGAACAAACGTCTTACTAAGTTTGAAGCTAAATCTGATGTTGGTATATTCCTTAGTTATTCCACTAACTCTCATGCCTATAGAGTTTTTAACACCTCCACAAAGGTTGTTTAAGAATCTATAGATGTGGACTTTGATGAGTCTTATGGCTCCCGAGGAGAGCAAGTTGCTAATGATGTAGGGAGAGAGGACATTCAAAAGAAATCTACTGGTGAGATCAGACCCACCATCAAGGAGGAATCTGCCTCACCAAGTGATCAAGAACCACCCTCTCCATCACTGGGTGAAGACATTGGAGTTCAAGATGTTGAGTTCGAGTATAACCCAGCCAATGATCAACTGGATGCAGAGGACCTGACTCAGCCAGCTGTGTCACAGGAAGAACCAACTGTGTCACAGACATCACCAACAGCTGTGACACAGGTGGTTGACCCAGATCCCCTTATGATCAGTAGGCTGCAGAAGGATCACCCTGTAGACCAAATCATCGGTGTCATTAATAGGGAGTGACTACTCGTTCTCGAATTGCTAATTTCTGTGAACATTGCTCTTTTGTTTCCAATGTTGAACCCAGGAACATAAAGGAAGCTCTCATGGATGTTGACTGGATAAATGTTATGCATGAAGAGCTGAATCAATTCGAGAGAAACCAAATTTGGTCCCTGGTTGAAAGACCCCATGACCATAATGTGATTGGAACAAAGTAGGTCTTCAGGAACAAACAAGATACAAATGGACAAGTGGTAAGGAACAAAGCCAGACTTGTGGCTCAAGGGTTCACACAGGTGGAGGGCCTGGACTTTGGAGAAACATTTGCTCCAGTGGCAAGACTTGAAGCCATCAGGATCCTCCTTGGATATGTTGTTCATCATAATATCAAGCTTTACCAAATGGATATGAAGTCAGCCTTTCTAAATGGTAAACTTTCTGAACTAGTATATGTTGAACAGCCTCCTGGCTTTGAAGATGCTAAGAAACCACATCATGTCTATAAACTGCACAAAGCACTCTATGGCTTAAAGCAAGCACCTATAGCATGGTGTGACACATTGAAAGAATTTCTGATCAAAAATAGATTTAAAATGGGCTTAGTAGACACAACTCTATTCACTAAGAAAAATGGAAATGATTTATTTGTGTGCCAAATTTATGTTGATAACATAATATTTGTTAGTACTAACCATTCCATGAGTGATGAGTTTAGCCAAATGGTGACCAAGAGGTTTAAGATGTCTTTAGATGGTAAACTCAAGTACTTCCTAGGACTTCAGATCAAGCAACTCAAGAAAGGAACTTTCATCTCACAAGAAAAGTTTACCAAGGACATCATCACCAAGTTTGGCATGAAGGATGCATAGCCTATTCACACTCCCATGCAAACAAATGGTCATCTGAACTTAAACATTGAAGGTAAGTCTATTTATCAGAAAGAATTCAGATCCATGATAGGCTCCTTGCTATACTTGTGTGCATCTAGGCCAGATATAATGTTGAGTGTATGTATGTGTGCTAGATTCCAAGCTAACCCTAAGGACTATCACAGAGTGGCAGTACGCAGGATACTGAGATATTTAATTCAAACTTCAGGGTTTGGTCTATGGTATCCCAAAGGTATAAATTTTGAGCTAGTTGGCTATTCTGATAGTGACTATGCAGGGTGTAAGGTTGACCGAAAGAGCACCTCAGGACCTGTCAATTCCTAGGGCAGTCCTTAGTGTCCTGGTCATCCAAGAAACAAAACTCAGTAACCCTTTCCACTGCAGAGGCAGAGTATATAGCTGCTGGTAGTTGTTGTGCTTAGTTATCATGGATGAGGTAAACCTTGAAGGATTTCAGCATATCTTTTAATCAAGTGCCCCTCTTCTGTGATAATGAAAGTGCAATTAAGTTAGTCAACAACCCAGTGCACCACCAAAGATCCAAACACATAGAAGTGAGACACCACTTCTTTAGAGACCATGTTGAGAAAATAGATATACAGCTGTGTCATGTAAGGACTGAAAGGCAATTAGCTGATATTTTCACCAAGCCTTTAGATGAGACTAGGTTCTGTGCTCTGAGAAGTGAATTGAATATCATTGATGTCTCTAACTTGCAATAAAGGTTTGGCATGGCGTCCAGCTCACATGCTCTTGCTATGTTTGCTGCCTATATTTGCCATCTGTTTTACTCACCTGTCACAGGTGTGTTCTATGCTTAGAGTTGAGAATATTTCTTGAGCTGTTTGTACACTCTCTTATGTACATGTTTTTTAATCAACTCTTATTAGTTTTAGCTCTGCTTGATTGAATTTCTGGCAAACTGATTTTGAGAAGATTTCATAAGGTCTCTCTATTAGTGCTCAAGTGCTTTCTTCCTTATCCAACTCTCTCCATCTCGGTGTTCTATAGATGAAAAACTTGTCACCTGAGTCTTCCATCTGTGTCTCAGGCAAATGCTTTTTGAACACCGTAGGTCATAGGGTTTCTTCTTACTCATCTGTATCACAGGTCATCAACTTAGCTGTGACACAGCCACCATATACCCCTTTGGCCTATATAAAGCGTCGATAAGTTTCCACAGAATCCACATCCAACTCAAAACCCCAAACTTCCGCCGTGCGCCAAAATCTCAAGTTTTCGATGAAATCACGGATTCTGCCCCTCTAAAACTCTTGGACGCATCAGAAAAAGCTTTCCGTGGAGCTCAAGCACTGATTCCTTCATGCATTATCGAATTCTCGGTCAAAGTAAGCCTCTGCTAACCCTACTTTGCGTTCGCCCTATCTTTGTGTCCATGCAATCGCTCTAAAGTTTAGTTCAGTAGCGCATTCTTCTTGTCTAGGGTTGGTTTAGACTTTGATCATTTTCCATAATTCATCTAGCTTGAAACCTAACGGCAAATCCTTGTTAAACCCTAGTTTTCATAAATCTGCCATCCGCCTCCGCTCGTAGCTGTGTCACCACTAAGGTCTCACCTGTCACACAGGCATGTCTATTCAACAGACAGAGATCTCGGTTTGTTTCTAAGTCTTCACCTGTGTTACCTTAATCTCACACAGGTGTCTCACACAACTACTGACTTCTGCATCTTAGGAACACCTCTTTCCTACATTCTTTCTTATCTATCTTATTTCTTCAGATGTCTTCAGATTCTGAGAGAGCAGACAGTGGCCTTAAGTGGTCAGATCCAGAGGAGTCAAGCAAAGAGATAAATATTTCAGACTCGGATCAAGAAAGGGAAGATTAAGACAGAAGGAAGAGGCAGCTAAGAGAAGAAGAGTAAATCAAAGAGCTTACAGGCAAAGAAGAGCTGCGGCAAATAAAGCAGCTGCTTCAGTTTCTCAGGCTGGTCAGTCCAGCTCAGCTCAGCATGCTCCACCCAAGAGGACAAGATCCTCAGCTGTTGTTGATCATACATCTTTGGGAAAGGAAGCTGCAAAGAAGCCAAGACAAGCAATAAGGAAAGTCTCAAAGCCCTCTATTGCAGATGTAGTGCTGCCAAGAGGCACTATTACAATTCGAGAGCCTGTCCTTGAGCCTCAAGTGTCTGAAGCAGACCTAGAAAATGACAAGCTCATTTTGGATGAGATGGATGAACTGGTAGAGTAGATCAATACAGAAACTGATGAGACAGTGAAGAAACATCTCTCAACAATCTACACTGCTAAAAGTCTTGAGCTTTCTAATCAGTGTACTCTAGTATCATTAGCTATTCCAGAACCCACAGATGCAGATAGGGCTCTCATGCGTGAAATAGCAGACTTGCATCTTCAGATAAAGTCAGCCTCTTCTCATTCTGCCCAAGTTGAATTGAGAAGGCAAATCATTGAGAAGCAGAATAACTTCTCAACTAGTTGTTTGTCAGCTCCAACTCATAATCCCATTGCCCTGTCTCATATTGATTCTAGAGATCGTCATCTTATACAACAGATCAATGAGCCGATTAAGAAAATGAAGACTCTGCCAAAAGGTCTTGAGAGGAGCTCTGTCGAACTCCAGAATTCGTAACAGAGAGGCTTAAGTGAAACCACCCACTAAGTCGAAACGTCAACCCCGACCTCAACTCCTGGGTGTCAATTCCAAGAGGAGTGGAGTGATATGGCTCCGAATAGCCCGAGACGTCAACCCCAAAGCTTACTCTGGCCGGAGCACAGAGTAGTAGGGTGATATGGTCTCCTCACTCTTTTCTACTGAGCCGGAACTTCAATCCCGAACTCGTCCCGGCAAATTAATTCATGGCTGGAGTAGGATGATATAGTTCCCAATCTCTCAGTAGTAGAGTCGCTTCACAGGGGTGATTAAACTTAATGACTCTATGATATGAACTCGAAAGTCCTACCCACAACATGTGCTTCATCACATACACGCATGGCACATGAGTAGGCGAAAACAACCAGCTAACACAGCAGAACTCTACAACAGAACTGCAATATAGCAATACATACCTGCAAAGGATCTGAGGATCCCAGCACAATACACAGCGGAAGTTTAAATAGGGCTAAGAAGCCGAGCAGTAGTGCCGAGAGCGGCAACAAAACAAACCTAGCTGCCCAACCCTAGGGGCAGGATCACTGCCTGGGGTTCCCAGTGACTAACCGTCGTGGGTGTCGATCTCTATATAGAAACCACCCTCCCAAGGGTAGTTTCCTCTGCAACAAAAACAACAACAATAGCGGGGTGAGTACAAAATTGTACTCAGCAAGACTTACAGTGCGGAAAGTAGTAATAGTTGTGCCAGGTATCAATAAAAGGGGTTTGTGGACTATTTTGCGGAAAGCCAATTTTTCTTTTAGTAATACTTTCTACATAGAAGAAAATCGACTACCAGAAGGTTTTTGAAAAGGGGATAAGTCTACACTTCGCGAACATTCCTACCTGCAGAACACCACACCCTAGATACCCTCGACCCATCCTCAACCACCCTGGGAGGAAGCTGTCGCTAACACCGTCCTTAGAGTTGGCAAGTTTTAGAGTTTGTTGTAGTTGTCTAATTCGGTGCAAAATCTTACCAAGCTATCCATAACCGCGGACACGGCTGTTCAAACAGTTCAAACCCTGCAGGGGGGTACATCTTTACCTACACGTATCAATCGTCTCCTAGTGCCAACGCGATTTACACACTTTCACGAGGTGTGCTGGCGGAGGGTGATTGAACACGACCTTTACAATGCTTTCGACCTAGGTATGAGCCACCCGTACAGGCTAGTCCATGTACATCTGTCCGACGGCACAGAGACACGGTCCCATAGTTGTGGCAGGAGATACATCCCCGGACTCGAACCGTGTGTAACCCTCACAGAGTGCCTTTTACCCCACACACACACACAAAAACCGCACTCTATTGCAGCTCATACACTAAGTCTAGGCAAATTATTCAGTCGAGGGTGGCCCCATAATCCACCCGTGTAGAAGTACGCGAATCTTGGTTCGAAGGGACACCGGAAACCGGTCCTTGCGGGAAAACGAGACAAACCACCGTGCTCCCAGCCACGGCCTCTCGTCTAGCCCAGATAAAATTAAGCAAGTTTATTAAGTAATCCCGGTGAACACCCGCCTACCAAGTAACCCATCCAATGGTGTGAGAACCTCTGCTATCCCAGAACTTACGACTCTTGCAATTCTAAGCATGTCTAAGCAAATACATATAATAAGCAATAGCAGGTTACACACTAGACTACCCTAGTTAGGTTAGGATGGTAGTGGAGTTGATTGAGCGACAAAGTAAGCTGTGTGCAAGGAATAGAGGTAATACTAACGAGAAAATAACATTTGAACGCATGCAATATTGCATTTGAAAACAACTAATACTTTGCAAAATAATAGGAGTTTAGCAATGTGACCAAAGGGGCTGCTTGCCTGGTTGCTGAGCAACTAAACCCTGCTCTTGTTCGAAACTACCGTCTTCTGGACCTTCCGGCTCTAACGGGGGAGAACGAAAACACCGGAAACAAGGGTACAATCGTAAACACCAAAATATCAAACATCAATACAAGATGCAATGCATGCCATGGTGTAGAGGGTGCAAAAAGAAAACTAATGCAAGTGGAATCAATTTAATCGGAGTTCGGACGCATAAAATATCGCGATCCGAAAATCCTCCGGCTAATCGGAAACCCTAATTTGAGTTTTTAGCAAATTGTATTATTCCTAGCATGCAAACATGGATGAAAATGATGCTTTTGAATAGATCTTCTTTTTCTGAATATTTTGATATATTATTTGCATTTTTCTGATTTAAAATGGATTTTTTATGAATTTTACAAGAGTTAAACCATTTTTCACCCTTTGTTGTATTTTTCTCAGTAAAAATAATATTTAAATACTTTTTATTACTTAGCCAATTCTAGCTCCAGTCAATGACATGTGGGCCCCATGGTCAAAGTTGACTAGTCTATGACAGGTGGGGCCCCCTGTCATAGATTTCTCAATTACTTTTATTCCTTTCCCTATTTTCTATCGGGTGGACCCCGGTTGTCATTCAGACACAGTTAAAGAGTGTATTAAATACACTGCTTAGTTAATAAGCACAGTCATTAAGGTGCCTGATTAATATTTAATGGCATTGACCGAAGTGATTAACCGGTCAGAGCATATTTATTGCCATTAGAGACGGCATTAAACATAGTTAGCGTTAATTACTGGCGGTTAGCATTAATGGAGCTCTTAAATATGTTGGCAGCAATGATTAGCAGTTATAAAATGCGCTTAGTCATTATGGTGCTCCTGATTATGTCTTAACCGCCATTAAAAAGGGATTAAACCCTAATTAGAACCGGCCGGGGGCTTGGCTACTGGAGCTCGGTCCGACACGGTGGGGCCGATGCCCGGCCGGCGGCGAGGTCAGGGAGCAAGGGAACGGCGGCGTCGTCGGCTGCTTACCGGAGAGAGGAGCAGTGCGGCGGAGGGTGGTGTTGGGGGTTCAGAGTGGAGCAGAGCGGCACCGGGGCGGCGCGCTTGGAACCCGGGGCGGTCGGCGGCGAGCTGAGGGCGAGGCCGAGATGGCTCGGGAGGGAGCTAGGGCGGCGCGGGGAAGAGCTATGGGGAGGGCGACGACCGAGGGGGCAAAAGGGGGCTTCGGCCGGGTGGTGAGGTGACGACCGGGCGGAGAGGTGCAAGCGGGCTCAGTTGGGGGCGGCACGGAGGCGGCGTTGAGGGAGGAGGCCGGGAGGTGTTCGGGGCCGGCTCTGGGGGCGGACGGCGGGGCTACCGGGAGAGGAGGCGCGGCGAGGAGCCAAGCGGCGGAGCAAGGGGAGGGTGGTGGCGCTAGGAGGCTCCGAAGCGGCGGCGGAAGGCTCGGGGTGGGGTCGGTGGCGGCGGAGAGCAGAGGCGAGCGGGGCGACCGGGAGCTTCGGGCGGAGGCGGTGCGGAGACTCGGCAAGGCGTCGGGTGTGAGCGGCGGAGAGCAGAGGGAAGCTCGGCCGGCGATAGAGGAGAAAGAGATGGGGGGAAAGGGGCGACGGGGTGAGAAGATAGGGGAGAGGCGCCGGCGAGAAGAACCAAGCAGGAGGTGGCAAAGGGGGCTCGGGGCGCTGCCACGCGAGCTGCTGCATGGGGGGGGGTGTGAGAGAGAGGGCGGCGGCGGTTGAAGAAGATGAGGATGGGAGAGGAAAGTGGCTTACAGGGGAAGGAATGGGGGCGGTTGGGCCAGGCCAACGGGGAGAAAAGGAGGAAGATGGGAGGCCATCTCGGTTAGAAAGTTAGGGTTTTATATTTTTAGGTTTTCTATTTTAATCCCTCTCCAACAGATTGAAACACTTTTGGACATAATTGCATTGCTTAACATTCATGCATACTCTGCATAAAATTTAAAGAAATTCCGAAACGTTTAACTAGAACGTTTCCGATTTGACTTTTAAATCTTCAAGAAGAATTTAGGGTTTCTCTTAGCATCTTAAAATTTCAAAATCCTTCTTATTTTCCAACTATGGTTTAACGACAGGATATGCTCATGATGCGCATGCCATGACTGCTTATGATGCACAGAACAACAAAGTAGGGACGTTACAAGCTCTTTGCAAGTTGAGGTTAGAATCAAGCAAAGCTTCACTACAGCAGAATGGGCTATTACTGACGGTCACTTAAACCCCTCTACTGACGGTCAGGGGGCCTGTCAGCCTGGGAATGTCAGTGGAGGGGTGTCCTCCACTGATGGGCGGTCCGACCATCAGTAGTGCTTATTACTACTGACGGTCACATATCGCCCGTCAGAGGAGACCCCTCATAGGAGGCGCCTGGAAGTGTCACCACTGACGGGCTCCCTTTTAGTGACCGTCAGTGGTTTGCATCTTTTCACTAACGGGCGTTCTGTAAGTGCCCGTCAGTAGAGTCACCACTGACGGGCTCCCTTTTAGTGACTGTCAGTGGTTGCACCTTTTCACTAACGGGCGTTCTATAAGTGCCCGTCAGTAGAGGTATTGTGATACCTCACAATCATAGTTAATTATTCATATCACAGGCTATAGCAATTACATTATTCATAATCACATGCTATAGCAATTATTTATTTTCACAAATTTCAGAATGGGCCTTTGGCACATAGTCACATGTGAAAACTCATAATCACATAGTCAAATCTCATAATCACATAACACTTCATAATCACACATAACAGTTGACATAACACATTCGTAATCACATAACACTTCACCTCTAATCCATTGATCACAAGTTTGAAACAACTATTCTTCAATTTTAAAAACAACTAATCTATCGATTCTCGCTTAAGTTTGGCTTCGGAAATTGGGGGCCGGCGTAGAATTCACCCATTGGATTGATGACTTCAAGGTTGATGACTTTGGCGAAGACTCTTTGGATGCGGGCAAAGTCCTGACACTGGTCGTACAAGTGATTTCCCAGCTCACTCCAAGCCTTCAGTTCTTTCATATCTTTCCATCTGTGAAACTGGTTTGTGCTAGCACTCTGCAGTGCTAGCAGTCTAAACCCTAGAGCCAAAGTCATCTGTGTGACACAGCTGTGTCACAAGTGAACTACCGCTCTATGATTCAGGTACATCTCTGTACCAGGGGAGAGCTTGTAAATGCTAGAGACATGCACTGCAATAGTTTGTCTGCCGAGTCAGAAGACTGTTGGAGGTTCTCTCCTTATTAGGGATCAGAGTTAGTTGTGCGCTGAGGGCATGTAATGTGTCAAGATCGGGCTGAGTAGTTTAGGCTACGTCAGTTAAGGGTTCACCTGTGTACACCTCCAGTGACACAGGTGTTGATCTGCCTGAGCCGGTTACCGTTGTGCGTTGTGATTGGCTGTGTCACCGGTGTCTGTCACTGGTGACCCACTTAATCCTACATGGCATGAGTGTAACGGTCAGGTACCTGTGAACCCTATAAATAGGGGACTAGGGGAGGTCTTCGACCTCAACCTTGCTCAATCCAATGAATCACATTCGACCGTTGCAAGCCTCTCACCTCCTGAGCAAAAGCCAACTTCCTAAGAGTTAGTTCAGAGAGTTAGAGCTTTGAGCAAAGAGCACTAGTTCCTCCAAGAGTTGTTGCTGCTGAATCTGTTACTCTTGGAGTGTCTACTCCTAGACGGCGTAGGACTTGCTGGTATCACCCAAACTTGTGTGGGCTGAACCAGTAGTTTGTGAAGGTGATCTGAAGTCTACCTGCTGCGAAGCTAAAGGACTTCCACAAGTAAAGCAAGATGCCTGATCACTCAGTACTCGGAGAACAAGCACGATTCAGTGCTGGTGATCTCTTCGGAGTAGCCTCTCCAACGGAGACGTACCTCTTTGAAAAGAGTAGGGAACTTCAGTGAAAAACCACCTTGTCTCTCTGAGTACTTCTTCAGTGCCTTTATCTACTCATTAGTACTGCATACTTGTGTGTTCTCTGATATACATTGTTTATCTGTAATAGATCTCTTTATACCTGTGTTAGCTTAGCTGTGCCTCAGTTGTAGTATCTATTATCTCTTGCCTGTGTCAGCTACCTGTTTACACAGTTATCTGTCTTACTCATTTGCTTAAGGTTGTTAGCTCACCTGTGTTACATACCTGTGTGACAGCTGCTTGTTAATTTACATAGCATATATTGCCTGAGTTGATCACCTGTCATACTGCTAGCCATACTTGTAATATGCTAAGTCTTAAACTGATAAACTAAGCAAAGAGAAGCAATTTTTGTTAGCCTCTTATTCACCCCCCCCTCTAGTCGGCACCTTCGGTCCTTTCAACTACTCCAAAGCGGAAACCATGATCATAGAGGGGATCACCTAGGCGACCAGAGCCTGTCGGGATGCCCATGCTACATGCCCAACCTTTGCTCAGGATAACGCATGGGAAATAGTTGAACTATCCCTCAGCTACAACTACTTCGCTACACAGACCATCCTGGCCACTTTCTCCACAAAAGGCTAAGTGGCTCCGAAGACCACCGACGTCATTGCCGTTCAAGACAAGTTCAAGGGCAAGTTCGACTCCTTCCTGGCTTGATTTTGGGACACACGCAAGAAGGGTGCCAAGTACATCGAAGGGATCTAGAAATCTCAGCAATGATTGGAGCCTCCACGAGCTCCCCAGCTATCAAGGGTGCTTCGGGCAGTGCTCCTGTAGAGTCGACATAGCACCCCAAGGTCTAGCATCCGCGCAACCTTCCTTCTACTGCAGTCCATGTTCCCGAGTACCCAGCTCATTATGTTAACTTTGTTCGTGATGTTGACTTTACCTTGCCCGCTTGTGGCTTATTTTGATGTGCGGATCTTGTTTGAACCCCATGTGTCTATGTACGATGTAATGTTATGCTCTACCTTTGCTTTTCCCATATTGTGATGTTCATTACCCCTGTCTTGCCTATAGAGTTAGGTTTCGAGGCATAAGTCACTGACTAGGCAGCAAGGCACTTGACCTTTTGTCGCGATGCCCTTCAAGCATCGCTCACCCTTTTGAAGTTTGTGGACTAGGCAGGAACATGATGTGGTTGTTAACGAAGAGGCGAAGGAGCGCGCCATGATTATCAAGGGAGCAGAGGGTGAAGACAAGCTACTCCTCTTAGCGTTTCCTATGAACATAGTCCAGCATACTCGGGTGTAACATGTCGCCACGCTCTCCCACCTTTCTTCTAGATGTGTTGTGTTTGTCCAACACACTTGCGCGTAGCACGTTGCCACGCCCTTTCACCCCTGGTTTAGATACGGTTTGTATTCACCTTTGTAATAAAACCCGATGGTACTTGCGTACCATGTCTCCCACCAAAAACCGCATTATGAATGCTATCGCTTTGTGTTTGTTGTAATGTCACTACCTTCATTGAATAATAACTCAGACATTCTCCTGCCACTCCGTAACCGCATGAGTTAGTTTTGGTCACCCTCTTGGGAAAGGACTTGGGCATTTTGTGGCTCCTTATTTTTTATGATCCCTAGCGACATGTCTCATGAGTTATGCAAGAAGTGAGGCTATAGTGCAGGTATGCTGTTTGTCAGTTTTCAGCAAAGCAAACGGTAGATGGAAGGAGCTCACTACTCCATATCTATTTTGGGGAGCGGCACTTGAGAGGAGAGTTGGTGATGTGGTTTAGTACCCTTGCGGGCCGTAGTATCAAAGTGGCATTAACACACCTCACCTCTAACTCTCCTACGACTAGGCCTTGGACGGCTCGCCCACGGCCTAGCGGGAACATAGTGCAGCGCGACAAGGTACTTGGAGAAGTGGCAGGGTGTCTTGGCGACGTAGCACGTAGTGGGGTGCAAAGCGCCTCATCGGTGTTTTGGTGAGAGGTGGCGCGGTGAGGGCGTGTGGCGGTGATAGGTTTGGGACGCGTGCATCACCACAGAGCATTATCGCACAATCGTCATGGTGGGTGCATCATCATTGGGGGCACAGATCGTTGCCTCGCTGCAACTAAAGGTAGGATTGGGGCGCACATGTCACCTCGAAACGTTGTTGCGTAATCGATCGCGGTGGGTACTTTGCTCTTAGGGGCATGGGTCATTGCCTCGCTGCAGCCTAAGGTGGGATTGGGGTGTGCACGTCACACAGGTACGTCGCCCTTAGGGGCACGGGTCATTGCACATCATGACGGATCCTTGTCGCGTTGTCAATCGCGACGGGTCATTGCCTCTCTACGGCCTAAGGTGGGACTAGGGCATGCATGTCACTGCAAAACATTTTCATGCAGTCTATCACCATGGGTACTGTAACGTCCCTGTTTTTCGTGTAATTGTTAATGTGCATTATGTGTAGTTCATGGCATGTGCATGGGTTGAAATGTGTAAGAATTTGAACTTTTTAAAATATGAGGAGCAACCGTGAATAATAGAAGAAAACCCTAAGTTGCACTTAAGGTACAGAATAAGTTCCAAAACAATTGAAGTGGTAGGGGCAAGATGCTTCAAGGTGTTTTGAAATTAAAGCAAAACGTTTTGGTGGAAAATTGTTTGTTTGTTTTGGGAGAGTTTAAAAGAGAAAAGAAACTAGAAAAGCAAACCAAAAAGAAAAATCTAAAAACCCTAATCCTCCCCACCGGAATGGGCCTCTCCCTACCCAGCCCATCTTCCTCTCCCCTCTGGCCCGCCCCCGGTGTCTTCTTCCCTAAGCTGCCGACAGCCCCCTCCCCATCCTTATCCTCCCCATCTGCCACCTCCTGTGCTCCGTGGCAGCCAACCCGAGCAAGCCGGCCACCTCATGCTTGGGCGCCGCCTCCTCCCCCTAGTCCCCTTCCCCAAGCCTCCCTGTCCTATTGCTCTCGCCGCGCCGCCCCAACCCAAGAGCCCCGGTCACCCTCCCTAGCCACCTGAGCCACCCCCGCACTCGCCCCTCCCCTTCGCCGCGGTTGCCTCCGGCCCAGCTGTGCCCCGGTGCTGCTCCGCTCTAAGCCGCATCACCCGAAGCGCCGCCTTGCTTCCCGAGCTGGAGCCGGGCACCCTGCCGCGCCACCTCGACGTCGCTCACCGCCGGCCTCCTCTCTCCTATCCTGCCGCCCCCGGACCTCCCCGCAGCTCCTCCGCCGCGGCCTCCCACCGCCTCGGTGCCGCCACCTCGCCGACGCCGTGCCGAGCTCATCACCCGGAGCCCGCCGCCGCTAGCTCCGCCCTCCCGGCCGCCACGCCGTCGCCCTCGGCTCCCCCTCCGCCTAGCGCCGCTCGGTCCTCGCCGGAGCCGGTAAGCCCGCCGCCGCCCGCCCCGTTCCTCTCCAGGGCTCGCCGCCGGCCACACCGCGTCGGCAAGCCACCGGCCGGGTGAAGCCACCGACCGAGTTTCCCCCCCCCCAGCACATTAAAGGCACTGATGGCCCAATTAACGATGGTTAGGGCATATTAATTGCCCTAAACCAATGATTAGGGTTTAATGTTGTAACTATTACCCTTTAATGCTGTTTAGACATATTAATGATGTAATTAATAGCTAACCAGTGAAATGAATGAGCTTCTTAGTATTTGTCTCTATGACAGTGGGCCCCATACGACAGGAATTAAAGAAAAGAACAATAAAAAGGGAAATTCTGACATGGGGCCCCACATGTAAGAATTTGGAGAAAGTGGATTAAAGATTAAAGAAAAGGGGAATTTGTGACAAGTGGGCCCCCACTTGTCAATGACTCAGTCAAACTTGGTCAAATTGACCAGTAGGGCCCACATGTCAGCCTGCTATATTTGAATTAAATTAATTGTTATTTTTGCTGAGAAAAATAAAACAAAGGGTGAAAATGGATTAAATCTTGTAAAATTCACAGAAAATCCATTTTTAATCAGAAAAATGCAAATAATATATCAAAATGTTCAGAAAAATGAGATCTATTCAAAAACATCATTTTCATACATGTTTGCATGCTAGGAATAATGCAATTTGCTAAAAACTCAAATTAGGGTTTTCGATTAGCCGGAGGATTTTCGGATCGCGACATTTTATGCGTCCGGACTCCGATTAAATTGATTCCTCTTGCATTAGTCTTTATTTTACATCCTCTACGTCATGGCATGCATTGCATCTCATGCTGATGTTGTGCATTTTAATAATTACGATTATGCCCTTGTTTCCGGTGTTTCCGTTTTTCCTCGATAGAGCCGGAAGAGCCGCAAAGTGAGAGTCTCGATCAAGAGCAGGGTGTCGTTGCAGAGCAACCAGGCAAGCAGCCCCTTTGGTCACGTTGCAAATCTCCTACTATTTGCAAAGTATTAGTTGTTTTCAAATTCATTATTACCTGCGTTCAACTGCTATTTTTCCGCTAAGAAAAGCCCTAGTCCGATGAATACGACTCACCTTGTCGCTTAAACAGCTCCACCACTAACCTAACCCATCTAGCGTAGTCTAGTATCCACTGTTCGAATGCTATTATGCTATTTATGCTTAGACATGCTTAGACTTGTAGAAGTCGTAATTCCGGGGTTAGCAGATGAATCAACACTGGGAATGGGTTACGTGGTAGGTGGGTGTTCACCGGGATAAACTAATGAATTGGCTTAATCATATCTGGGCTAGACGAGAGGCCATGGCTGGGAGCATGGTGGGTTGTCTCGTTTTCCCGCAAGGACCGGTTTCCGGTGTCCCTTCGAACCAAGATTCGCGTACTTCTACACGGGTGGATTATGGGGCCACCCACGACTGAATAATTTGCCTAGACTTAGACTATGAGCCGCATAGTTTGCCGTTTTGTGTATTGGGTGCGTGGAAAAAGGAATGTGGTGTGGTGCCTCAATATAGGTGTAAGGGTTACACACGGTTCGAGTCCGGGGATGTATCACCTGCTACAACGTATGGGACCGTGTCGTAGTTACGGCCGGACTGATGTACATGGACTAGCCCGTACGGGTGGCTCATACCTAGGTCGAAAGCATTGTAAAGGTCGTGTTCGATCACCCTCCGCCAGCACACCTCGTGAAAGTGTGTAAATCGCGATGGCACTAGAAGACGATCGATACGTGTAGGTAAAGATGTACACCCCTGCAGGGTTAAAACTGTTGAACAGCCGTGTCCGCGGTTATGGACAACTTGGTAAGATTTTGCATCGAATTAGACAACTACAACAAATCCTAAAACTTGCCAACTCTAAGGATGGTGTAGCGACAACTTCCTCCCAGGGTGGTTGAGGATGGGTCGAGGGTTTTTCAGGTGTGGTGATCTGCAGTAAGGAATACTCGCGAAGTGTCGACTCGTCCCCTTTGAAAAGGTATTCTAGTAGTCGAATTTCAATCTACTTATGGTTATTGAAAAGGTAAACTTGGCTTTCCGCAAATTCGTCCACAATTACCCTTTTGTTGATACCTGGCACAATCACTACTATTTCCGCACTGTAAGTCTTGCGGAGTACAATTTTGTACTCACCCTGCTTTTGTTGTTGTTTTGTTGCAGAGGAAGCTACCCCTCCAGAGGGTGGTTTCTACTTAGAGATCGATACCGACGACGCCTAGACGCTGGGAATCCCAGGCAGTGATCCTGCCCTGGGTTGGTATTTTGGTTTGTTTCCGTTGCCACTTTTGGCCTACTGTTTGGCTTCGTAGCCGTTAATACTCTTCCGCTGTGTGTATATATGTTTGTTAAGTTTCAAAACTTATAATATTGCAGTTTCTGTCGTAGAGTCACTGCTATGAGATCTGGTTGTTTTCGCCCACTCATGTGCCGTGCGTGTATGTGATGAAGCGCATGTTGTGGGTAGGACTTTAGGGTTTATATCATAGAGTCATTAAGTTTAATCACCCCTGTGAAGCGACTCTACTACTGAGAGATTGGGAACTATATCACCCTACTCCAGCCGTGCATTAATTTGCCGGGACGAGTTCGGGGTTGATGTTCCGGCTCGGTAGGACAAGAGTGAGGAGACCATATCACCCTACTACTCTGTGCGCTTGCCAGAGTAAGCTTTGGGGTTGACGTCTCGGGCTATTCGGAGCCATATCACTCCACTCCTCTTGGAATTGACACCCAGGAGTTGAGGTCGGGGTTGACGTTTCGACTTAGCGGGTGGTTTCTCTTAAGCCTCTCTGTTATGAATTCTGGGGTTCGACAGCTTTGGTATCAGAGCAGGGCTGACTGTAGGATGACCTTGTCTTGGCCGTTGTTGTGTCTAGAAGTTGCAAAAACTATTTGAACTTAAAAAGGATTTGCGAAAAGCATAAGTAGTGCTTCTGTTTTCTCCTTATCCTTTTCGATCCTAGTTCTTCTCCTTATCTCTTCGGTTGGTTGAAAAACGAATTTGCTATTTTCTTGCCTCGTTCCAAAGTTAGACTTCACGTGTGCAGGGAATCCTTACCTTCCCTCTTACCTTGTTTCGTTATTACCCCACTCTACCGTTATGCCATTGACATATTCCGATTCTGTTTATCTTGTACATCGTGAAATTCTTTGGAATTCATTCCGTTCAAGTTTCTTTATGATCTGATCTTGTTTTTGTGGCATATCTATTCCTTGATTCAGATGGCCGAACATCCGGAAGGTAGCCAACCTACCGCTGGTAATCAAGGTCGTGACTCTGGTCGCAATAATGTTCCTCCCCCACCGCCATCCATGGCAGAGGTGTTGATGCAGATCGAGCGGAATCGAATGGACCAGACTCGCCTTCTGGAGCATCTAGTCCGGAATACTGCTCCCCAACCCGAAGCTCGAGTTGGAATCTCAGATTTTCTTCGAACGCAGCCTCCGACATTCAGTCGTTCAGAAGATCCTATCGAAGCGGATGATTGGCTTCGCAGCATCGAGCGCAAATTGGAGACAGCGCGTATCTCCACGGCTGATCGCGTGGATCTCGCGGCGCATCAGCTTGAAGGTGCTGCCGCATCATGGTGGGAGAATTTCCTCGCCATCCAGGAGAAAGGTCACGTGGTTACGTGGCAGGAGTTCTGCGACGCCTTCCGTGGAACTCATATCCCCGAAGGTGTCATGGACATCAAAAAGGAAGAATTTCGCAATCTAACTCAGGGGCGGAAGAGTGTCACCGAGTATCTCCACTCCTTTAACCACTTGGCGCGTTATGCCCCTCGTGATGTTACCACCGATGCGGACAGACAGGAGAAGTTCCGCAAAGGTTTGAATCCGGAGCTTCGTTACGAGCTGCTTCCTTTTGACTTCGCCAACTTTCAGGCTCTTATGAACAAGGCTGTCAAGATGGAGCACGGCAAGCTAGTTCTTGAAGAATCTAGAAAGCGTGCTCGAGATGCAGTGAAGCCCTCTTCTTCCAATCCGCAAAAGAGGCGTATTTGGGTTCCTGCTAGTGCATTTAATCGCGCTACTCCCACTCCAAGACCCTCCGGTTTTGTGCCTCGTCCTCCAGTTCCTAGTTTCCAGCCGAGGCCAATGGGAGGACAATTTGCTGATTCTACTCCAAAAGTTCCGTTTGGGGCTTGCTTTAAATGTGGCCAGCCCGGTCACTTCTCTCGTGAGTGTCCTCAGCGACAGAATCCTGCACCGAATCCTGCTCCAGCGCAAGGTCAACCTCGGGGCAATGTTCCCGCCAAGAAGGCGAATCCGCAACATCCGTCTGTGAATCGCGGTCGCGTGACTCACGTGGTCGCAGAAGAAGCTCAGGAGGCAACTGATGTCGTGATTGGTATGCTTCTTGTTAATTCGGTTCCAGCATCAGTTCTTTTGATTCAGGGGCTTCTCATTCGTTTATATCCAAGGGTTTTGCTGAGGAAAACAACCTCCCTTACGAGCTGATGCCTAATTCTCTGTCTATCCATTCACCGGGATCCGTGATGAGAGCATCCCAAGAATACCGTGGAGTTTGCATCAAAGTGGGCAATCTGGAGTTCTTCGCCACTTTGATTTCTTTGATCTCTACGGATATCGATGTCATCCTTGGAATGAATTGGTTAATGGCACATCAAGCTCTAATTGATTGTGCAACGAAGACAGTGGTTCTTTCGCATCCCTCCGGTGAAACTGTTCGGTTTACTCCAAAGTTCGTCGACTCTCAGCTCTGTGCTCTCGAAGGCAAATCCCTTCCTGATCTTCCAGATGTTCCGGTAGTCCATGACTTTCCAGATGTCTTTCCCGATGAGCTTCCAGGTTTACCACCGGATCGAGATGTTGAATTCGTTATCGAGTTGGCTCCTGGAACTGCTCCGATCTATCGTCGCCCTTATCGGATGACTCAAGATGAATTGGAGGAAATGAGGAAACAACTCCAGGAGTTAGAAGCAAAAGGCTTCATTCGACCGAGCTCCTCTCCTTGGGGATGCTCTGCTCTATTCGTGGAGAAGAAAGATAAAAGCCTGCGGATGTGTGTCGACTATCGACCTCTTAATGAGGTGACGATCAAAAACAAATATCCGCTTCCACGGATTGATGATCTGTTCGATCAATTAACCGGAGCAACCGTCTTTTCCAAGATTGATTTGAGGTTGGGCTACCATCAAATCAAGATCCGACCCGAAGATATTCCAAAAACGGCGTTTACGACTCGTTATGGGTTGTATGAATACACCGTGATGTCTTTTGGGTTAACCAACGCTCCTGCTACCTTCATGAGGTTGATGAATTCCATCTTCATGGAGTATCTGGATCGCTTCGTGATCATCTTCATCGATGATATTCTGATTTTCTCCAAGACAAAAGAAGACCATGCCGAGCATCTGAAGCTTGTCTTGGGAAAACTTCGCGAACATCAGCTTTATGCCAAGTTCTCTAAATGTGAGTTTTGGCTCGAAGAAGTCGCTTTTCTAGGCCACGTGCTTTCGGCGAAAGGTGTCGCCGTGGATCCTAGTAAAGTCAAGGCTGTTCTCAATTGGGAACAACCCAAATCGGTCACGCAAGTACGGAGTTTTCTTGGTCTGGCCGGCTATTATCGCCGTTTTATCGAGAACTTCTCCAAACATGCTAAACCATTGACCGAGCTCCTCAAGAAGGAAAAGAAGTTCGAGTGGACGGAAAGGTGCGAAGAAAGCTTCCAAGAGCTAAAGCGCCGATTGACCTCCGCTCCTGTGCTTGTCCTCCCGGACATTCACAAGAATTTCGACGTCTATTGCGATGCTTCTCGCCTAGGTCTTGGATGTGTGTTGATGCAAGAAGGGCATGTGGTAGCTTATGCTTCTCGTCAGCTAAGGCCGCATGAAGCTAACTATCCAACTCACGACCTAGAGCTTGCTGCGGTGGTTCATGCTCTAAAGATTTGGCGGCATTATCTGATTGGTAATCGCTGCGAGCTGTATTCCGATCACCAAAGTTTGAAGTATCTATTCACCCAGCCCGACCTGAATCTCAGGCAACGAAGATGGCTGGAATTGATCAAAGATTACGACGTGGGTCTTCACTACCAACCCGGTAAGGCTAATGTCGTGGCGGATGCGCTTAGCCGGAAGATTTACTGCAATAATCTTATGATTCGAGAATCTCAACCGCCCCTCTACGAGGAATTTGCACGGCTTAATCTTGAAGTCGTCCAAAAGTGGTTTCCTTAATACCCTTGAAGTCCGATCATCTCTTGAAGATCAAATCAAATCCGCTCAAAAGCATGACAAGGGTATTCGCAAGATTAAGGAGAACATTGCTAGCGGAGTTGCTAAATGTTTCTCAGTCGATGATCAAGACGTTGTTTGGTTTGGCAAGCGCCTAGTTGTGCCGAAGAACAACGATCTTCGAGAATCCATTCTTCGTGAAGCTCACGACTCTCCGTTATCTATTCATCCGGGTAGTACGAAGATGTACCAAGATCTGAAACAGAGATTTTGGTGGACCCGAATGAAAAGGGAGATTGCTCGCTTCATCTCCGAATGTGATGTGTGTCGTCGTGTTAAGGCGGAACACCAAAGACCCGCTGGCACACTTCAACCTTTGCCTATCCCTGAGTGGAAGTGGGACGAAATTGGCATGGATTTCGTCATGGGCCTTCCAAGAACTCAAAAAGGAAATGATTCCATCTTTGTGGTCATTGATCGCCTATCTAAAGTTGCTCATTTCCTTCCTGTCCGAGAGAAGATTACAGCTAGTCAATTGGCCGATCTTTACATCGCTCGGATAGTATCTCTCCATGGGATCCCCAAGCGGATCATTTCCGATCGTGGTGCTTTGTTCACTTCCAGGTTTTGGGAAAGTCTCCAAGCTGCTATGGGGACTCATCTTTCGTTCAGTACAGCTTATCACCCCCAAACCGGTGGACAAACCGAAAGGGTTAACCAAATTCTTGAAGATATGCTTAGAGCTTGTGTTATATCCTTCGGCACGAAATGGGAGAAGTGTCTTCCGTTTGCTGAGTTCTCTTATAACAACAGCTTCCAATCAAGCCTAGGCATGGCCCCTTTCGAAGTCCTCTATGGACGCAAATGTCGAACTCCACTCAATTGGTCCGAAACCGGAGAACGACAAATTCTTGGACCCGACTTGATCAAAGAAGCGGAGGATCAAGTTCGAATCATTCGAGAGCGGTTGAAAACTGCTCAATCTCGTCAGAAGAGCTACTCCGACCTTCATCGTCGTGAGATTCACTTTGAGCCAAACGATAAAGTCTACCTTCGGGTCACTCCTTTTAAGGGTGTTCGCCGATTTGGCGTCAAAGGAAAGTTGGCACCTCGTTACATTGGCCCCTTTCGCATTCTTTCCAAACGAGGTGAAGTCGCATATCAATTGGAACTACCTCCGTCGTTATCCAATATCCACAATGTCTTCCACGTTTCTCAACTCCGAAAGTGCTTCAAGGATCCAATCCCGAATCGGCAGTCGATACACTGGATCTCCAAGAAGATCTGTCTTACCGAGAGTACCCTCTCGTATTCTCGATGAGATGGAACGAACAACTCGAAGACGCAATGTCAAATTCTTCAAAGTTCAATGGTCCAACCATTCTGAAGAAGAAGCTACTTGGGAACGCGAGGATCACCTTCGATCGGCGTACCCCTCCCTCTTTTCCAGCTGATCCGAATCTCGGGGTCGAGATTCTCGTAAGGGGGGTAGGTCTGTAACGTCCCTGTTTTCGTGTAATTGTTAATGTGCATTATGTGTAGTTCATGGCATGTGCATGGGTTGAAATGTGTAAGAATTTGAACTTTTTAAAATATGAGGAGCAACCGTGAATAATAGAAGAAAACCCTAAGTTGCACTTAAGGTACAAGAATAAGTTCCAAAAACAATTGAAGTGGTAGGGGCAAGATGCTTCAAAGGTGTTTTGAAATTAAAGCAAAACGTTTTGGTGGAAAATTGTTTGTTTGTTTTGGGAAGAGTTTAAAAGAGAAAAGAAACTAGAAAAGCAAACCAAAAAGAAAAATCTAAAAACCCTAATCCTCCCCACCGGAATGGGCCTCTCCCTACCCAGCCCATCTTCCTCTCCCCTCTGGCCCGCCCCCGGTGTCTTCTTCCCTAAGCTGCCGACAGCCCCCTCCCCATCCTTATCCTCCCCATCTGCCACCTCCTGTGCTCCGTGGCAGCCAACCCGAGCAAGCCGGCCACCTCATGCTTGGGCGCCGCCTCCTCCCCCTAGTCCCCTTCCCCAAGCCTCCCTGTCCTATTGCTCTCGCCGCGCCGCCCCAACCCAAGAGCCCCGGTCACCCTCCCTAGCCACCTGAGCCACCCCCGCTCGCCCCTCCCCTTCGCCGCGGTTGCCTCCGGCCCAGCTGTGCCCCGGTGCTGCTCCGCTCTAAGCCGCATCACCCGAAGCGCCGCCTTGCTTCCCGAGCTGGAGCCGGGCACCCTGCCGCGCCACCTCGACGTCGCTCACCGCCGGCCTCCTCTCTCCTATCCTGCCGCCCCCGGACCTCCCCGCAGCTCCTCCGCCGCGGCCTCCCACCGCCTCGGTGCCGCCACCTCGCCGACGCCGTGCCGAGCTCCACCCCCCCCCATCACCCGGAGCCCGCCGCCGCTAGCTCCGCCCTCCCGGCCGCCACGCCGTCGCCCTCGGCTCCCCCTCCGCCTAGCGCCGCTCGGTCCTCGCCGGAGCCGGTAAGCCCGCCGCCGCCGCCCCCGTTCCTCTCCAGGGCTCGCCGCCGGCCACACCGCGTCGGCAAGCCACCGGCGGGTGAAGCCACCGACCGAGTTTCCCCCCCCAGCACATTAAAGGCACTGATGGCCCAATTAAACGATGGTTAGGGCATATTAATTGCCCTAAAACCAATGATTAGGGTTTAATGTTGTAACTATTACCCTTTAATGCTGTTTAGACATATTAATGATGTAATTAATAGCTAACCAGTGAAATGAATGAGCTTCTTTAGTATTTGTCTCTATGACAGTGGGCCCCATACGACAGGAATTAAAGAAAAGAACAATAAAAAGGGAAATTCTGACATGGGGGCCCCACATGTAAGAATTTGGAGAAAGTGGATTAAAGATTAAAGAAAAGGGGAATTTGTGACAAGTGGGCCCCACTTGTCAATGACTCAGTCAAACTTGGTCAAAATTGACCAGTAGGGCCCACATGTCAGCCTGCTATATTTGAATTAAATTAATTGTTATTTTTGCTGAGAAAAATAAAACAAAGGGTGAAAATGGATTAAATCTTGTAAAATTCACAGAAAATCCATTTTTAATCAGAAAAATGCAAATAATATATCAAAATGTTCAGAAAAATGAGATCTATTCAAAAACATCATTTTCATACATGTTTGCATGCTAGGAATAATGCAATTTGCTAAAAACTCAAATTAGGGTTTTCGATTAGCCGGAGGATTTTCGGATCGCGACATTTTATGCGTCCGGACTCCGATTAAATTGATTCCTCTTGCATTAGTCTTTATTTTACATCCTCTACGTCATGGCATGCATTGCATCTCATGCTGATGTTGTGCATTTTAATAATTACGATTATGCCCTTGTTTCCGGTGTTTCCGTTTTTCCTCGATAGAGCCGGAAGAGCCGCAAAGTGAGAGTCTCGATCAAGAGCAGGGTGTCGTTGCAGAGCAACCAGGCAAGCAGCCCCTTTGGTCACGTTGCAAATCTCCTACTATTTGCAAAGTATTAGTTGTTTTCAAATTCATTATTACCTGCGTTCAACTGCTATTTTTCCGCTAAGAAAAGCCCTAGTCCGATGAATACGACTCACCTTGTCGCTTAAACAGCTCCACCACTAACCTAACCCATCTAGCGTAGTCTAGTATCCACTGTTCGAATGCTATTATGCTATTTATGCTTAGACATGCTTAGACTTGTAGAAGTCGTAATTCCGGGGTTAGCAGATGAATCAACACTGGGAATGGGTTACGTGGTAGGTGGGTGTTCACCGGGATAAACTAATGAATTGGCTTAATCATATCTGGGCTAGACGAGAGGCCATGGCTGGGAGCATGGTGGGTTGTCTCGTTTTCCCGCAAGGACCGGTTTCCGGTGTCCCTTCGAACCAAGATTCGCGTACTTCTACACGGGTGGATTATGGGGCCACCCACGACTGAATAATTTGCCTAGACTTAGACTATGAGCCGCATAGTTTGCCGTTTTTGTGTATTGGGTGCGTGGAAAAAGGAATGTGGTGTGGTGCCTCAATATAGGTGTAAGGGTTACACACGGTTCGAGTCCGGGGATGTATCACCTGCTACAACGTATGGGACCGTGTCGTAGTTACGGCCGGACTGATGTACATGGACTAGCCCGTACGGGTGGCTCATACCTAGGTCGAAAGCATTGTAAAGGTCGTGTTCGATCACCCTCCGCCAGCACACCTCGTGAAAGTGTGTAAATCGCGATGGCACTAGAAGACGATCGATACGTGTAGGTAAAGATGTACACCCCTGCAGGGTTAAAACTGTTGAACAGCCGTGTCCGCGGTTATGGACAACTTGGTAAGATTTTGCATCGAATTAGACAACTACAACAAATCCTAAAACTTGCCAACTCTAAGGATGGTGTAGCGACAACTTCCTCCCAGGGTGGTTGAGGATGGGTCGAGGGTTTTTCAGGTGTGGTGATCTGCAGTAAGGAATACTCGCGAAGTGTCGACTCGTCCCCTTTGAAAAGGTATTCTAGTAGTCGAATTTCAATCTACTTATGGTTATTGAAAAGGTAACTTGGCTTTCCGCAAATTCGTCCACAATTACCCTTTTGTTGATACCTGGCACAATCACTACTATTTCCGCACTGTAAGTCTTGCGGAGTACAATTTTGTACTCACCCTGCTTTTGTTGTTGTTTTGTTGCAGAGGAAGCTACCCCTCCAGAGGGTGGTTTCTACTTAGAGATCGATACCGACGACGCCTAGACGCTGGGAATCCCAGGCAGTGATCCTGCCCTGGGTTGGTATTTTGGTTTGTTTCCGTTGCCACTTTTGGCCTACTGTTTGGCTTCGTAGCCGTTAATACTCTTCCGCTGTGTGTATATATGTTTGTTAAGTTTCAAAACTTATAATATTGCAGTTTCTGTCGTAGAGTCACTGCTATGAGATCTGGTTGTTTTCGCCCACTCATGTGCCGTGCGTGTATGTGATGAAGCGCATGTTGTGGGTAGGACTTTAGGGTTTATATCATAGAGTCATTAAGTTTAATCACCCCTGTGAAGCGACTCTACTACTGAGAGATTGGGAACTATATCACCCTACTCCAGCCGTGCATTAATTTGCCGGGACGAGTTCGGGGTTGATGTTCCGGCTCGGTAGGACAAGAGTGAGGAGACCATATCACCCTACTACTCTGTGCGCTTGCCAGAGTAAGCTTTGGGGTTGACGTCTCGGGCTATTCGGAGCCATATCACTCCACTCCTCTTGGAATTGACACCCAGGAGTTGAGGTCGGGGTTGACGTTTCGACTTAGCGGGTGGTTTCTCTTAAGCCTCTCTGTTATGAATTCTGGGGTTCGACAGGTACGTCACTCTTATGGGCGTGAGTCATTGCCTCGCTGCAGCCCAAGGTGGGTTTGGGGCTCGCACGTCACCGTGGAATGTTGTCGCGCCATCAATCGCAGCGAGCGATGTTGCTGCTCTCAAACCTGTGAAAAAATATGGTAACTAGGCATCATGCAAATAGCTGAGGAAATATGTTAAGTACCTTACAAAACGAGGCCCAAGTTTGCAAAATTTGTAGTGCGCGTTACATGGACGAGGTCCAACTAGACTGGTGCAACAAATTGTTTGAGAAATTATGAAGTCTCTAAGAGATATGGGTAGATCAGCGCATGCTACCAATCAGACGTAATATTTGCAAAGGTTATCTGTGTTCCAGCTATGCTTTAGTGTTTTTCTCATCAAGGCTAGCCAAACGGAACGATGAAGCACGGGATGAGCTAATTACTTCGTACGGGCCTTCACACTTGGAGCTGAGTTCACCGTTGGCTTCGGGATTGGCCCTTCTCTTCAGCACTAGGTCGCCCATGTTAATTGAATGTGGCATGACTGTCTGATTGTATGCTTTGGCCATTAATGTCTTTAGTGTGGCTTGTTGGAGTAGACCGTCAATGCCTTCGAGGGACACCTCCCGCTTGGCACCATTCTGTGTGTTGGTGACTCAGAGGGACATGAACGTGATCTCCGTTGGCGTTACAGCCTCCCTACCAAATAAGAGCTTGATTGGCATCTGACCGGTCGCCCTGCTTGCTGCTGTGTGGATGGACCACAACAAGCTTGGGAGCTCATCAGCCCATTTGCCACCAACTCAAATAAGCGAGTTCAAAGACCTGAAAGTATAACACCGTCAGCTAGCTGCACCGTGTCATTTGCTTTCAAGTTAGCCATAGATGCAAAACAAAGCTTGACGCTGAATCTAGAGTAGAAGGTCCTAAACGTCATAGCGTCGAACTGGGTTTCATTATCTATCGTCAGCTCACGCAGCACTCCAAAGCAGCATATTAGATTCTTCCATACAAACTTCTGAACTGTCCCTTATGTTATCTTGGATAGTGGATCAGCCTTGATCCACTTCGAGAAGTTGTTGATAGCAACCATGATGAACTTGCCCCCGTGACTCGCTATCTTGAACAGGCCAACAAGATTGATGCCCCAACGTGCAAGCAGCCAAGAGGGTGGGATGGGCTGAAGTTCATGTGCAGGCCTATTCGTCCCTTTCCCCATCCATTGACATGCTGGGCAAGTCTTCACGAGGCTCTATGCATCGTTCAGTGCCGTTGGCCAATAAACCCCTGTGCGATATGCTTTGGCAATAAGGGATCTTGGGCGAGATGCGACCCACAGAGCCTCTAGTGTATATCCTATATTGACTCTTGTCCTTCATCCTTTGAAATGCACTTGAGGAATAGGGTGCACAAGCCATGCTTGTACAAAGATCTGTCGTGCAAGATAAAGCCTCGAGCACAGGCCATGAGCCGATGTGCTGCGACAGGGTCGTCCAACTCTATTTCGTTGTAGAGGTAGTCCCTGATTGGTGACCTCTAGTCCTCACTTGATATGATGCTCACTATGGGCAGTTCCTTGGTAGAGCTGACGGATATGACTTCACAGAATGTACCAATCGAGTTGTCGGTTCTGTTACTGGCCGCCCGCGCGAGCAAATCAGCCTCGGCATTGTCGACACATGAGATACTGTGCAATGTGATGCCCAATAAGTTTTTTCCATTGCACACGCGAGAGCGAGGTACTTGATCATCTTCGCTCTTTCTCTTGATAGCTCTTGTTCATGTGACTGGTGACTAGCTGAGAGTCGCACTTGGTAAGCACATGTCGGGCTCTAGCCGCGCATGCCTATGTTGTTTGTGGTCTTGAACTCGAGGTGGGCTGAGTACTTGGTGTGCGCCCCCTCGGGCGACTCCAAGACTACGCCCACACCAGCGCGTTCGGCAAACCACGAGCAATCCACATAAATTGTCCAGACAGGCTTGTTGTCTTCTTGGTGCTTGTCGTCTTCACACGAAACCCACTCCGCCATGAAATCTGCTAAGACTTGCGACTTGATGGCAGTTCTCTAAGGGAACTCAATGACAAAGGGTGCCAGCTTCGCAGCCCATTTTCCAACTCATCCGAAGGCTCCTTTGTTGCGAAGTATCTCGCCGATTGAGAAAAAGGACAGGACCCGTATCGAGTGAGCGAGGAAATAGTGTCACAACTTCCTTGACTCCATGAGTAGGGTGTATGCTAGTTTTTTGAGCTCAGTGTACCACATCTTCGTGCCTTGAGGGGACTCTGAAATGTAATAATCCAGGTGCTGGAGCGGACCTTATTCCTTCGCTAGCACCGCGTTGATTGCCGTTGGCATAGCTGCAAGGTATAGCAGCAGGGTCTTGCCCTCGGTTGGACTTTGAAGTAAGGGAGGTGTGGTCAACTATAGCATGAGGTCTTCAAATGCTTGCTGGCTCTCGGTGGTTATTGGGAGCCCCTTAAAGCTTTGAAGAATGGTAAGCCCTTCTGGGCCGACCGGGATACAAATCGCCTGGATGCGGCCAAATGCCCCCTGAGCCTCTGCATTTCCTTGGTAGATGCCGGAGGTTTCATGCTGAGTATGGCGTCAATTTTCTTCGAATTGGCCTCAATATCTCACTTGGACACTAGGAAGTCTAGCACTTCCCTACGCGTACACCGAAGACACACTTCTCTAGGTTGAGCTTCATGCCTAAACATTTGAGATTGTCAAAAGTCTCTTACAAGTCGGCTGCATGGCTATTCTCGAGAATGCTCTTGACTACTATGTCATCGACATAGGCCTCTATGTTCCTCCCCACTTGGTTGCTCAACATCTTGTTCACAAGTCTTGCAGATGTAACACCAGCATTCTTGAGGCCGAATTGCATGCGTAGATAATAGAACATCCCGCAGGGCGTGATGAAGCTTATTTTTTCCTCATCAGCTTCGGACATCCACACATGGTGGTACCCAGAGTATGCGTCGAGGAAGCTCATGCGCAGTAGTGGAAAGTTATCTTTCGGGAATGCTTTATTGAGATTGGTGTATTTAATGCACATGCACCATTGCCCATTTGCTTTCTTCACGAGGACTAGGTTGGCGAGCCACTCGGGGTGCATGACATCATGGACTACGCCCGCCTTAGGTAGTTTGTCAACTTGCACACGTGCCATGATCTATCGACATTTTTCGTAGACGTTGCTTGACAGTTCGTGCATTCGGGTTGACCATAAGCTTGTGCTCAATGATGTTGCGAGGAACCCCTAGGAGGTCCTCATGTTCCCATGCAAAGATGTTGTTCGTGCAGAGTGTGATCAACAATGCACTAGAATAGAGGTCGGCCCCGATGAGAACAGTTCTGCTTGGCTCCTGCTCAGACAAAGGCACGATCAGAGTTTCCCCATCTGGTGGGAACCACCATCTATGTGGAAGACAAGATGGTCGGGCTTGTCACTGCATCAATATCGAGCACCTCGCCTATGTTGTATTGCACTGTTGCCTCTGTGTTGGTTTGAATTTGTCGACATTCTCTAAGGGAGCTTTGCGGGTTCTCCCAATGACACTTGAATGAACATCATGCACATACCGTATGGCCGACATGGTTTTCTCTTCTATTCACCGCGACAGGCCCTGGTCACCGTGCACTGTGATGACTCATCTCGTAGCTAGGACTTTCATACACAGGAAGGTGGTATTACACCAAACTTGTTGAGGGATACCTAGCCCAAGATGGCATTGTACTGGTATGGCATGTCAACCACATTGAAAAGAATACTCTCTATATGCTCGTGGATGTCATCCTTGAACTTGATTGGCAGCTCGATCCTTATGATTGCATTGACAAGCTCTCCTCTGAACTTGAGCAATGGGATGCCAAGAGATTGCAACCAGGAGCATGGGATGTTCATCTCTTCTAGGTTGGAAGTGAACAAGATATCCATGGAACTCCCCAGTCAATGAAGATACATCACACCTCGACCTCCGATACGAGTGCAGAAATGACCAGCACGTGTTGGTGAGGAAGCACAATCCCCAACTCTGAACCGGAGGTGATTGTGGTGCTTGCCCAAGGCAGTAGCTGGGTTGGGGGTACGCCTAATATGTTGAACCCTTCTGGTGTATGCCTTGTGTCTTTGCTTGGATGGGAGGGTATGAGCGCTACCACCGGTGATTACATAGATGACACGACGTGGCTCAGGGCCGTTGATGGGGGTTCCCCCACGTAGAGGAGGCGAGGGGTCAGTCTGTGCCACCTGGTTGTGGGCATCCTTGGCCACCTAGAGCAATTGGACGATGTGCTTGAGCCTGAGCCACCAACTCACACTCGGCGGTGGAGTGAGTGTGGGTATAGCGCAGTTTGCAGTATTTCACCGACCTATCATTGAAGTGATCCGCCCTATGATGCTAGTGTTTGACTCAGATTCCGTGGTTCCCCACACACGTGCCTTGGCAATCACGATCTTGGCGCTTGCATAGACCTTGCAGCGGCGCCCTTTCTCACGGATGATCTTGACAGGTGTCTAGCACGGGGCTTGAATCTTCATCCCAAGCATGGCCTGGCACATGCTTGCCCCCATGAACATCGTGGTTGATGCGGCTACGATTGTCTCCCTTGACATGGTAGACGTCGTGGTGATGCTGCTGGTGCCTGTTGGCCTTGTTGCCATCTTGTTCGCGGCACGACTACACCCCACGAGCCTTTTCCCTCTGCAGAATCTACCCCTGTTTGACACATGCAGCTGCTCAACTCGACTAGCCTTTTCCTCTCCAACTTGTCTGCCAATGCCTCGTTGTTAATCCCTCAGTGCGTAGCCTCACATATAGTTTGCTTCACAACACCCTTTACTTGGCACTGGACTTCGAAGAAGCACCGCTAGAAGGCCTAGATAGTCTCACCCAGCCGTTGATGAAGATTATTGAGGTCTGTGGACATCATCTCCTTGTTCTGACACCCCTAGAAGTGGTCATGAATCTTGTCTCAAAGCTGCTCCCTGTGCGAGGCTCCAGGTCGAGGTACCAAGCCTACACTATATCGGTGAGCACGAGCAGTAGACTCTTGGCCATGACAGCTTCTCCTCCACCAGCAGCCATCACAGTGGCCTCGTATACTCTTGTATATTCGACTAGGCCAGTCATGCCCGAATACTTGGGTAGATTTGTGGGCAGAACTTGGGTGGGAATGGCATAGTCATGAGCCCCGGGCTTAGTGAACTCGTCGTGTTGGTGAGATCGATGACTTTCAGAAGTTGGCATTGTGTCTTGACACAAGATAGTGGAAGATGAGGAGGTAGGCAAGCGAAGTTGGACGGTGTTGCCTCAGGTGGCGAGCCTCCTGATATGCAGCCTCCTGACCTCGCTGAATACTTGCATGAAGGTTCGCCACCTCCTGCTCCATCAGTGACGGGGGTATCGTGGCCTGAGCTTGCACATCACCTATGCCCCGGAGTAGGTCTTCCATGGCCGAGCTGCTGTATTGGATCCCTTCACACACCGTTGTGCACACTTCTCATTGTTGGCGATGGAATTGCTCAGCTGAACATGCCTCAGGTGGCAGCAAAGGTGCCGCTAGGGCCCGAGTTACATGGAGCTACAAAAAATATAGATCAACTACTTGTTGGGTCTGTGAGGTGGCGCGGAGCAGCTCAGTCTCGGCCACTCGATGGTGCATCTGCATCACCTCCGCCCAACTCGCTGCGTCCGTGCCCTGGCACCGTAGATTCTCCACTGCCACCAGATCTAGTGCAGAAACTTCTTCTTTGACCGTCGCGGAAGCCTCGGGGCACCCTCCTCATGGTAAGAAACATGTCCCTCGTGCCTGCTACGGAACGACTCATCATCCTCCTCAGCCCTTCGGCCACAGTCCCAGACCGACCTCGACTCCCAACAGGATTGAGCCTCCCTTCATCGTCTCTGTGCCAGCATGCTCGTACTCTTTGGCTCTGGCTTGTGCGGGAGCCCCAGCACCACATGGGGGCATCCGACATTGCTCCCTCAGCAGCCTTCCGCTTTAGACCCTTCGACCCCTTCTTCACCTGAGGTTGCATGTTCATGTGGCTAGGTTACAGTGACTTGCTGAGACATGACTTCTAGCTAGCTCCCCACGGTTGGTGCCAACTGTCGACGAGTGCTCCCCAGGACAGTAAACTTGAGGCACCCTAGCTTGGATACAAACCCTCCCGAGGTGCACGAGGAACTAGTCGGACATGGTCTCGGTGTGCATCGCTGCCTGCCTCCCCCGGATCTTTGGACAAGAACACGCGAATGAAAAACAGAGAGAGGAAGTACGGAACCGCTCTTGTATATTATTGCCCGCTCGATCAGGAGGGGTCACCTCCCTATTTAAAGGAGAGAATGATGCTCAAGTACATATACACTTCTACCCTTAGGCAGTTTATGGTTTTGCCCCGAGGCTTTCTACCTTGTCCAGGGTACTCTCACCATTGCCCTCATACCCCTACCTAACATAGTCGCTAGGATCCTCATAGATGCCTCTCGCAGGTACAGAAACTCTGGTAGTACGGACTCTCCAGATACTCTGCTAAAGACACCTCACCTAGGAGCTCACGAACACTTTGTCCAGCTGCACCTCGAGCTCTGTGAATGCTCGCCCAATGTTTGTGGACGCCTCGTCTAGGACTCTCGAATGCCTCGCCTAGGTACATCTCACCCAGGACTCAGGTGCCTCACCTGGGCGCACCTCACCCAGGACTCAGGCGCCTTACCTGGGCGCACCTCACCCAGGACCCACAGGGACCTCACCTGTAAGTCAAATCAAGGCCCTTATCTTGGGCCTGGGGGTCCCTCGTCTTGTGGCCTAGCGGAGCTCCCCTACAACAAAGTACAATGCATCTAGTTGTTCCGTCACATACTCAATTTTCTGAGCCTAGATTTACCGATGAGTTTACAAAGGTTCACTCTCTGAACATTGATATTCTCTAAGTCTGATAATACCTATTCCACGCATGCACCTTTCGAAGGTAGATGCCAGTAATGAGTTAGTGAATAAATCTTTGAGATTTTTCACATGAATTAGTATGCAATATTTTTATTTCATCCATTTTTTGCAACTCATGAGGATAGAAGAACTTGGGGTTGACACATTTAGTGATATTGCTCTTTACATAACTCATTTGTACTTATACAACACAAGCCGCATTACGGTGTTCAATGACAGGACTTTTGTATATGGTTGATCATCCGCCGAAGCCAAACACATTCTTGTGTGGCTTCGTATGGTGCAATGATTTTTGAGTGGTTCATCGAAGTCAATACAAGACTTTGCTTACACGATTTCCAGGAGACTGGAAAACATACCCAGTCTGTGACTTGACAGTATGTGGGTTCGAAAGATATCCAGGATCAGCACATCCTACCACGGAGAAGTCTTAGTTCTTTTATAGAACAAGACGAGAGCCTTGGTTCTTGGAGGTAGCGAAGTATGTCTTAAATGCCCTTCCAATGCTGTTTGGTATGCTCGAAACTATACGTTGCGAACAAATTCACGACGAACTCAATGTCTAGCCTTGTGCAATTTGCAAGATACATGAGTGCTCATATTGCACTCGACTATGGTAATTCTGGTCCCAAAACTTCCGCTTCCTCTTCTCTAGGTCTGTACAGATCCTTGTCTTGTTGTAAGGACGTTCCAATCATAGGAACCTATGAAGGATATGTCTTTTCAAAGCTAAATCTTTCTAACACTTTCTGAGTGTAGGCCAACTGGTGCAATAATATCTCTTCTAAGACATGCTCAAGTTGCAAACCTAAGCAATATTTGGTTTTACCCAAATCTTTCATTTTGAATTCCGATTTCAAATAAGAACTTGCTTCCTCAATGTCTTCAGTGTATACGATGATGTTCAAATCATCTACTTATACTGAGATTATGCAGAATCCATCCTGGGACCTCCATGTAAATACACAAGGACAATTCCCTGTTTGCTCGTGTAGTCCTTGTTGCTAAGTAAATCTCATGTAGCCATTTTTGCTAAGTATATTGCTTAAGCGATTATACCACATCCTGCAAGACTTTGTAAGTTCCGTATAGTGATTTTGTAAGTTTTACACTATACAAGCTCATGTTTTCTCTATCTTGGTTCAGAACAGGAATACCTTCTAGTACTTTCATATAAATGTCAGAGTCCAAGTTTTCATATAGATATGTTGTTACCACATCCATTAATTTCATTTTCAGATTCAAGTTTATTGCCATTGAGATTAAGTATCTAAAGGTTATTCATCCATGCTGGGGAGTAAGTTTCCTCTAAATTGACTCCTCATCATTGAGTAAGCTTATGCAACAAGCCTTACTTTGTACCTTACCACTTTATTATTTTCATTTCTGTTATGAATAAAAAACCCACTTATGTCCTATGGGGCGTATGTGGTGAGGAGCTAGGCTTACGGGCCCAAATACCTTATGCGTGCACTTTGGATACATGTTTTATTTTACAATTCATGCATAATTAGTTATAGTCTTTAATTGCTTTTTAGAATAATTACTACTTTTGATGCAGATCCACTTAAAAGGCAGATTAAGGCTCCTCAATGGATAATTAAGGATTTAATTAAATCAGAGTGCTTTTTGGAAAAATCAAATATATACACGTCATCTACATGCCAAGAGAAGACCCCTGGAAGAAACCCTATCACAATTGGAGTCCTCTAGAAGGTTAGCCGACCAGCAGTATGGCGCACTTGCTGTGCCCGTACCACTTGGTCGTACTACCCTCCAACAGAACCGCCTCATCAAACCCTACCTGGTGGCGGCAATCATATAGGCAGAGGACATTCCTACGCGAAAAAAGAGGCGAAATAGAGAGGAAAACAAAGAGAAGATAGATCGATACGCTCCCGAAGAGAAGAAGACTGCTCGAGATCAGATCTACACCATAAGAGTAGCCATCTTTATCAAGAGAAATCATAAGAAAGATGGAGGAATCATCCCCACCATCATCTCCATCAGTTTTCTCTATCTAGATTGATCTTCGAACTTGTTCGATTTATACTTTAATTTGTGGATTTGTTCTAAGATTATTCTTGCACATTCAATCATGATATTCAACTTTTGTACTTCATTCGTACCTTTGATCTCTCCCTTGAGTAATTCATTTAGTTCTTGAGGTTATGGGGTAACCCTAACCAAGTTGTGATTGAGATGCAGTAATTCATTTGTGCTATGTTATATAATTATGATGGTGTTCTTCATGGTGGTGTACGAACACCGACTATTCACCATATTGCCTTTGAGACATGAAGGATGCCAACGCTTAGGGGGGAAGGTACTAAAGGAACGCGCGGTGACAGAAGTTACCTTGACCTTAGTTTTCTTACTTGCCAATTAGGTGTGAGATTCACGGAGACCCTCTATGTTACACTATCACCATAGGTGACCTCAATTTCCTTGCTTGCCAATTAGATATTATGGTGAGTTAGTGGTTGCGAGGGATGTGTATCTGATGCTAGAGGCACATCTTTATAAGGCTCCACTCACATTAATTATTATCAATTATGCAAATTGTTCCCATCTACTATCTATGCGTGGTTAGTGGTGAAACCATTTCCGTCGAGAACGCCTTCATTATTATTGCAACTGTCCTTACTTTTATTGCATTTTAATTTTTGTTACTTTATACTTGCTACTATCTCCATCTCCATTTTATACAACCCCACCACTGTCGTGACATTTTATTTCCTTAAAAGACATTACTAGGACCAATGGAGAAACAATGCTTGAGAAAACGTACCGGTTCCTTCTGCTCCTTGTGGATACTATACTCTTACTTATTAAAAACTAGCTTGGACCTACCTGTGCACTTGTAGGACATCAAACTCTTTTTCTGGCGCTGTTGCAGGGAGTAAAGCGCTATTGGTAATTGTATTGAGTATTGTTATTTTTGTTGAGTATTTTTTTGTTTTATAAAGTTTTCATTATGTTTCGACTAGAATTCAGATCTTAGGCTGTCCAGAAAAAATCCAAACCTAGGCCAGACCATCCGGGTGGAGGTTCGGGAGTTCTAGTACAGATCTCGAAGTTGATCCAGATGTCGATCCAAACTGTCTGGATATTGGTCGGTCAGATCGGATATTGAGGCGGCCCAAACCGGTAGCGGTAGGTAACAAGAGCGCTTTGAGGTTTTTTTTGCACTCGGGGAGTTTAAACTAGTCTATGATCGGTTTAAACTGGCCTCTTATTTTGTTTTTCTCAACCTCAGAACAGCAAACAATTGTGGACGGTTAGACCGGTCGAATAATCGGTCAAACCGACCGTCCTGATTCAGACTTGATGTCCTCTCCGAGTCAAATTCTAGTCCTTTCTTCTATTTATCCCAGATTTTTCCGATCTGATCTTGCCCAAATAGTTGCTGGAGCTCCTTGCTCCCCTAAACAGAACCCAAGATGGATTTGGGAAAACTGCTCTTTGGCAGTGGCGTCGAAGGCGATCTCAGCGGTGGTGATGACTGAGGCCAATGCTGGAGTTATGGCAAGATGGTGGCGCGGATGCGGGCATGGATGAGGTGATGATGACGGCGTGGTGGTGGCTACGAGATCATCGATGGCGGCGACCAGAAGTAGTGGTGGCGATGTCACGCATAGGCTGTCAGACCGATTGGGGCGAGCAATCTGATCGGCAGAAACACCGATGGAAGATCTACAACAGTCAGAAGGGGCGACCACAGAAGCAAACACCTCTCTTTTTTTGGCTTTTCTGAGGAAGAACAGAACGAAGTTCCCCAAAAGCAAGTTTGATCTAGTAGGAAAGTTCTAATATGAACCAATCTATAGATCCAGCAACTCGACATGATTAATGCAGCAATTCAACAATGCAAAGTACTGGATTGAAAATTGCAGGCTTAGATTGGTTGGAACAGGGAAGTATTTTTTTGTGGAATTTTTTTATTTTATGTGGGATGCTAGGAAAAATGATGTAATCTCAAACTAAGATATAGAGTAAAGTTCTCAATGAACAACCTGGTTTGCTCTGATACCACCTGATAAGCACTAGGGTGTCCTAATTTTTGAAGAGAACACGAGATCAATTTAGGTAGAGGCGACTTTGGGTGATCCGACTACAACTGTGCAACAACGGTGTGCCTTAGCAATCGCTAAACCAAATTCGAAGTGTTATTGACCTTACTGAGAAGCACGATCAACCTATCCATGAGGATATATTCCTGCAAGCAATCGAAGAACAAGCAAGAACACGATACTTGCAATCTAAAATTACAAATATGGATGAAGCACGAGATGATAAAGGTGAGATTCCTGATAGTAGTCACACAACTAGTTGTTGAACGAAATCGACAGACTCAAATAGTAGCATATGGCTAAACTAGTCTAAACAGAAACCCACGGATTACAGAGGCCCTGGGGGCTTATTTATAGGTGGGAGGAGACCCCTAGCTCGAAACGGGAAGTTTAAACCGTTAGTATAGATTTTTGGCAGATCTCATATTTTTGACAGCCGACGACCCAAGTGACTCTATAATAATTTTATCTTCTTGTACTTCAATTGATCTTCAAGTAGGCTTGTTTGGTCTTTACCTTTATGTCATCATGGCGGCTTTAAGGTCTAAAATCTTTACTTGTTGTCCCTCCTCCTCCTCCCAGGAACTTGAACTTGAATTATCGCTGGCTCTTGAAGATCTTGATGGTTTTTCTCTTGTCCTTCATAGCTTGAGCCAAGGACGTAGTGAAAGTAGGAATAGATATGGGTGTATGCATATGGGTCATTTTCTCATCACTTATTCCACATGTCTTGCCGTTTGGGGACATATTATGTTCGTGCCTTACAAGAACTTGTTTTATAAGCTATTACTCCCTCCGTCCCGAAATGTAAAACATATTTTGTTTGGTTAACACAAGATTTTGACCAACAATTACTGTATTAATATGTGGTTTATATGATACAAAATTAATATCATTAGATTTATATTTAAAAGTACTTTCTTATGATTGTGACTTTGTATCACATAAGCCATATATTAATAGAATAATTATTGGTCAAAATCTTGTCTTAACCAAACAAAATACACCTTGCATTTTGGGACGAGGAAGTACGAAAAATTTGTTGTTTCATTTGTAAATTAGATTAAAATCTAACTAACTCTCAAAGTACATTAGAATAAAACGATGAATAAAACCACTATGTTTACCTTATGGTTGGATAAATCTTCTGTTTTTCTATTAGACGAGGAGGTATTTCGTTTTTCTATTAATTGGGTTAGTATTTTAAATTTTCTTTTACCAACTATACCAAAAGCACGTAGACAAATAATAGAATATGTATGCTTAGCTTAACGAGACTACCGTAATGCACGACAATGCTAACGCAACCTTAATGTATTGTGCTTTATTTTTCTGTTACATGTGTGTTAGCAGAACATAATTTGTAAACTGCAGTAATAGTGATTTTAATAAAAGCACATGCTAAATGATGATGTATGAAAAACGTTCTACCAAACTGTATTACCACAAACTATTGCAGTTTCACACGTAGTCATGCTCAATTCAGAGAGAGGAAATTGATTATTTGTCCATATGTTGAGCGGTAATTCATAACTTGTTCCTAAATCGGATGTAACCTTTAAAATATTCCTAACTTCATAAGCCAATTGATAATGGGTCCATTGATAATATGTCACCTAGACAAACTTTCTCATTACTTTAATCTTTTTGAGAAATAAATCCACGAGAAAAGTCCATTCCACCCCTATGGTTGGTTTGGGTGGACTCGTCCTGGTCCGGCTAGACCGTGATTTATATATCTATCTAAGTGCAATGGAGGTTCTTTATCTCATATATTCACCCTTCCTTACCTATATGAAAATTTATTCAGCAATAAAAGATATATAATAGCAAATAAGTAGACCTCATATATGTAAGTATCTAGCTATCTATCTGCTAGACCGAGTTATAATGGCTTAGATGGACTATAAAAATCCCACATGAATAAAAAAATCTAGCCATCTATCTAGTAGGAGCGAAGTTATAATGGTTTAGATCGACTAAGTCACGTCGGAGGAAAAAGGATCCATAGCTCCCTCATTACCTCATGTATCAGTGTGTTCAAACCAAAGGAAAAAAAAACCTTACTAGGAAAAGAGTGTACTCCAAAACAACCTTGATCCCGTTCCTATTATATTGTATTCTGCAACCTCCTCTTCTCTATAAAATCTCCTTTTCCCGCCGCTCAATGAAATCTTCAGTCTTGATAACATGTCCGTCTAAAAACCTAAAGTTCCACCAGAATCCAAATGTATTAAATTTTAGCGAGTAAGACCCATAGTTGAGTCAAAACGTAGTCTTGAAAAAGCACTGAGGCTGAGCCCAAATCCGATCATCGTTGAGTCTGAGCAACCGAGAGCTTTTAGTATTTGTGGAGTGCTTCGATCACGGGGATGACCCTAGCGTCGTGGCTATTGGCAGGATATCACCGTGGTCAGAACGGTGAGGGTACTACTCCAACCAAGGAAGTTGGCAACCATAGGCGCAGGAGCACAAAATGATTGGAAGAGAGACAAGGACGGTAGAAGAAATGCATGGGTCTTATTTGCGGGTCTCACCAAGAAAAAGGGAGACAAAATGCTAGGATTGTTGGTTATTCGTGTGTTCGTATGGCAAAACACTCTTTCAGACTATAAACAACAAATAGTTAGATGGAGAGACAACAATGATAAGATGGGCCGAACAAATAGGGAATAGGCTGTGGCGAATTGTGGAACGACCATTATTCAATGACAAATAATAGACTCCTCTAGATACAAAGTTTTTAAACTATTTCTCACATGTAACTATCTTTAAGAACTCCATATTTTGAAGCCCGATTTCGAATATGGCAACCTTTCTCATAATACTATATATGAGAATAGGCCATATTCTCGGATGTTTGTGCAAAACTTTTATGAACATTCATGTACTCTAACATGCTCCAAAGGTGCATTTTGTTATTATATGATTTTAAACTATATTCATAGCTTCACAATCACCTATGATTTACCTTTAACTCATGCATATAATTTTGCAAATTTTATTTTCAGTAGAGTTCCTTTGTTTTACTGTTATGTCCTAAAATTCAAAGAAATTGATATGAAATGACTGTAGTCCACTATGCCATTAACTAAATTTCTACAACGGTTTGTAACACAGATAAATAAAAAACATATATTTAATGATCTATAGACTGGCCCATGCAAGTTGGTATTCGCTCTATTCCAAAATAGATGATGTTTTTAACTTTACATAGTGAGCAACTTTAACCGTTATTTTTATATAAATAAGTAAGTAAATTTTTTTATAGAAAACATGTTGTGAAACTATTTCTCATGGCGAATCTAATGGTACAATTTGTACCAGCTGTCAGAAATGTGCCCTAGTGGCAATCATAGGGATGATCATATTTTATTGTATCCATGACTTATTAAATGTTCCTTGAATAATATCATTTGTATTGATTAGCAAGTATGTGACTTGTTCGTGAAACTCCGTACTAAGTTTGAATGATATTCTAAATTGGTCCTGTAGAACCTAGGGGGAGTTGTGTCTGAAGGGGCTCATATGTCATAGTGCTTCCCTAGGATTTAGATGATGAACATATTCCCTAGTCTTTATTGAGTTTGGAGTTGTGCTTGAGTGTTGCAAGAATTCAAGCTTTCCAGAACATCCGGTTTTGTATCCGAAAGTTCTATTTTGATCGGAACATCGGGGTTTTCTATCTGGAACATCCGATCTAATCGGAACTTCTGATCCAGCTTTCGGATGTTCCAATCAACTTTCACGTTTGACCATGTGTTGATTGATGAACTCGAGTTTGGTCAATTTGTCTCGTGAAAATTGTCTAGAAATCCCAGTGTGTTTGGGTAGGTGTTTCGGTGGTTCTGAGATGTTGTGCTCGTGGTTGAGCTTTTGTTCTGGGAATTGGAGCTTTTGCAGTTTGGGATTAATTGCAAAGTCCAAGAGTTTGGAGTTAAAGTTTTTATTATTTTGTCTTGGTAAAAAATGATAGGATGAATTGTTTGGACTAACTTGGGTCAAAGAGAAAATCTTGTGCTTGCAACGCTTTGCTTGGTCTATTGTGTGCATGTGCGAGTTGGGTGCGGCGATGGTTCGACCACGTGGGGACCGGCATGAAGCTTGGAGGGTAGAGTTGCGGTCAAGGAGATGGCGACGACATCGTGCGGCTTAAAAGCATGTATGCGGAGGACAAGGAAGCGGTTGGAGCTAAGTCATGAAGACCAAGTTGAGTCTCGGGGGCGTTTTGGAAAAAGCGCCAAATCCACCAAAAAGCTTTTCAAGAAACTGCGGTGGAGGCGCCCGAGAAAGCGGTTTAGGGATTGCTTAGGGTGGAAGGAAAATCGGATAGTGGCTAAATTAGCTAGATGCTTTGTGATGCGTGCTACTTAGGTTAGGCCCATAGGGCATTAATGTCCAAGTGGTGAGGAGGTTTGTCCCACTATAAATAGGTGTCAAGGGGGTGCTTACCTCCTTGAGCCCCTTGTTATCACTTTGTAAACCCTAGGAGAGGGAGAGCTGCACTAGAGAATGCTTTGGCCTAATCATGAGAGGCTTTTAAACCCAAGAAAACCCATGAAAATTCAATACAAAAAAATTTCTCCAATCCCTATGTGTTCTTGAGTTATCTCCTTCATTAGCTCTTTTGAATTTTCGTTTTCTTGTTTTCTCCTATGGATTGATCTGTGGTATGGCAAGTAAATGATGGGAAGATCATCCCCATACTGATTCCATCCAAGCATACCCAAGGATTCAACCATTTTCTTCTCTATTTTGAGTTTTCTTGGAAAATAAGTAAGAAATGAGATTTCGTGATTAATCTTTGTAGGGGGTTTGATGCTGTGATTTGGGGCTTGGAATAGGTTGCTGGGACATGTGAGATGACACCATATTGATTTGAGATCAAGATTCCTCACGAGCTTCCTTTCCCTTCGAAATTCCTCTTTTTCTCATTTCAAGAGCTGATTGAAGAAAAATGGTAAAGGTCTTGATTTGAGAAGTTTTTATGGAGATCAACACTTGATCTAGACTTACAAGACCTTCCTACACCTCTTTGCAAATTTTGGTTTGATTTGATGGGTAGATTCTGAATTAGCCAAAAAGTTGGATCGAAATCTCAGTTCTAGAACCTGGCTGATCTTCTGCTGAATTCTACTGAGAACAGAATCAAAAGTCAGAATCTCCGGAAAAATTCCCGGAATTTCCGAAATTCTCTTTTTCTTCAGGCTGGGTAGCTTCACTATTTCGGCCATAACTTTTGCGTCCAAATTTGGAATTTGGTGATCTTGGACTCGTTTCGAAGCTATCGATGAGCTTTTGGGGGTGTTTCCGCTGCATCTTCACTCTGATCATACTAGTCTTTTAATATGACTATGTATGCGAAGAATTTGTGAAAGAAATTTGAACTCGACATTTACCCCCCCTCTGTCGGAAGCCACTGATCCTACAGGTCCCTAGTCAGAATTTATGTAAGGACACATATGAATAATAGATTAGCATATGTATTGGTTGATGACCATGTTTCACAGGTCATGGACATAGAGATATCGAATCAATTATATGAGTACATGTTAAGGAACATCGAGTTGGACTGACCCAACTTGAGACACAATGTGTATGCTATGTCCTTTGACCTGATATTATCGTATATGTTTGAGATGTGTAATGACTTACTTAGGGGTTGCTAAACGCTACTCCGTAACTGAGTAGTTATAAAGGTTGCTTTCTTATTTGTCATGAAACATGATGCGAGGCATGTCAATCGAGATGAGATTTGCCTCTCTCTGTAATGAGAGAGATATCTCAGGGCCCCACAAGTGATCGGATTTAAAAATGTATGCCCATGCTACTTAAGGTTAAAGAGTTAATCTAGTAAAGGATTTCGAGACACATGATCGAGAAAGAGCTGTCAAGTTCGAGTTTGAGCTTGACAAAAATCGTGAGGCAAAGGGAGTAGCATATATAACATTGTGAAGGTTCATCCGATATGATCTTTACGTATGTTGGGAGTTGGCATGTCCTGCTAGAGGCCGCTACCAATTAGTAACCGAGTAGGAGTACACGTGTCATGTCTAAACGTGCGTGAACCTACAGGGTCACACACTAAGGGGTTGGAGCCTAATTCGGATTAGGATCCGAGTTAGACTGGGTATTGAGTCCTAATGGGCTTCTAACGAAGAAGCCCATTATGGGACATCTAAATAAGGAGAGGGGGCGGACGTGCTAGAGTTTAGTTAATTCAAAATTCCCGAAATCTAGCCGTCACCTCTCCCACGCCCAAAGTTGCCCGCTTGGATCTAGTAATCCAGACGAGTGACGTTCCTCTCTGAATGTGTGGATACCTTGGAGGCGTTGCAGCTGCGACGCTTGGACGAACCGTTCGAGGGAACCGCGAGGAGGAGAAGGGAACCGCGAGGAGGAGAAGGTAGTACGACTACAGCTGCACTGACGCTGCATAGACTCTACTTCCGCTACGGGTCTACGCGTCTAGAGGTAACCTCGTGATCTATTACTACAGTAACTCCTGATTTATGCGGTAGAAATTTTTATTTTGTCCTATTGTAGCCTACCTGTATCCCAGCACCAACAAGTTTAAATAATTTTTTTATTAGTGATCAAATATATACTTTCTAAGACGTCATATATATTTTAGAACAAAGATAGTATTATTAATTGACGTGTGAATCTGGGACATCTGAAAGGTACATCCAACTTGGGGATATTTTGTCGATTCCTGCTAAATTTAGGGACATGTAATCAATTTCCTTATTCAGGAATGGTACAACGGTAATTCAATAAAGGAAAACACTCTCAGACGTCTGATTCGTCTCTCGCGTAGGACACTGTGAAAGCACGCCACATGTTCTCATCCCGTGGTCCCACTCTGCACGAATTTCAGATCTCCATCATATATATCCGTCTCTCCATCGCCCACATCAATTTGGAGCTAGAACGTGCAGCGGTGGCTGGAACCGGAGCACGTGCCGACGACCAAAGCAGGGGCATGCGGCAACGGCTGTCAGGGCGAGGGCACACGGCAGCGGCGACCTACACGGGTAGCTGCCTGTCGTGGAGATACCAGAGCCTGGTGTACCTCTCGATCGCCGATGCTAGGGTCGTGTCGCTCGCTGGGTTCCTATAGTTGTGAAACTTGACGCTGCTGACGCGCTCTGACAACCGCATCGCCGGTAGGCTCAAGCACCTCGTCCAAGCCGGGCTCGGGCTCGGCTTGCTACGGGACCTCGATCTCGTCAACAATCACCTTCGAGACGTGGACGACCTTGCGACGCAAACTCGCCTCTATCTCGGCTCACTCGACCGCTACGGCGGGCCATGTTGTGATCTCGTGAAAAGTTTGTTGCAGTGATCTACGGTCCTCCGACTTCAAAATAAATGTTTCCTGTAGTACTGTTACGGGCGTTTCAGATACGACAGCACAGAACCGGGGGCCATGGCGAGGGTCCTCCTCCGGCAGGCCCAGCCCCTCTTCCGCCGCCTCCTCCGGCCGACGGCCCCCCTCTCCGCTCCTTCCTCCTCCTCGTCTTCCTCCCCGCTGGTTCGTTTCTGCCGCCTTTTGCTCCTCACTCCGCGCCCTTTTCTTCTATTGTCTTGTTCCAATCCCCGATCGAACCGAGGCGCGCGAGCCGAGGCGATGCAATTCAAGAAATCGCGCCGACAGGTAGTCTCATCTTGGTAGTCGTAGAATCTGCTGGATAGTTGGGCGTTCCTGCGGTTCTATGATGGGAACCGGAGGCGAGCTGTGGTTGGCTAGGCATATATACGCGCAGTCATCATAGTTGTCCTCCAGCTACGTGAACCCGAAATTATCTTCCATTTCTCGAATCATCCTCGGTCAATCAACTCCGTTTTGTTAATTTTAATTGTATCATTCTTAGATTTTAGTTATTTTGCTCAGTTTTATTTATTTATTTCCACTATAGAATCTACAATTTAAGTGGGGAAGTCACCTTAAATTTTGAAGAATTTCTTCGATTTCTGTTAGCAAAGCCAAAAAATTCATGAGCAGGTGGAAGCCGTGGAGTCTTTTAGAAGTTACCGAACCTGCTGTGATGAATTGATTATATTTTGTCCATTACATACTTGAGGCCTTTTAAGACATTCCATACTTCTGGACGTCCTTACGATACTATGATAGTTCTTCAATTTTTGATTTAAATATGGGGCAATTATATTCCGAAATAAGAATTGTTGATGAGTCTCAACATAACAATTTATACCAGGTTGTAATTTTAGTGTTTTTTTGGGTGTTTTTCAGGGATGTTGCAATCAAAATTTATCACCTACAATTCAATTGCGGAGCTTCTCTGCAGAAGGTGCACACATATCTTCCTTTTCCTGACTAATGTAGTGACATGATTCTAAGTTGATACCTTCCTGAGTATTTTCGACCTGTAATGCATGTCTATCATGATATTATCACGACCTTTTGCATTACACAATACTTCTTTCAGATGCACTTCTGCGGCATTCCTTGAATACGGAGGATATTTTTTGTTGAGGGGAAGAATATAATTATCCTGTTAGTTTCAAAGGAAACTTTTTTGTCAGATTTTAGCTAACCTGTACACAGTACACAGGAGAAAGAACATAGTTGTCCTATAAATATGTAATGAAACTACAATGCAGTTTACATTTCTCAAAAAAAATACTATGCAGCTTGTATCTCAGCTTGTAGATAATAACAGGGTGGAGCTAGTCTAGGTACATGGCAAGGTTGTACAGATGTACAAGGATTATTTTTGGCAAAAAAGAAATCCATTATGTATGTATAATACAAATGGGTACAGCAATATCTCCAGCTCCTCCTCCATTCCCTCCCCCAAAGCCTATTCTGCTCAGCCGAACAAGCACAGGGCCCATCACATTCCCCCTCCAGACTCCAAAGTCCAAAGCTGAAAACCCAAATGGCAAAATCTATCGAGCTACTACCCAGTTATGTGGCGCTAGGCTCGATCAGCAGCTCGCCAGGGATGCGTTTCCTACAACGTCAACACAAGGTGGGGCCTGACTGTGCGGCTGGTCTGCAGTTGGAATCGACGGCAATCTTGCTGAGCTTTCTATTATGCTTGTTGAAACAAAGAAGGACTTCAATTATGAACTTCTTTATAAGCTTCTCAAATCGGTGCTAATTATCCCTATAGCAGCCACAAGAACTTTTATCTAGAATACGTTGGCGATCTGCACATCTTTGTATTAAGAAGAAATACCATGATGTGGTGATGGGCCTGCAAGTGCACATGATCATTTTAGTCTTTTCTTTGGAGTATTCCGAAGTTTATCGAACCTTGGGAAGCGTAGGTACTTGACAAATCATTGTTGAACATCCTGTGAAATGCCTCAAACAAAATATTAAATATGAGGTCCCTCGATACTGTCACTGTTATCAAGTGATAAAATACCCAAAGCTTATGTAAAAGCGGAACTAAATGAAAATAATGCTTGCTGGAGTTTAACTAAAAATAGTAAATAAAAATACCAAAGCTAAAGTAAAAGCGGATCCAATGATAGAAAATGAGGCAAAGGGTTAACAGGTTCACTAATAGCAATTTTAGTAAAGTGTGGAATTATAAAGTATAATAATAAAAGCACAAATCATAAGCAAAACTTTTATGTGTATAATAGATACTTTCGCATGGGAGGTATGTCCTAATATAATATAGATGGCAATAGCCATTGCACACCTAAACAATAATCCAAACATTGCCAATAGCCTTGCACAATAGAAGTATTAAGGAAAATAAATTCCGAATTAACACATTAACGCTTCTTGACTAAACATATACTTCCCTTTTAGTATGGATTGATACTGCCGATGTGGAGACGCTCATTTGGTCCTTCTATACTGGATTCCTAGAGCCATCCTGTCCTCGCTCTACAATTGCACACCTTGCCTTTGTTCCACTCGTCCGAGTACCGGGTACCTGTCGATCTCATAGAACAAGTACAAAATGTACAAGAACTAATTATGTCTAGTACACATAAATAAGATGATAATTTGATCCCGACACAATACTGGAAATTAATATAATAATGCTACGTAGCTACTATTAAAACCCATAGCCTCGATAGGACTACTCAAAAATCATCGTAAGCATTAGGAACATAGAAGAAAGCAAAATCATATTGATAGATTGAAACCAATGCAAACCAATATCTAGAGGTGTTCTTGAGGAAGAAGATGAAGATTAGAATAGCCCAATCGATGCTATGATCAAGAGATCACTAATATGCTGAAGAACTAATCTAATATAGATTAAAAATGGAGATGGTGATGCTCTGGAAACCCTGTAAACTTCTGAAAACATCCACCCTGAGGATGTACGCTGTGGGGAATAAATAGGATGATGGACGCCGCGGGAGCCGACCCTAGGCGGTAGGACGGTACCACAGGATAGTTTTTTGCCCTGGCTGACCACCCAGGCCCTCTAGTTGGACCCTCCTTCCTCCTCCGTGCTTATCCCTTCGAATCTTCGCCAAGTATGCTCTTTTCCTTGTGTTTTCTGGAATTTTCCTGCGCATCAATAAATAGGAAGATATTTTGCACTTTTGGGAAATTATTAGTAATTCGTAAATAATTAATAGCAGATAATAATATGTAATATTATATAAAAGTCTATATCAAACTTAAATATTTTTTCAATATATTTTTTAGGCCTATCATGTGGCAACTATACAACAAAGCTCTAGGCTTTAGAATGACCCTAAACTAAAGAAAAAACTTATACAGACTCAAGCGACCCAAAAGTACAGGAACTAAATGTCAGGAGGCCAAGAGTGCTGTGGTAGGCTCCTTAAGTGCTTAGCTCCAACACACGTCCATAGATCAGCCTGCTCCTGAATGTTTCTAATCAGTTCACGACAAGCTAGATTTGCACCCTCGAAGACGCAGACATTCCTGTGCCACCAAATGCTCCGGAGGGTTAGAATGATCAATGACTGTGCTCCCTTGGTTGCGCCCTCCCCTGCTTGTTCTGCTGCACTTTGAAACCATCTGAGGAGCAAGTCATCTGGCTGCAGAGCCAAATTCTGCAGTCCAAAGTACGAGAGGACGTCAAACCAAGTTTGCTGCAAGAAGACACACCCCACCAGTGGATGTGATATTGTTTTGGGCTCCTGGTTGCATAGCAGACAGATAGAATGGTGTGGCCACACGCCCAATTTCTGTTCAGCATCGCAAGCCAAATAAAGATCTTGCAGCTGAGTGGAGCCCAATATTTCCAAGTCTGCTTCCACCAGGATGATTCAATCGACCCAAGCAGCGGCAAGTATTAACAGTCTTTTTCCTTCCATGAATTATGTTTGGTTACATTTCTTGAGCGGGAGTTCCTTATGCAAGTTAAGTATGATGCCATCATTTCCCACTTTCAACCCACGGAGGAGTATAAAGTATTGTGATTTTCATTATTATTTTGTAATTTCTCTAAACTATTGTGAGATGTTGTGTTTAGCATGAACTATTTGTGATATGACATTTGCTATCATCGATATTCGATTTTTCTATTGAACATTTCTTTTGAACTCTGTACACCCATTGTTTGAATCCTGGCTCTGCCACTGGTTAATAAGAACAATAAGCAGAAAAATTGGGTCAACTCAGTAAATCCTCTTTGGAGCTAATATTACTTGCTGTGTGATTTCACTTGAAATTGGGAGTAATGCCGGCGTACTGCATACTTTTTTCTGCTATGCAATGCTGATCTTTTCTATTGGTTTCCACATTCAGGAAATATCTTACATCTTGTTTTCTTTTGGATTCCAGATAAGACAACCCAAGCATTCTGTTCAGATATTCAGAATATAATGTGTTCTCGAAAAAAAGAATAAAAATACTGATCTCATTTGTCAAGTTTGGGGGTGAATTTGTTTATTATTTAAATCAATATTTGTCCACTGATACTACGTATTATCTATTTCATAGAGAGAGATCAGTCAAAATCAGGCAAAGACAGTTACAGAGAGGCAGATATTAAGAAAACAGATTTTGCGCTGCAACAAGCTCTGGACCAAATTAAATCTGCATTTGGTGAGGAGTCAATAATGTGGCTAAACCTGTGTCGCGGTCCTAAAGAAGTTCCTGTCATATCTACGGGATCCTTTGCATTGGACATAGCTTTAGGAATTGGTGGACTTCCAAAGGTCAGTTGATGGTATTAGTTATTCTGTCTACATAGTTGAATTATTGTGCTATCCCATCGGTTTTTGTAACTTGCCATTCTATTAACCCATTGGTTTTTATATCTATATGTATAACAATCTACTGAACTATTCATAACCATAACCAGCATGTCAGCTGGAATTGCATATTGACATATTTTTGGCTTGTAATTATAGTATAACAACTGCTGTAAAGCTGCTTGTTGTCATATAGTAATTGCATGGAAAATTGGATCTCACTAAGTTAAGATGTAAAGCTAAAACGCACATAAATTAGTGACTACTATAAAAGGACATGTACAACTTTGTTAGTCTGTTGGTTAACTTATAAAATTCCGAATGGCTTTCCCTTTAATCACAGGTTCACATATATGATTGAGTTTGCCAATAACTCATGCTGTATATTCTTTTGTTCACTATGTTGAGTTTTACATTTATAAGCAGGGAAGGGTTATTGAAATTTATGGTCCAGAGGCTTCAGGGAAAACAACTTTAGCACTTCATGTCATAGCTGAAGCACAGAAGAATGGAGGTAAGTTATTATTCTGTACCTGCGTTGGATCTTCTGTGAACTAGTTTCATTGAAGAACAATGCAGAAAGTGAATTAAGTTGCCAATGTACTAATTTTGAATTCTTAAAGAAGGTGTATATTATTCTTTAATAGAACTGAATTTTTTTTAATTCAGAAAAAAGGGTACAGGAAAATGGTAATAGAATGAGTATTAGAGGGCAATACCTGCGTGTCACTCTTCAGTGTTAGCCTCCATAACCAACACTATCGAGCTCGGACTGGTCCCTTTGACTTCAAAGCTATTGGCAAAATGATGTTCAGAAGTAAGCGGCTAATTGCAATGGTTTTATGGGTTGTGGAGGATAAAATCTGGAATGACGTGTGTACTGAAGTCCTTTCTGTAGTAATTTATTCGGAAATTAGGTTAATTCTGACTAAATATATTAGTTGAGTAAATTGTCTTCACATTTCCATTTCTATTGTCCTTCGATTTTTATCAGAATCAGAGCAAACCAGCCCTGAACACGCAAATGAACTATGAATAGGAGAAGTATGAATTGGTTGTTTCTTTGTGAAAATTTGGATATTTGGAATATGCTATTAGTCTTTTGCCACTTTCTTATCCACTTTTTCCTGTATCCCATGCTTTGATTTAATTATATGGATTTGGATTTTTTTCAGGTTATTGTGCTTTTATTGATGCTGAGCATGCTCTGGATCCAGCATTAGCAGAGTCTATAGGTGTGAAGGCAGAACACATGCTGCTGTCCCAGCCAGACTGTGGTGAACAGGCCCTCGGCCTTGCTGACATCCTAATTCGAAGTGGTTCTATTGATGTTGTCGTTGTGGACAGTGTATGTAGGAAGTTAGTACCTTAAGCTGTCTTCATGCTTGCCTCTGCCTTCTTGCTTCCTGGCGCCCCAGTACTTAAAAAGATATTGATGATATTCTGGTTATGCACATGAAAGGTTTACTTTAAAAGAAAGTAACTAAAATATATGATTTATGTATTGCTGTATCATTCACCCAATTTGATAATTTATGCTCTTCTTTTGCACACTCACACTAATTCATACTCCAGAATGTGGTATAATCTACAAATATTTCTTCTGTGCTTCACACTCGATGATATGACTAACTTTTATAACAGTTCTTCTGGCTAAATTCGGTTACTGCTGACTCTATGCAGCATAATTATACTTACAGGTAGCAGCTCTTGTTCCGAAAACTGAACTGGATGGTGAGATGGGAGATGCACATGTTGCACTTCAAGCAAGGCTTATGAGTCAAGCACTTCGAAAGTTGAGCCACTCTCTTTCTCGCTCCAGGACTATCTTAGTGTTTGTTAATCAGGTTTGCCTTTTGCTTAATTCAGCAAATATTGCCTTTTGCTTCTAGTTATGTTGAAGAAAT
>JAGXJF010000531.1:0-254480 GCA_019208055.1 Stipa capillata
GTGATGTGTGAGCGAGTGCGTGAATTGCGATGAGGGAAGATCGTTTATCATGTGGGGAGATCCGAGATGCTGCTGCTGCGGGGAGTAGTAGTACATGGCTGGAGTGGACACGTAAAGCTTGGCCATCTGTCACCTGTGTTTTTGACTGTCCTTTGCCCTGGGTTATTATCAATCAGTCTGATTATACAAACTTATTGTAGTGCCATGATGGAAGGGCAACCAGTAACCACCGAGAATTTGTTTCATGGTATTCAGATAACATAGTTGAAGCATTGTTAAACGAATCAAGTGCACTGTTGTACTGCAGTATAAACAGAGTTTGAACTGAACTCAAGATATGGTTGAGGAGTTGAAATTATCATCACGTGAACAAGCCCATGGTGCCTGCAGCTTACACACAAGATTGACAGGACTAACAATGAACTGAACATTTCTGTTCTTCTAGCAGATGTATACAGTACAACTAGGCATAAGGCCGGTGTCTCGACGAATTTAGAGGCGCAGGCTTCTGGTAGAAGCTGAGAGGAGCAGCTTCTGGAGAAGCCGAAAAGAACATGAGGCCTTAGCTTGCTCGATGAATGATCGGCTTTGTTTGCTTGTAAAAAAATGAGTTGTAGGTGGACAGCTTGAGTATATAAGAGAGAGTGATATACGATGGTGGTCAGTCACCAACATATGTAGGCCAGTTCTTTTCGTCTTCTCTAGGGGCTTCTTCTTAGAAGCTGTCCCCTCCCAACTCTCCCAGATAGCCACACACATCAAATTAGAAGCCCCGACGATTGAGGGGGTGGCTTCTGAAGAAGCTGGGAGGGGGACAGCTTCTGGAGAAGCCCTAGAGACTAGCCGAAAAGACTGGGCCGTATAATAGAGGGATTATGTTTGAAAAGCTTGGTTTTCCTCATTAGGAGAAAACGATGGTTGCCATATCGTAGAATTAAATTAAGTATTGTGGCTGTACGCAAGTACTGGATACACTTTGATGTATTTGAGCTCTTCACCACCAGTGCTGGGGCCATGTTGTCCTTGTTAATGTGTTTATTAGACCCTATTCTCCTTGTCAGATTTGGCAACGATTTGGTCGTTGATCATGCATGTCTCTACTCTCAATAAACGTCGTCATCATTATTAAAAGGAAAACGAAATGAAATGAATGTGAGACGTCTCCAACGAGAATTAGCCTGGTGTACGTAGAATGGGCAACACATCTCGATGAAAAAAAGGGAGTATTTGGACAGTAAACATAATCTAGCACAGTATTCCTTCATCAAGTACGTATACTACTCCATATACTACAAATTAACGCATGATTTCACCCCTGCAAACTGGTGAACTTTTTTATAAATATTATTTTTTAATTTTTTTTTGTCAGAATTTATAGGTTTATTTGAAAAAATCACACAAAACTAGCGCCCTGTCGTTCTAACGGTTGGACGACAGGAGGCTTGTCGTCCAACCGTTAGACGACAGGGGCCAGTCAGCCATTTGTGAAAACGAGATGACCTATGGTTCACGGTGGAACGACATCCCGAGTACTGTAGCAGCGAGTACTGTAGCAGTAACAGTACTCATATCTTCGCTTTTTTTCTCTTCTTCCAAATCATCTCGTGCATTAAATCTTAGTAGAAAAATGGATCATTTACAGGCCCATGTATCCACGGGTGCGATCGGATTTCAAATCCGTACACTGGGTTTCGAATTGCTATAAATTTAAGTTGTTTTATCAAAATTTTGATAAAAACAACTCAAATTTATAGCAATTCGAAAACCGGCGCACGGATTTGAAATCCGATCGCACCCGTGGATACATGGGCCTGTAAATGATCCATTTTTCTACTAAGATTTAATGCACGAGATGATTTGGAAGAAGAAAAAAAATCAAAGATATGAGTACTGTTACTGCTACAGTACTCGCTGCTACAGTATCTTGGGATGTGGTTCCACCGTTGAACATAGGTCCTGTCGTTTCACGAATGGCCGACTGGCCCCCTGTCGTCTAATGGTTGGACGACAAGCCTCCTGTCGTCCAACCGTTAGACGACAGGGTGCTAGTTTTGTGATTTTTTCAAATAAACCTATAAATTCTAAATAAAAAAATTTAAAAATAATATTTATAAAAAAAAGTCGCAAACTGGTGGTATGCTTCTTCTTCTTCTTTTTGAGATGAGCGGTTTTTGCATTTTCTGAGTAGCAGTGATCTTTCATTGCGTGAACACGTCTGACTGACCAAGGGGTAATATTAGCTGAGCTGAGGTGCGCAACAATTAGGGCATGAGTTGATGTTTCTTCATGTCTGGTAATACCAGCTGATCGAGTCGGTAAACATCTTATATGAACTTTCTTGAAAAGAAAGAAAAACAATTGGGAGATGGTGAGCAGGGAGAGGAGAAGTCGAATTTGATTGATTAATAATCTGTGGACGCCTACAGCGTTGCCATTATTTATATTCACCAAACCAACCAAGCAAGGAATTGCTGCTCAGTCAAGTAGATCGTTCGTCAGAAGATGAGGTTGCATTGATTGATCGATCCAAGTAGTCGAATCTCGTTTCAATGGTTAGTGGTGACTAGAGACGAGGGAGAAATTTGAACATTCGTACTCCCGGAGAAATTTGTAGAATCCCCTTTAAATGCGCAGGAGATTTACCTGTCAAACATAAGTTATGAAAAAGGACAGTAAAATGTACTCACAATTTAAGCCAGCACAATGAATATGCGGTAGTATAAGGTATTACCTCCATCTATAAATAGGCGATATTCTTTTTTTTAATAATGGAAGAGCTTACTTTTCTAGCTTCTACATCGTAGATGCATACAACTCAATTTGTTACAAGTAGCTAGCCCGAAGGCACTAAAGAGTGTAATCAAATTTCTTTAACTTTGATATGTAATACATAAAAATATATTTATATTGATTACTACGTGTGAACACATGGGACTGATCGACGAAGAATATGGAGGGAGCAAGGCATGACTGAAGTTCGATTTATTCGTGTTGCTTGGGAACTAAAACTCGATGGGGCAACTGATTTCATTTGATTTTCATTTCTATTCCTTAACAAAGTACAATTTGGCAAGGAGGAACAGATGAGGGCATCCGCCATCGCTATCCATCAACTTCACTGAAACACGGCGCGAGACATTCATAATCACTATCTTCGGCTAGGTGTGATCACAGTTTAGAGGCAATGTATTGTCACTGTAAAAACAACACAAAAGGGAGATGTCGATAACTTGAGGGCTAAGTTGCAATAGCAATGATCATGTAAGTCACCGTACACTCAACAATTTGAGACACGTCAATATTTTTTGAATAGGTTATGCCACCTCGTGGAGCACAGCTTAGTCCTATATTAAGTAAAGAGCCCTATGTAGCACTCCACTAGTAACTTGGGCCATTGTGGCTTTCTAATACCGCCTTTAGAGCTCTCTGTTCGAGACTTAAAATTTAGACCTCTTCTCTTGAGATTTCTCATTTATGAGGTGATTCTACAAATCCTCATTGGGAACTTATACAGGCTAGAGTCACATAACAAAAAATCATGGGTATCCTTGAGGGGTGAAAAACAGAAGAACAGAAATAAAAAAAGTTCATGAATTCATGATAGATTAGAGAAGAGAGTGGAGTATAGTCCATGGTGGGCTAAACTCTCCATACACCTCATAAACCCTTTGATTTGTTTTAACTAGCTTTGAATTGACTTAATTTCATCTTTTGATCCTCTTCTATGTCAGATAGACCCCACGTAGGATTGATCAGACCTAATTGTAACTAACTCAACACAACATATCCTCTAGACATGATGGATGGCATTACAAAAAGAGAACATAACTCTGGATGGTCCATTTGAGGTTGTGAAAATTATTATTTACGGCTACTCATCGGGACGATCAATTCCGACCGCGTCATGACGGCCTCGTCCTTATCTGCTAGTGCATGTGATCTCATTATTGTAATACGTGTTTAATTAGCTCACTCGTTATTTATTTAGAGACAACTTCCACATCAAGTGGTTTAGCATCGAGTAGGATGAAGCAACTATCACATATGCACACGCAAAACACCAAGTTTATAATTTCTTATACTTGACCAAATGAACAACACATACTAAGAGTTTTTCATATACATTAGATTCTTATTTTGCTTTCTTGAATTATTTCATAGTGAAAAGAGAAAAAAATATTTTATTATTTTGACCGAGCGGGGTGAGTAGCATATTGCATAAGCTGATGGTTTTTGAGTTGACAGCTGGAGTGTTTGGAGGTGAAAGCTCAATGCATCCGAGTAAAAACCGTACATTTCGAAGTAAAAAGTTGTACATTTTAGAGTAGAAAGTTCGTGGTTCCAAATATAAAGCTGGACGTTTACAAAATTTGAGTGGAAAGCTCGCAGTCTCTAGCGGAAAGTTAGGCATTTTCAAGTGAAAAGCTACGGTTCCTAGTTGAGAGCTCGATGTTTCTGAGCAGAAAGTTTAATGTTTTTGAGTAGGAAGCTCGTGGTTCCTGGTTGAAAGTTTAATATATTTTTTATTTTTTTTAGTGAAAGCTTGATATTTACGATTAGAAATCTCTTGTTTCCTAGTTAAAAGCTTAAAGTTTTCGAGTGAAAAATAAATTATAAGCCTAATTTTAAAAGATATATCGTCGACATCATGTTAACATTGTATTTACATGAATTTAAAGCTTAATATCTACATATACGCAACCACCTGAGCATGTTTCCTGATCATACGTTAGAATTGACATAGACCAGAAATAATTTCGAGAATCCCACTAAATTTCTACTGAATGTACTTGTTTGTATATAAATGTGATTAATTTAGATACTAGATAAATTAACGAGACCTAATCTTCATTGGTCACGTGCTAGATAAAGTAAAACATAAAAATAAACCACGATTCGTTTGCACACTAAGAGAAGAAAAATAAAGTAGTAAGAGTTGGGTTGTGTAACACGATTTATGTTGAAAAAAGAAAGATCAGAAGACTGCGAGCTACATATATATGACTGATTATTTATCTAAAAGAGAAAGCATAGCGTAGTAAATAGTCACGCTAAAAACGGAAGCTAATCTGGTCGGAAATTAACCGTCCGCGCTCTGCCCGACGGTGATTACCTTGAGGTTGTACCTGTTGGTGATTAGATTCGGTCGGAATCTAAAACCTGTTGCAAAACGCAATGCATAGTTATAAGTTTTGTGAAGAAAAAAAAAGCTAAACCACGTGTTTCGTGGTCAAATTAGATGGCGAAAATACAATTTAGCTTGAAGAAAACTCAATTAGAAGAAATATGTGATGAAACGGAGCAAGAATTAGAGTTGACCTGTGTGTCGTAAGTTGTAGCCAACCAAATGACCGTCGGCTCCCGCCGGAGGTCTCACCGCCGCGCCTCCTCCGCCGCCATGACACCCACCTCCCTCTCCATATCCGTCCCCGCCGCCTCCACGCCGCCGCTCTACCTCCACCGCCCGGTCATCGCTACCGCCGCCGCCGCCGCCGCCGCGCTCCTCCTCCTTGCCGCAGCCTGTGCCGTCTGGCGCACTGAATCCATACCGACCGCCCTCCTCCGCCGCCCGGCACCTGCTATGGCCGCCACCAGGTTCTACTCCTTCGACCTCGTCCGCGAGTACCCCCACGATCCCGACGCCTTCACCCAGGTACGCTCCTTCTTGATCTGATTCCGTCCCGTGGGGACTACTTGCTGCGTTTCTTGATAATTACTAGTAAATCTGTCAACAATTAAGTGTTCTGCTATGGAGCGACACACCAATTTGTCAATTTTGATTCTTTCCGCACTCTAGATGCATAATGCATTCTTTCTACTCTGGCTTGTATTGTAGGGTCTCTTGTATGGAGGAAATGACACTCTTTTCGAGTCCACTGGCCTTTATCACAGGGTAATGTGGATCTCTTCTTGCAGTATTCGTTTCTTGCCTCTTACGACTCATCATCACCTTGCCCAAGAATCCTCTCCAATAATGGCAGCGGCCTCCAATTTAGCTTGATAATAAAAATGTTTGCTTGTCCTTTGCATTGAAACGTGGAAGCTCAGATTCACCATATGACATCACATCTGATGCAAATATGGCATGCTAAGAATACCTTTTTGGTTTAACATGGTAGTGACAACCAACTAACCTTAGTTTCACTCAGCTATTCTTGATATGACACCCAAGTAGAATACATGGGCTTACTAGGTCTCAGACCAAACCAAAGGGATGTTGCATAATCTTTTCTTGTGCTAGTTGCGTTTGTTTCGTTTGCTTGCTTTTCTAAACTAATTCACTAATGCGCTAAATGCCTCTACCTTTGTTTCTGAACAGTCATCGGTCCGAAAGGTTGATCTGCAAACTGGAAAAGTATGTTAAATGCTTTGCTTTTTTATATATTATCATTGCATGTTTCATGTTTGCAACATAGTTCACCTCCGCTTTCTTCATTAAATAGTCATTGTACTGAATTTCGTAAATTATTAGCTATCACTTTGTCATTTCTCAGGTTTTAGTTCAGCACCAAATGGATGGAGATAAGTTCGGAGAAGGTCTAACGCTTCTTGGTGACAGGTACATAAACCTCAGCTATACCTGGCATAACAATTGGTTTCTTGAATATGTCCATACTTGCTTCTACTGTCTTGCTAAACCTCATTTCATTAAACTTCTCCTTTGCAGATTGTTTCAAGTTACTTGGTTGAAGAATGATGGATTTATATATGACCAATATAACTTTAGCAAAGTAATGCTGCTGCCCAACTGCAGTTACAGATGATTCAGATTTTATTTTATTTTGTTCTAAACTCAACTGATGACCCTAAACCCCCACCTATTTGGATATCTTTTTTTTTCTTTTTCGGCCGGTACTCTTCTTGTGAACTATGGATTCATCATTGTTTCACTTTGTGTTTTATTTGTAGTGTTTTGAGTTACTATCAGTCATTTTACTTTCAGTTAAGATGCCCAATGATGTTATTAAGTTTGTCTCTAGCATGTGCTCCAGCCTAGATTAGCTTCCCATGTTGCATGGTGTAGCTCTCTCCTAGGCTTGAGCTTTACACATGGCATTTGAATACAAACCAACAAGTAGATACGTGCATTTTCTTACATTAGCAGAAGAGTGTATCCAATGTTTACTGTTACACATTTGTACTTCCACTTGTAGATGCTCAGATGCACAAATTTGTGTGATATACTAATATATAGCCTTCACTATTTAATCGTAGCTGACTGTACCAAATAGTTGGCACATTGACTATTCCTCCTTCGTCTATGGAGGTGACAAACTAATGTGTTCTCTGTTGCAGCGTGAGAGTTTTACCCATAAATGACTGATGGATGGGGCTGGCTACTGATGGGAAAGTTATATTTGGTAGTGATGGTACCTCAGGTTGTATCAGCTGGATCCAAAGACACTTCAAGGTAATTATTCACAGTACTTGAATTTCTGTTAGCTTTGATACTCCCTTTCGTTTGTTTGACATTTATTTTGACAGTCATGAAGATGGTGACTGTGAAATATCAAGATAATGAAGTTCCCTATCTTAATGAACTGGAGTATATAATGGTGAAGTATGGGCAAATGTCTGGCAGGTTAGATATCTACTCCCTCCTTGCTGCAATTCTTATTAGTTACTATACAGTATCTCAGTCTAACCATATAGCATTCTTGCATTGATACGTTGAGGTCTCAAGGATCAGAATGTCTGCTCTTAGTATATGTTAGTGCTGCTACATTATTCGCTAGTGTCATTTCGTCCAAACCAGAAGTGGATGAGGTTTCACAAGCTGTACTATGGTAGCGTGCCTCACTTTTTACTGAGATGTTCCAAGTTTTATTGTGTGTTGTTCTTTGTTAGGCTTGCTACTTTCAAATAGGTTATTGACGTACAAGTAACTGGCCCAGATTTTTCTCTCTCTAGAATACAAGCAGCTCACATGATGATTAGGTATCTCAGGTAATTGTCTTTGCATGACCAGTAATAAATCATCATGTGTAGACAGATTGCATAGCTAGAGTCTCCCATGAAGATGGCCTAGTGGTGAGCTGGATCTTTCTTCATGAGCTGAGGTATGTACTGAATAGAAATGACCGCTGTCGTTCTATGCCCATTTTATTTTACCATTGGGGTTCTTAATAAATCATTCTGTTTTGATAGTGTCTGCATTCGAAATAATTATTGATACTCAGGTTCCTGCAATCTTGCAGGCAGCAATTGTGGAATTCGGGCAATAGGGTGAGTTGTTTATGGTTTATTCATTAATGTTGTGTTTTTGATCTTCCTTTACTCCTGTATCTTGTTTCTAGTCATCCTTGTTTAGGGAGGTTCATATTATTCAGTACCATTGGTACTATGGTAATTTTGAAGGGAAACAGGGAATAAGATGTATGCATAGTTTGAGAAAAAGAAAATAATCCAGATCTAATAATGGAAGTTGCATGATATTGAATGTGTTCCGTGTTCCAGGATATTGATGTTCTAAATGGTATAGCTTGGGATGTAGAAAAACACAGATTGTTTGGTGAGTTGTTAGTACTTGTAATTCACTGTTTTCATCCTAGCGAAGCCTGTCAGGTTCTTCTGATCACCGAGCCAATTTTTTTCCTTCACCCTTTGATACTTGCAGTGACCGGAAAATTATGGCCAAAGCTTTACGAGATTAAGCTACGCCTAGTAGATGGGCCGCCAGATGGGTCTATAGAGAAGCTATGCCCAAAGGCAAGCTTTTATCGCTGAGAAGTGTCTAGTGAATGCATATTCCATTATCAGCATCTTGCCCGCAGGATGTTGAGGGAGAAGAGATGAGAGAGGATGCCTTGTTTTGGGGTCAGATTTTCGACACAATTGGCAGTCTTCCATTCGAAGATTTTTGTCGCGTCTTGGACAAAACTGCCTACTTAGTGATCTGATGGGAGCTGCTTTCTAGTTTCATGCTAGAGCCAGGTACAGTTGTGTAATCGAGCCCCCTCCCCTTCTGATGTACAAGGTTGTATGTAAGGATGATTCTGTTGTAAACAGCTCCAATTAGTAAAAGAACTATTCATCATAACCTAAACATTTATTGCTCTATACTTGGTGGTTTTTAGTTCTTGTAGAGACTCGTTAGAAATTAAAGGCAGATATGACATGTATTTTGTCGTGTTTTACAATAACTGCTACTGATACATAGAGCAGTTACTAAATTCTATATGAAGTTTTTATATGGATCAGTTCCGAGAATATTGTCATATCAACTATTACCAAAGGGCTCCCCTCTTTTTCAAAGAAAGAAGCTGTTACCAAAAACCTTACACAAAATACCACAAATTCTGATGAATGCAAGCATCATATATTACATTCTCATTGATTTTCCAGTTAAAATATTGTTCCAGATAAATGAATAAGCACAATATCCAAAATTTGGCTAAAAAATGGGAGAAAACAGCAGTCTTTTACTCAGCTCGGCTACCTGCTTGCTTCAGGGCTAAAACCCTGGTAAAACCGAGAGGTCAGCTATCCCCTTGGGCAAACTTGCAATCTTTCTTAGCAGTGCCAGCCGATTGTTGCGAATTTTCTCATCTTCCTGTCCATGGACCATCACCAGATACAAGATTAGCAAGGTATATGTGTGTGCACCGACAAATGGTAAATGGAAAGGAATCACAAGGTCCAAATGCATCTTAAAACAGGAATTTATGCTCACCGCCATGACGAAAACATTGTTGAAGAAATCCTCTAGGGGTTGTATCAAAAGCAGGGAAGCCTCGGCAAAGGTTTTGATATCAACACCTACAGGGGAGCAAACCGAATGCAGAGTGAACACACTGTGCATATCTGAAACTTCACTTTGAAAATAGATTTGTGTACCAGGATGGATCTTATCAGCAACCTCCAAGTGGGCACTCCACAAAGCTCTCTCTTCATCTTTCTCGAATACACTTGCATCAACCTGCATATTACATTCACGGTGAGGAACGACATGTTGCAGCAATGGCTGATACTACATGTACTCCACTGGTGATGAGCTGGTCATTGACACATACTATTTTGGCAAGCCTAGGTCATAATTCAAGCTGTAGTCTCAGTTTGTTAGTGAAGTATGATGATACATCTCTATGCAAAACAGCCAATACCTCCAAAGCAGACTCAATTTCTTTCCCACGTATAATTCGAGTTGGCCTTGAATATGCTTCAACAATTTTTGGAAAATTTTCAGTTCTTGAAAATGCTTCCATCTGCAAGTGTTCCACATAGCAAGACCACAACCACAAACTCAGGATGCTTTCATAAATTCCAGCAAGGTGCTAAGCGCATAATATGGCATTACATATTTGAAAACCATATCTAGTATCTAACCCACAGAGTATTCACAAGAATTGAAGAATCTTAATGTTTGACACCATATGATATCTTACTTCAGCTGCTGTTTGTGATGCTAGATAAGGGCAGTTTGCACGCTCCATAAGCACTGACCGTACTATTTCACAATTAATTCCCTCATCCACCTGATAAAAGTGAGGAAAATGTATTGTCACTTGAAAGGAAATGGATTTTAGTGATGTATAGGCCTCCATTGAACAAGTTGTAATGAAATCAAAAATAGGATGATAACAGTAGTAAAAGAGGTAACATTAATATCATCAAATCGGTACTATTCTGAATAAGCAACATGATTAAGCATGAAACAGTAATAAAAAGAAACACTTGTCTTTCCCTAGTCTATGTAATCATCTACCTCTATCCTCGGTAGATCCCAAGAGGGTCTAATCTTGGAGAAGAACGGCCTTATGAGTAACTCGATTATTGTTATTACGGGTCAGGGAGGTACGTACCAAAAGTTGTTCCAATCTCCGTGTTACAAATTGTACTACCTAAGAAGAATTTGATCAGAGTTGTCACAAACCATACATTCAGTGAACATACTACATAATGATGATCTGAAATATATACTCACCTCATTTATAACATTGCTGTCTATTCTTATAGGCTGCACCTCTGCCACTAAGGTCAAGGCCTTCATGAGGTCAAAGTTCTTCCTATTCTCAACCAATATTTGGACCTAGATAAAATATATTGTGAGAATGTTTTATATGTAATGGCATTTGCCGTTTCAAATTCCCTTACCAGTCCATAAGAAATCCTTCTCAGTCCAAATGGATCATTTGAAGAACTTGGCTGACATCCAGCTCCAAACAGACCGACTAGGCTATCCAATCTGTGAAACAAAGAGGAAAAAGATTGGAACTTCCCCAATTTGTATCAGCTCACTTGAACAAATGAAATGCAAACTTTCTAGGAGGTTCCCCAAGCTATCTGCATGCCAAACTGCCAATACTATCGAATTGTTTTATTCTGCGAGTACTGGTACGTGTAGCTGGTACAAAGCTGTACTATGTAAAATAAAGAGTTGCGGAAAGTACTAATCCAGTCTTTTTCAAGCAATTGTATAGAGGAGAATACATTCGCCATAGCATCCTAAATAGCAATATACTATGATGATGGACCATATATACCAACAGATACCATTAGCAGCATCAAGGTTCTCTAGATTTACCAACATGGAATTGTTTCAATTTAGCATCCAATTAAGAATGGCAGTATGTGTGCAGGAATTACCTATCAGCAACCGCAAGGACTATACCAGCATCTGTTTTTGGAAACACATCACCAGAGAACCTCGGAAGTGTTATCTCAAATAGTGCTTCTGCAATCTTTGAAATGAAAATTTACTCAGTCAAAGTTTAGGAACCGCTTAACTTTCCCTACTAAGAGTTGACAACAAATGTACCACATTAGAAAAGAATCGGCAACCTGTTCTGGAAGGCCATCCCTTAAAGCATAATGGCGTGCCATAACGCCAGCAAGTGACGTAAATTCTGTAACGATGGAAGTGGAAAGATCTGACATAGCCAATGCAGCTGCATCTTTGATAACTGGGACCATTCTCTCATTTATTCCGAGGACAAGGGTCAGCCCCGCAACAGTATTTTCAACGCGTGTCATTTTGTCGAGCATTGTACCAAGTTTTTCCTATTCAATGTGATGTGGATATAATAAGAATAAACAGTACACAAGAATCTAAGAAAATCCAGTACAACTCACATGAAAGAGAATGCTCCTGAGCTGGCCTCGAAACTCGGAAAAATTCTTTTGTGTATCCATCTTATAGAAGAATTTAGCATCCTCATACCTTGCCCTGTATTTGTATGCCAATTCAGAACTACAGTTGACTAAAGTTCTCTTTCCAAAGAGAGAAGCAGAGGGCAAGAAAAGAACAGTTCAAACACAATACTGGTAACTTGACTACACTACTTCTTGGTCATGTCAAAAGTTTGGCTCTAAAATAAAAGTTAGGGCTAAGACAGTAAAATTGTTAAAAGTTTTCACAAAATCTTCCTTGGTCTTTGCATAACCTGAGTACAGCTTCGTTCCCTCTGCGGACCACTTCTTCACTAATGGAACCATTAGCAACCTAACAACGAACACTGAATTAATACAAAGATAATAACCACTACCCAATTAGTAAGTACATAAACGGGCAGAAATCATCTCACAGTAATAAAATATGGTAGCAGATCGCTTGTAGACTTGGAGGTTACAGGGAAATACTTCTGGTGTTTCTGCATAACCTGCAGTTGTGATTTTAATTAGAAAATGAGAATATTATGAGAGACTTCCTTTCAGTTAGTGAAAGTAATTTTCCAAACCACAAAACATGTTAATGGACTTATCACTTTGGTGATTGAATCATCAGAATCAACAAAATTTAGTGTAGCTTGTAGGCATCACCAATCAAAATCTGAGCATACCGTTATCAATACATCTTTTGGAAGTTCTAAGAAGGAATTATCGTATCGACCAAGAATGGGCACAGGCGCCTCCACAAGATTGACAACCTGCATTGTGTGGTTTGAAATATTTCAGGGTAAGTTGCAATTTCAGCCAAGAAACTTATACAAGAAAAGCTAAAACATACAGGAAAAGAGCATCTACCTCCTGCAGCAAACTATCAGGTGCAATGAAAACCCCGTCAACTCCTTTAGCCAATATACTAGAGTTGCCCAAGATTTTTGCTTTGCGCTCCTGCAATGGAGTGTTGTATTTAAATTCACTAATGAGTTATATCTATATTTTCCCTGTTTTGTGTAGGCTACAAAAGTTACCCGAAGACATCATTATTCTCAAGTGAAACAAATAGTGCACAAAAATGTAACTTGCTGCTATGAAACCTCTGAAGAGAACATGAGCTCAATAGTCCCATAAAACCATGAAGTCATGCATTGCATATGAACAGTTTATATCTGCTCAGCTCACCTGCATATCAATCAAGATGCCAGCTTTTTCCACAGTGCGCAAATATGATTCTGCAGATTCCACCTGAACATTGGAAAAAGCTTTAGATTACTTCCTTAATAGCTATGAATAGCTGGATCGGCAGAAATAAGTACTTCCTATCATCTCCCTACCGAGGATGAAGGAAATCCATAAAAGGATAAATCAACTACATATTCGGTCACAATGTTTCACCAGACAATACTCCTATTGTGGTGGGTCACAACTCACAACCTTCTCACACACAAATGAATTGGTGCAAGTATTATATGTCAACCTAAAGCAGCATGAATTGGCATCCATCATATCATGCAGCACCTCATGAGACGCACATCAGTTGGTGCCAGGTAAAGCCTTATCAACGCTTGTGAAAAGGAAAGAGATCAACTAAACAAGCATGAACCCAAAATTGATTCCTTATTCTCCAGCAAAGCCACAAGCGCATCTGTCTGTCACACACCAAACAGTGAAATCTCTCTACATAAAATAAGGTAACATGGCTACCACAGTTGTTTCTCGGCCTATTGTGTATAACTGTATTCCACTGTGTTCAGGACTACAGAAATTATGTTTAAGTTAACCAATAATATTTTGCTCTAATTATCAGAGTTTTTCTCTGCTACGAGAGCAAGTACAGATATTATACCCTGAAAAGGGAAATGGAACTAAAGCCTTTCAATATTTCTCTGTGCAATACAATGTGGATATGATAATGATACCTTTCGATTTATGCAACAACATTTACATCAAAAACAAAAATCAGAACAGGAGACAAAATAGACAAAATATACATGAAAGTCCAATGGGTACCTTAAAATTAGCCAAAGAGGAGTTACGAAGGCCACATGACCGGTTCCCACTGTCCCATTGCAAATCATGTTGGTTATAAACTTATAATAGTAAGAGAGAGAGAAAATACTAAACGAATTGCTTACGACAAAAGGTGTATGACTTTTCTTCCTTTGGGATATGGAACTTCTTTTTACATATCATCATACTAGAAAAACAGATATTGAAATGTATCACACTCTAAAATATTACCTTGAGATGCCAGCAAAAGAAAACGGCACAACGAGTTCTCCATGAAGTGCCAAGATCCAGCGTACTGGACGACTAAAAAAAATCTGCAAGTGAAATAACCCCAAGACGAGTTTAAAAAAAAAGAGAGACGTCACAAAATAGAAAGTCAAATAGCAGGGAATATGAATTAAATCTGTAATGTCATCTATACAGCACGGTATTCAAATAATAGAACTAACTATTGCTGAGAACTGACTGTTCCCTCAAAAAAGTAACTGTTGTCAAAAAGTACAAATCATCATTTTGCAAATCCTCAGCGACAAAAAGAGTAGCTACAGCTAAGTTGTACATCAGACTGCACTTGTATTAGGATATAGAAACATAATTGTGATTCTACCTTTCATAGGGCTTTGACCTATTGCACATGTGAAGAACTGTAGAAACTGACAAGGTTTTGCTTTTATTTGCAGAAAAAAATATGATAACACATACTCAAACAGTTTAGTTTGGAATCTATTATGGTATTAGAGCATTTAAGTATTCAACAGATGACCAGGATCCCTCAAACACAATAATAGTATTACCAATGGGAATGGCATTCAAGCAGCTTTTAAGGAAATGCTTTGACTACTCTCTGTAAAGAAGAACATTCAAAGTACGTACATTGGAGTTCCAGCGCATAGACTTGGAAAATGAAATACCAGATATAATAGTAGGTAGATCTTCAGATAGAACCTGCAATTTGCATGTTACAATTGTTGAACAGGACCAGAGAAAATGGAAGCGCTGCCAAAAGAAAACTCAAGATCCACACCCATCGAGCAATCAACTAACTTTAAAATATATAAATATGTGATATGTATTCTAATTTGCTAGGTACTGGATGGGGCAGGATGCTGAGCACAAGACCTAAATTATTACCAATCATCAATAGCCGATTAGAGGTGCCCACCTACTAAATACTAACTCAGCAGCACAAGACATAGCATTAAGTTTATTGTGAGTTATGGAGCTTGACTGCTTGACGCATCATAAATAGTGCCCAATGATGGAGTACCTAGTCTGCTTAACCAGGATTGCCAAGAGTCAATAAACAAGTAAACATAATCTGGCTGAATTGATTTGTTGACCAGAAATACAGGCATGGTACCACATAACAGCCTAGATGATACAGCAAATGTTCATCATTCGCATTCCCATAACCCAAAAGCTCATTCCTTAAACCCCCGAATTTACAAGTAACACCTTTTAAACTCTCTTGCAGATGCTGTTAATGAAGGTGTTAAGGGTATTATGGTTTCCTATTGGTCGAGGTCTTTAGTAGATTATATTGGTCGAGGTCTCTAATAGATCGGACTTGTTGTCCAAGTCTTCTTGTACTATATATTCGCCCCATAAACTGTGCAATACATTAAGTTACTATTCCTCCTAACATGGTATCAGAGCCGATTAGGGTTTTAGATTGTTTCTTTTTGATCGCCTCCTGATCAATCTTTCCTGGAGCTGGCTTGTCGGCTTCTTCCTTGAGCTGTTTTTTGACGCTGGCTGGTCGCTGTCGCATTCCCGGGGTCCTCATCGGATCTACGACTGCTGCCCACCTTGGGCTCGTTTTCGTCGCCACGGCTGGCTGCTGCCTTGATCTGCTCTGCCCGAACGGGAACTGCTCGTTCCCCATCGTCACCGTTTCTTGCCTCATGCCGCTGCAGCTTTGCCCTGGGAAGCCTCCACCAGCTCCTCTGCTCGTCGTGCTGCTGCTTGCAGCAGCCGCCACCCCACCTTATCTGTTGGTGAAAACCTAGCAGGCATGAGGAGCCTCTTGCCTTTTGCCTTTAATGGGCCGTACTGGGCTATTGCTTTGGGTCTGCTACTCATATGTTGGGCTGCTGTTTTAGTGCTGTTTCACTGGAGATGGTTGACGTAGACTGCTATCACACGATGCTTTGCTGCTTGTATCTCGAGTCTTTTTTTAGCATCGTTCTTTCTCGCCGTGTCCACCAAGGTCCGTTATTGTCCCGTGTTCGTCGTTGCCATATGAGTCCACGAATATCTTCGCGTCAGCCAATTGCCTTTGTATGGCCGCCGACCCGATCATACTCTTCTTGATGCCACTTTGCTGTGTTCCTTTCCTTGGAGCTATTACTGTTGCATGCTCTTGATCTCTATGATCTTTTGGGCTATGGTCTTTTGCCGCCATGCTTCTGTCTTCGGCTTGACTCGATATGATTTTCAAGACTCTAATGCTACGACGACGCTATGAAGACTTGGACTTCGGATGATCATTTCTTTGTGTCATTGCTCTTCAAATGCAATGCTATTGCAGACACTTTGCATTTGATGGGGGGTTGTTAAGGTTATTATGGTTTCCTATTGGTCAAGGTCTTTAGTAGATTATATTGGTCTAGGTCTCTAATAGATCGACTTGTCATATTTGCCCCATAGACTGTGCAATACATCAAGTTGCTATTCCTCCTAACAAGCATCAAAGAATCATCTGCTTTCATCAACAATCAAAGGTCCTACTTACGGCAATTTGCCTGATACAATCATTTACCAACAATATATAACGGATAAGGAATAACCTCGTCAGCATAACGTGCAGACTCTTGCACACGAGCATAGATATATTCTGTTTTACCTGAAAAACATGTATGGTCAACAAATTTCAGAACACTTCAAGGAACAATACAAACAGATATTTAAGGAAGCAAGCGAGGTTTTTTTTTGAGTGGGCAACAATTTGACATTTACAGAAGCACCACATATATGAGGTCTGAACGTAGCCATCTAGTAACAGCCTAACAACAACTAATATGATTTTACAAGGCCTATATTTTGTGCTAGTGATTCGCATTAATCTAATCAAAGCAGTACCCCAGTTTTTAGCAGGGGATTATTTTATGCAGAATACACAATTGGGAATTGAACCTACCCAAAATGAGAACAACGAGAGACCTTCCGATCATCACTTCTAAGGTATATTTTATTGCTATATGGGATTCTACATGGTGATTTGAACAGCAAGCAGAAACAAGAAAAGGAGATGAACATAGGAAACCACTCACCAATAAGCAACAAACAAATGCTAATATGCTACAGCAATGAGGATTAAAAAAATATGTAGAAGTGTGCAACCCAACATTTCGAAGGCAAAATCTCAAGTTGCATACCATCAATTCTTCTGTATAGGCAATCTATGGGAATGTTATTCTTTCGACAAAATCCCTCAGCAGCCTGAATAAAACAGAGAAAATTCTTCCATAAAAATCTCTCTGCAGCCTAAACTAGAATAGACCAAAAAGACCCAAAAAATTGTCCCTTATCAGCCTGGATAAGAACGGAGAATTATTCAAAGAAGCATAGATAATATGTAGATTTTGTAAACAATGTAGTGAGTGTTGCTGCTGGCACTTCTCTTTTACTTTAGTTAAGTACCAAAATTAATTTCACTTTTTTGCATGCATGCACTACAGAGAAACCCAAGAGTAAGCAACAGAAGGATACCAGAGAAAAGTCCAGCTTCTCGTTGGATATCTAACCTTACTGGGTTTTCCTTCTTGGTCAAATGCCTTTGTAACTGGTGGTCCGCGTAATTCAACCTCTTCCTCCATTTGCTTCACACCAAGATTTTCAACAACAATCTGCAAATCAAAGGTGGACTTCTTATAGCTTCACAGAGGACTAGAGCATGTCAAAAATATGATGAAACATGTAAAGTAAGCCTTTTCAAAAAACTAGCATAAGTAAAAGATGTCTACCAAGATACCTCTTCTTTCAAAAATGCTCTACTGTTAATGCATACATTTTCTATTAATTTCCATAAAATATCAAATACATATATATCCCTAATTCTGTCAACTGTTCTGCTCCTACAAAGAAAAGGATGGAAAACTCTACTCATTGATTTAAAGTTTCTCCATCATGCACTTTGCACTAGACATCAGATTTCATTACAGTTTATTCTCAAAGCATCATAATTGTGCCCCTGAGTCCTTACTCACAAAGAGAAGACAACCTTTGCACAGAAATCACACGCTTAACTGGCAAAAACCTTTGAGAAAGCTTGACAAACATGATGATATAAGGAAAATCCACCAAGAAGGTTGGGAAATTAAATGTAAGATAAGGAAAGTCAAGATGATAGTGATACCGCTAATCTCCGTGGTGTCCCATAAGACCGCACCTTCCCATGACTCAATCTACGCTTCTCTAGTATTTGAACCAGAGATTTCTCGAGCTGGAGAAGATCAAAGGGAAAGAAACTCAAAATCGTTCCACCTTGAAATAAAGTTAATAAATTCCGTAGAACTTAAATACGTTCAGCAAGTGCCATCATGTTGTTTCTATGAGGATGGAAAACCATGTTGAACCAATTGTAGGCTCGAAATCTCTTTCAATAAATACAGGAGTACAGGTCTCATAAAGGTGCAGGGGGACTTTTAGTTTTACTTGTTCGGTTGCTTCTACCACATCATGGGGTGGCAACTCTTCAGTTCCTATTTCAAGAACAAACGCCTGTGGCTGCCCCAGCACTTCCTAAATGAGAGGAACCAAGGGCCAAAGTTAAAAAGTGTGTTCGCTGGATGTCATAACATGATAGATTCACAACATTATGTGTTTATATGTAAATCAAGTACCTTAATAGGCTTTTCAGAGACATGGGAGTAGATAAGATTAGCCTCTTGGTAAGTGCTCAATGGATAACCCATGTCCTCTCGTGTTTTCAACCAAAGCTGAGAACATTGACGTGCAAGACTGCGCACGACAGTCAGAAGGATCAGTTGACTTCAATGCAGAAGCTAAAATATAGAAAATTACTAGATAAACATGACACAAGAATAGCAAAGTGGTAAAACACTAAATCAACTCAGAAGAAAAAGATAGTGTAACATAGATGCAACTAACTCAAAAATTCAAAAGCCCGCAGCAATGAGGTTGAATAAGAAGTAAATTTTGTTGTGGAGCGAAAGATCACAAAATATAACTTGCATTTCTTGTGATGACTTGTAAATGGTATTGTGTGGTAGTTTGTAATTTCTATTGACAAGAATGTGCTATAGTATTAACATGGTGCACTCAACATTTGTTACTAAAGTAGAGTTAAATAATTGAATAAAGACAGCAGGGCTATATTAATATCTCCTAATTATTGATTAGTATGAGGAAAAGAAATGTCTACTGGAGGTTGCAAAATTACATCGATGAATAACAAGCAGAACAGGTACACAGTGCCGGTTCACACTTGTGACCAAAGAGGTGAAACTGAAAATTTCCAGGATTCAATGATGAGAAAACGCATAGAAAGAGAACAAGGAAAATAGTTCCGCACCTCCGCATGCGACCAAAATATCTTGCACGCTCAGTTACACCAACGAAGCCTCTAGAATCTAAAATATTAAAAGCGTGAGAGGCCTTCAGAACCTGATCATACCTAATCAAAATTGCAAATCAAAGACCACCTTATCAATTCTCAACAGTTTACAGCAAGTATCCAAGGAAACAAATGAATATACATCAGTCAAGCATACGCAGGAATTGGCAGCCCAAGTGATAATAAAGAGCGAGCCTCTTCTTCATAATCATCAAAGTTTTTTTGAATGTGATCAACATTCGCATGCTCCAAATAATACGCACTCATCTCTTTCCTACATCATGAAATCAGAAATGAGGTCCTGAGATCTAAGCACAGGTCTTAATAGGGAGAACAGGAACATTTCACAAAATTCTATACATAATAGATAAGAAAAAAGGAGGATGAGAATAATGAAGAATAGCATGCAAAAAATGCTAAAGAGCTTCCAAAAGTGTCGAGAAGGAACATACTCATTCTCAAGGAATAGTTCTCCATACGTAATTCCTTTGGTGTATTGTATACTTCTGAAATGATCTACTCCCTGTCAAAACATCTAAAACAAAGTAAGGTCAGCTCTTTCAATGGGCATATGACCTAGTAGAGTATGGTGGAAATTATCTTAAAAGAAAAGCTAGTATTAGTCTATTAATTTTTTATACTATCATCAAAAATTAGATTTTCATGTGATCATACACACAAAGGAGGCAAGATTCAGAAAAAGAAATGGAACTGTACTAAGCACTGTACATGTATAACTCATATGAAGAGAAATATACAATCACTACTGACTTACCTGAAGTGACATGAGGATACGTTCAAGTCCATATGTTATTTCCACAGAAACCGGCAGCAATGGAAGGCTTCCTGACTACAGTGATTGAAATTTAAATTAATCTTTGTCTAAAAAAGTCCAAAGATAGAAGGGAATAATACAGGTCAAAAGTTTGAAAAATAAAGTTTACCAAAACAGTAGGCATGAGGCAGTTAAGAAGCTAATGCAATTAGTTATCAGTCAAATGGTGCAATGGGGCATTCTAAGTAAAACCATCAGAAACTTGATAAATTTAAAATATACAGCAGAAGAGCAGCTTATGAGCATATTTGGCTTTATTCAATAGTTCAAGCAGGAAAGTGGCTCCTTCAGCAAGTTCTTGCTAACCAAGGAGTTTGGTAGGGGGAGGAAAGTAAGCCTGATTTGGAAAACCTTTGGATGGTCAAAATAGCCAATTTGATTACATGTCGGCAAGTGGATTGGTCAACAGTGAAGTTGTACAGCATTTTTTCTGTTTGTCTCTGTTTTTATGGGCCTTTTATCTTCCTTGTTTGTAATGGATTTCTTGTGGCTAGCTTTGACCTTACGCTTTAAGTTTCAATTCTGTTAGATCTTGCCATCAAAACCTAGTATTGCTTGACAAGAATTCAAACACCCTGCTGAGAGTTGCTTCCTAAAGCAAGAAAACAAAATGAGTAACCAAGAATCTTGCGCTTAAAAGCTAGAAAATGAAATAGTATAAGTCAACTGTAGCTAGGCCTAGTTTGCCTTTCCTGGATACAGCCAAAATATTCAGACCAAACAGCCCAACGCTTGCAGCTAGATTTGGGCAGCAACCTTAAAGAAAGACATATGATTTGTACATATTTGTTTAGTTTTACCTGCTGAAAATATGTGAATTGTGTGATTTCCATGCCATCCATCCAGACCTCCCAGCCCAATCCCCAAGCACCAAGAACCTGTCACCAATGGGAAGAAACGTCAACAAAATAATACATCGGAGACTATTGACTGCAACACAGTTAATATGATTAAGTATATATATATTGTATTATGTTTCATCAGAATTTGATTCAATTAGGACATGGGCAGACATAAAAGAACAGAACGGAAAAAAGGGGGAAGAACTTCACTGGACTCTCCCAGTTGTCTTCGACAAAACGGATGTCATGTTCACGAACATTGATACCTGAGACACGAACAATTAGAACCAATCACTGAATTCAGCTAACTTAATGAAAACTTATTAGAGAAGAAATGAAAGGAACATATATCTTAGAAGGAATACAAGAACATCAGCGTGCATGTATTGGGCCTTTTAATGAAAAAATAAAGATAGAAAGCATTAAAAGATTACTCTTCCTTGGTTTGATAATGCTCTGTTAGAGCTAAAGCCATGTGAGATTTAGATGTAGTACCTAATGCTGAAAGGCTGTGTAGAAAGAGATCCTGTGAATTTCCTGGATCAGGCTTCAAAATTACCTACGGACAGCCGTGATAGCAAAGCAATCAATAAAGGTTTGAGGTTGAGCAAGCAAATAAAAGAAGGTGAAAGAGAGAAAGAGGATGGAAAATTTGGAGGTCAACTTAACCTGAAACTGAGTGTGGCGCTGAAGCCGATTAGGATTGTCACCGTAGCGACTATCATCCGGTCTTATACTTGGCTCCACATAACTTGAAGAGAATGTTAACAATCAGTACTGTAGCGAATGAGGTATAAGTGCTAGCGCGGCAACATTGTAATTTGTCTTTTAGGTGTAAAAATGTAGTAACTCGCACCACATTTCTAAGTAGTGAAGATGGATAAGATGGAAGATGTGGACTTACGCGACGTTCCATGGCTCGGGACCAAGAACTCTTAGGAATGTCAAAGGATTCATTGTCCCTGCTCCAACCTGATTGAGCAATGAATCAGTTTGGTCAGTGATAAGAAGAAAAGAAAAGATAACAAGGGGTGAGTAGAAGAAGGTAGGTAGGTAGGTAACCTCGGTGTTGCTGCATTGCATGAGGGCGCATCCGACGGAGGCCCAGTACTCCTGGAGGCGCTGGATGGCCTGCTGGAAGGTGAGGGCGGAGGGGGAGGGTCCCTTGCCGGTGGAGGACAGCGTCGGGGCCGCCCCATCGGAGTGTGCGGGCGCAGCAGATAGGAGGAAGCGGCGGCGTGAGCGAGAGAGGCGGGTGGGGGTTGGGGGCGGAGGAGAGGTGAGGGCGGAGTGGATGACACGGTGCGAGGGAGCGGCGGCGGCGGCGGGGGAGAGGAGGGGAGCCATGCCCATGAAGAGGATAAGGCGGATGAGATGAAGAAGCGGGAAGACCGAGGAATATTAATAAATATCATAACTTTTCCCAACCAGCTCACCCCTCCGAGGCTTGGAGACGAGCGCAAAATCACTATTTTGACCCTTTCTGAAAATTTCAACACGAAATGACCCTAGTTCGAAACATTTTCAAAATCTGACCTCTTCAGCTAACGCCAAACACCGTGGCGTGTGACCTAGCGGGCTAACGCCAAGGTCAGTGGCGTTCGCTCCCCCGGTCCACGCTCCTCCAACCCTGAACCCTCGCTGACGTGGGCGAGTTCCGAATGCCAGACACCGTGGCGTCTTCTTACTTGGTTCACCCAATGTGCGTGACTTGCGAGCAGGACGTGTGCGAATAACTTGACCGTCCGGACTATGGATGGCCTTCGGTTTCCTAATCCTACGGGTCGGCTGAGTCGGCTGAGAGGGCTCTGGTGCATCTCGCATCTGTGACATGCGAATCTCATCGTACTCGGTGTCTCCTCCATCACCCTCTTGCTCCTCATGCTCCTCCTGCTCCTCCTGCTCCTCGTCCTCCTCATCCTCCTCCACGTGAGACGGATCAGCCCGACTAGACAAGGCGGCTGCCGAAGTAGACCTTGAGTGGGTAGGTGCACGAGCATCGGCGGCCCCGCCACGGTGGCAAGCAAGCATAGCTGCCATCCTGCGGCACCGCTGCACGAATCTCTGCACACCAACAAAAAGGACTTGTGAAGACAAATTAATAATTACGATTCGACGAAAGAACATGTCAAGACGTACCGTGATGGCGCTCCGAAGAGCTGTGTCGGACTCCACACTACCGGGTGGGTACTGTAATGCACATCCAGCCTCGTTAATACTTCTATTGAGTAAGAGACCCTACACATTCACGTAAGTTAGATTTATGTCACGGAAAAACATATGGCATCACAGTACTGTTCGATTGATAAATGTACCACTCTATCATAAACGGGTGCATAGTCCCTATGGGTTCCCACGCTCTCTCTGACCGCCATGTCGTACTCATCATCACGGTGCCTGCGAATGCCACGGTGTCTGGCGTTCGGAACTCGGCCACGTCAGCGAGGGTTCAAGGTTGGAGCAGCGTGGACCGGGGGAGCGGACGCCACTGACCTTGGTGTTAGCCCGCTAGGTCACACGCCACGATGTTTGGCGTTAGCTGAAGGGTCAGATTTCGAAAATGTTTCAAACTAGGATCATTTCGTGTTGAAGTTTCCAGAAAGGGTCAAAATAGTGATTTTGCACACCAATATTTGATAATTGTTTGGATGATTGCTAAACTTTTGGCATGTCTATATCTACTTTTCTCACTCTTGTGTTTCAACATTGGCCAAATCACGGGCAACTAAAACCTTTGCTAGCCAAACTTTTGGAAGAGTTGGCCTCGAATCAAACACACCCAAAGACACAGGTGTGGACTAAGTGGGCTCAGCCCATTTCCAAGGTCAAATTACATCACCTTTTTATCGTAAATTTTAAACTAACAATGTTTTAATCGATCTGGCGTTGTTTCGATAAGCGAACCATGATTTTATAGTTCCTGCCAGTAAATTATCATTTCTACGGTGGGTCTCAACTACATGCAGTGCCTTATGTAGTAGCCAATTTTGCCTTCAGGTATGCATGGTGCAGAATGTGGTTTTGCAGGTCACTCCGCAGTTCAAATGATCAAATAATGCGTATGTCTTGCGCTCCAGTTCAGAGAAACATACTGCAGATGCTCGCTCAAATGATCAAATCTCAACACCTTGCTGCGGAGTTCAAAACAGCACGAATGGAAAACAAGCGATAGAAATTTTTACAGGTATCTATTCCAAGCCAATGATGAAAAGGCATGCCTACTTCCCAAGGATTATTTTCGCCGCAAATCCTGTCTTGTTACGTATGCATCTTCATGGAAGACTCCTCCTGCGCCACATGAGCAGCAACGTCAGGCTCATAAAAAAAACTAAAATGGACCTGAATATGCAGTATATCGTGTGCACAGTTTACAAATATGAACCACGTTCCCCAGTTATCATCTGTATCATGGTCATCAGACAATCCAACGAAAATCATGTAAAAACAAAGATGAAATCAAACTTTAACGGGACAACTTTGGAAGCAGATGCCAACAGCTTGTAGCAACTGATACTTGCCTTTCTCATTAAGTGTAACAGCTCATGTTTCTCTGTCTGAGTTGGGCTGCATAATGTGATCTGAATGCATCTTTACCAGAAGATGGATTAGCTCTTCTTCTAGGTCGTCTTTCTTGCTCTTCCTGCTCACAGTTGTCCTCCCGCTGCTTGTGACCATGACAACTACATCTTTGTAGTTTGCTAGCTCGTTCGCCACCACCACATTCATACCATATCTTCTCAAAGCCATCTCTGCCTTCTGTAGAAGGATATCTGGATCCGTCTCGAGCTGCAGTTTGCAGGTATATATGAACAATCAATACGGTGGATCCAGACAACAGGAAGGTTACACCTACTGAAGCATTAGTGAGATGGGTTACTTTTCTTTGAAGCACAAAAGGGTTTGAACATCGGTAGCTTCCATTAGAAGTGCGGAAAAGGATAGAGTAAAGTAACCAACCTTGAAGGATACACAAAATGCTGAAGGAGCCCAATGTTTTCTGAGGATGAAAAGCATCTTAGGTACTCCATTGAGTTGCATGTTCAAAGGGCCACCTGCTGACTCGATTTTATGTTTAGCCTGTGGTAACATTTGTGTCAGGGAGGAATAGGAAATGAAACATTGCAATGATGGCAAACCATTGTGAATATCTAACTAAAGGTTTTATCGAGTTGTGCTTTCAACAAGTGTCAACCACCAAATACTTGTGCAGTGCCAGCACAGTTGTAGTGTGCGCAACTACTAGTGCATGGAGTTGTTAAGGGCATCTTCAGGTTGAAGGAATTTCAAAGGAGAAAAATAGAGGAATTCTGGTACCAGGTGAAACCATATTATGCTTATGTTTCCTGGATTTCAAGTTTTGCAAGTCATGACACAAGACTAACATGATGCACGTATGAGAGGCCATGATCTCTTAAAGACGGATCAGGTAACATGACAGCATAGCAAGGACAATAACAATAAGCAGGGAGGCAGTTTCAACTGTCTGTTTTCACATAGTTTATTCAATCAACAAACTTGTTTTCTTGGACCAAATGATTTGTGAAACATTGATACTCCCTCTTTCCAATGGAGAAGGCAAAATATAAAAACCATGTGCAATGGCAATGCCAATTTAGGATCCTCATGATCATCTGATATGCATGAACTGCTATCAGTATGTAAGTTCACAGTGCTCCAAGCAATTGATTGGTTTGTTCGAATATGATGAGCACACAGATATTATCTGAGGATAGAGCCTACCATGCTCTCCCATGGAACGTAGAAGTCGGAAACTGCAGCAGCAAAATAAAACATTCCACGGTGCTCCAAGCAATTCAAAGCAGTAGATACCAGTTGCAATAACTGTTGACAATACAAAGAGAACAGATTCGACATCAGTATAACATCCATTCACAAGGTTAAGCTCTCATGCTAGTTGCTAACAAATATCAGATATCAGTTCTAAGACTGATTGCATCATAAAAAACTCTTTAAATCCTAGCCTTCTTCCCCACATTAATCTCAATATAACCTGGCAAGGTACTGAAGCCAAGCTGTGATGAATTCCTGAGCAGCCCCAAAGGACATATGCAATGCCCCTAGTCCAGCAGGGTACAAAATGTAATAATATGGCCGGCAATAATAGATGAGTGAGATTGGCAGCATGTGCCAAACATTAAATGTGGCAACATTTGCTAGGGTACAAAATGTAATAATATGGCCGGCAATAATAGATGAGTGAGATTGGCAGCATGTGCCAAACATTAAATGTGGCAACATTTGCTAGTAGAAGATAGGTGTGCAATACCTGAAGGTACTCAAAAATTGTAGTGAAAGGAAGTTTCAGAAGTAGACCTTCATCAATTGCCTGCGTTCAAGAATACAAGCCACTGATCATGGTACCATATCAATCTTACTTGTCACGTGCTAAATGTAGCTAATGCATCACAAGAGAAAGTGACATACAAACAGAGGTAAGCACATACATACCTTGCGATAGTTACAAATCGCTGTCTTGACCACCGTGGTATGAGATTCTGGGACTGAGATAAATAGCTCAAATGAGCACATAAGTTCCAAAGCAGGATACAGAGTCATTTACTTAAAACTACTGCAAATTCAAGTGAGAAGGTTTGAACATTGAATAAAAGGGAAAGAACAAACAAAGCCAACAACATAAAACAGTCTGGATTTAGGGCAACAGTGAGATGTTGGCTCAGTTTGCATGGCATAGATAAGTCAGGATTACTATCCCCAGACCTTGGATCTCCGATTCTTCGCCGAGCTCAAAGAGATCAAGAAATGAATCCTCTGGAAGAAATCTACAGTAAGGCTGCTTGCTCCCACTGCAAAGAGGAGCTGGTGTCACTCTCAACTCCTCCATACACCAACATTCATAACCGAAGCGAACTAAAGGCCTCACAGAGCAAATTTCAAATGCACAATATGGGCGTTTAAGTACTTTAGCTTCACCGAAAGAATCTTCAACTAGAAAGACTCACCGGCGATGGATGAAGATGACGGCATAGCCGGCCTTGAGAAAATACCTGCATTGCACGAACAGTTGTAGGTTACAACAGGCAGAGAAGCAGCAGGAAAGAAGAGACCATGATACGCACTCGGTGGATGCGGCCCCTCGCTGGCCGGAGCTGAAATTGTCGATGTAGCGCACGCAGCGCTGCTCCAGGGGCACCGTGGTGCCGCCGGAGGTGACACAGACCACCCCCACGGGCACTCCTCCGCTCCCTGCAGCACACACAATTGGGTCAATCAAGAACGCAGCTGATCGATACACGCGTCAGAATCCGACCTTCTGTTGGCCGGGCACTAGGAATCGAGCCGAATTTCTGGGGTTCGGTGATGAATTAGAGGGGTTGGGGATTCACAGAGGTTGGAAAAATTCAGGAATTGGGGGTGACTTGCCCGTGCAGTGGGAGTGGCGGGCGACGAAGTCGGCGAGGCTGGCAGCGACGTGGTCGCGGTCGCGGAGGGGTGGCGCGGCGCGGAAGAAGGCGGCTGCTTCGTCCTCGGGGCTCCGGTGCGCCGCGCTGGTTGGATCCATGGCTATGCCGCTATGGCTTGGCCTTGTTTCTCTGATCTCTTTTGTGAGAGATGCTTTAAGGAGGCTGCGTCTGGGAGAGTGACAGCACTGGCGCAATGCGAATCTCCGGAAATGGAAAAATTGGTGGAGCAAAAAAATTATTATTGAAATTGAAAAGTTTTTCAAACTGGCGGAATAAGAAAAGTACTGAAATTGAAAAGTTTTCATATTGGTTAACAAAAAGCTAACCCGGTGGTTCTTGTATGGTTACAATGCAGAAGACTTGATATGTATGTATCTTATTACATACACATTATCCTCATGGTTGAATATATGACAAGCTAATGGCATGGAGAATAAAATATGGCTTAAGACATTGGGCAACGATTCTTGCCATCTAAAAAACAATGACAACAAACGTAATACATCAATGACAACCCTACCGCATTATATCCAAAACCTAAGTTACCCCGATACGGCGATACCGATACCGGTACGCGATACGGCGATACCCCGATACGGCATTTTTCTAAAAACACCGATACGGCGATACGTTTATATATATATAATAAATAATAAATATACTGAAATTAATGAATATTTATAAGGAAATTAATGAATATTTATAAGCACTTCACTATGTCAGAGAATTCAAGTAGCATAAACAATCATCACACAAAGATGCAACTGAGTTTAACAATTACAAAAGGTAAATATCCAAACAGGAATATAATGTCATTTACATGCAATCTAGCACCACCTTGACACTAACATCATACAAGCTTAACCCATGATACAATATAATGGTAATCATAGCATCGAACAGAAAAATGAATCACCCGAGAACAGGACTACAGGAGGACAGTTCTTGCCTACTAGGTTCTTGCAAATGGTAAAATAAAATAAGATGGGGACTTGGGGAGGAGCAACCGAGCAAATGGTTTTTACCAGAGGCCGGAGGGGAGCGGTGCCTGCAGGCTGCAGCGAGAGGCCGGGAAGGGGAGGAGCAGGCTGCAGCGAGAGGCCGGGAGGGGAGCTGGCGACGAGCTGCAGCGGGAGGGCCGGAGGGGAGCGGCGCCGCGGCGGCGAGCCGGCGCTTGCAGGCTTGCAGCCTTGCAGCCTTGCAGGGGCCACCTGCAGCAGCCAACGGGAGCAGGGGAGGGGAGCCGAGCCGAGCCGCCGGCGCCCGGCGGTGGGAGCAGAAGAGGGAGCGGCGGCGGCGGCGGCGACTGCAGGGGCGACGGCGACTGCAGGGGCGAGGAGCGGCGGCCGCGGCGGGAGCAGGGGCGGGGAGCGGCGGCCGGCGACGGCGGCGGGAGCAGGGGCGGGAAGCGGCGGCGGCGGGAGGGAGCGGCGGCTCCAGATCTCCCTTGTGAAGGGATTTGGAGGCAGCGAATCCCAAATCAGAGAGCTCACGGGGAAGGTAATTTAGGGTTTCACGTATCCAGACCGCATCGGGACGTATCGGTAGCGTATCGGGATTTATTTTCTTTATTTTAAAATCAGAAAATTTCTGATACTTTGCGGATACCGTATCCGGAAGTATCCGATACGTATCGGTATCCGATACGGTATCTGATACCGGTACGACGAATTTTGGCCGTATCCGCGTAACGTAGTCCAAAACACATCACAAGCAATGTCTAAAATAGACCATGGCACTCTTATATCTACTATTCCCTCTACCACATACCTTAACCCTAATTCATTATACAGTTTCACAAACTAGGTTTCTAACCCTAGCCCTAGTTCTAACATTTCACTATTTCAGAAACATTACAAACATCATACCAGGGTTACTACACATCACAAACATAATAGCAACCCACATTTTCCATTTTTAACAATGGATTTGGGTGAAATCCGAAAAACTAGGGTTTCCCCTTAACCCTACAATGCCACCAAATTAGCCGATTTCAACCAATCAAAACGTGGGAGATGTGAGAGTTTACCTCAAGAGATGCAAAGGGGTCCAATTCAACGAAGAAATGGCTTCGATTTAGAGGGATTTGAGAGGAGAATGAGTAGGGGAGAGAGAGGGCAAGAGGGCACCAGCTCGGGTGGGGAGAGGAGGAAGATGGCTTGGGGGCTGAATGGGCCCCCCGGCCACTTAACTCTTCGGGTGGGCAACCGCCGGAGCCCGCGGCGTTTTTTCGGTTTCCTGCGAACGCCGCGGTGTCTGGCGTTCGGGACTCACGTCAGGGGAGCGTGGACCGCTGGAGCGAACGCCACTATCCTTGGCGTTAGCCCGCTAGGTCACACGCCACGGTGTTTGGCGTTAGCCGAAGGGTTAGATTTCGAAAATGTTTTGAACTAATAGTGATTTTGCACCCGAGATAAAGGCGACGGCTGTTGGAGTACACCAGTTGTGCGATGCCATTGAAGCCTGAGTTGCAGATAACATTTCTTCTGCTTTGGCTTCATTGCTTAAACCTACACACTATTAACTGAGCTCTCTTTGTTTCTGAAAACAGAATAACAGAACCATGCGTGAGGAAGCAGAAGGAAATGCAGCAACTGGTTTAGGAGACGAACAAGGTGCACTAACAACTGAAGCTCCAGCTGCACCACTAACTCAAGCTCAAGTTACACCAAGTCAAGCTGCTCCACTGGCTCAAGCTCAAGCTAGCACAAGCTCACTTCGACCCGGTTAAGACTCGTGCGAGCGGAAACCCCGGCGATGCGCTAGCCGTGCGTAACCCGACAAGTGGGCCCAATCAGTCAGAAGTGCTGTTAGATGCCGTAAACAGAGATATTTGGGTGAATTGTTACAACTTGCCTCTCAAACTGTGGTTAAGTGAAAAAAAAACAGAAATTATGATAAAATGTTACCTAGACCACAAAAGTTGTGCTTTTTTTAGTCTAACCGCCAAACCCAAGCCACTTGTTAAGATAAACCCAGCTTTAATAATGGAGAAATTTGCCATACTCGTGGTTTTGCTAGTTGTACGAGAGCAGATCCCTCTTAAAAATGCGTCTTTTCTCCAACCAATTGACCAGACACCAAGAGACCCTCTCCTAAGATAAGATAAAGGCACTGCGACGATTGCACTTCCTCGAAATTAAGATAGGATACACAGCCAAATGTCGTAAAGATTTACCAATGTCTGATGTGATGCCTCGTACACAGATTTCACAGTTACCACTACTTTCCTAATGTACTAATCAAATCGCCAACACAGTAACCGTAACCGTACTGCTGCTGCTGCTGCTACCAAGTAGAAGTAGATGCTACGATTTTATTCTTGTATAATGTCCCTCTTGACAAGGACAATCATCTTCATCGCCTTATTCTTTCACATTCCACAGTCTCCCTCCCCTCCCCTCCACTCCCACTCCCAGTAGATAGATGATCCATCATAGCCTGGACAGCTTCAGCTGCTGCTTCAGCAACGGGTGGAGGTACTCCTGGTACCCATCCGGCACCACCGTCTCATTCAGAGGGTCCTTCCACGCCTCCTCATACAGAGCAGGGTACACATTGCCATCATACCGCCCAAGAACAGACCCCAGGTAGTGATCTGTGTAGTCAAATGCATCCACCAGTGCGACCGCATTGGGCCGGACCTGCATGCAGCGCCGCAATGTACATACATTCAGTGATTCGGTCAGCAATGATCCATGCGGCAGCGGCAACAAAGAGTCAGAGAAGCCAACCTGTGCGTATAGCTTTCCAAGCTGCGCGTTTGCTAATGCTCCCTGCTTGGGTGTGATGCAACCGGTCGCCAGGAAGTCACCCAGGTGCTTGTGAAGAAGATAGAGTGCGTAAACATTGCAAAGGTTCCGGAGCTGATCCTTTACTCCGTGCCCAGGAATATCCTGCTCTAGTTTCTCAATGAACCTATGCGTAGGGAGAGGTGAAAAAATGAATGAGTACTTATTTCAAAACATGGAAATACAACAGCTCCAAGGAATACTTGTTTCCTCAACAAGGTTCAAGACTCACTACTCACTTGGTCACAATAATCAACTGGACATGAGCCACAGCAGCCTCAAGTAGATCAGGGGAGAGCTCAGAAAAACCTGCAACGGACAAGATCATTTATGTAACTAAACCAGGAGGAAAATTTTCAGACAAAACAAAATAGAAGGAATAGGATTTTCTTTTTTATTATGCACTTCTAATTCAGTACGTGCAATACCAACCTTCTTCTTGGCTTGGCGCCTTGCTTATGTTCTGGGCACAATTTACTGCCATCCTGAGAGCCCTAGCTTCAAATACCTCTTTTATGGCAGCAGGATTAAGCCATTCTTCAGCTGTGGAGAATCATAAAAGGATGAATTAGTATGGTGACCATCACAAGGTCAACAACTTCCCCGAGAGGCTCCGGGCCAAATATCACGTATAGTTAGGGAACTTATAATATAAAGAGCCTGCCTGAAGATCTAACTGCATTACCTTTATTTACAGCACATTTGCATTGCATCAAGTACTGTATGTTGCCCATGTAAGCTGTTGTACCAACAGGTTGCTTTCCAGAAGACAATTGAGAAACAGTCTTCATTAGAAACCTCGCGACCTGCAGAGAGCACCAAAGGTTGTGATTACACTATTGACCAAAGCTGAACCAAGGAAAAACAGGATCAGATGCAATCCAATATGTGAGGTCATCCATGCTCAACCACTAGCAGTAACAGGTAAGAATATGATTAGTATCCTCGGAACTAAGGGATAGCATACTAACCTGCAAAAGCAAAACAACATTATCTCCTTCATAAGTGCAAGCAGGAACATAGACAGCAAACAATTCAGGAAGCCCACTGCTGTTCAGGTAACCATGTCCACCACAGAGCTTTCGGCATTCTTCAATCGCGTCCTGCATAACACACACACACACACACACACACACACACAGAGACTAGCATTATAACAGAAGAACAATGGATTGCGAAATGCATCCATTATATAAAGTGACTAGACCGTCAGTCCATGCATGTGAAACCCCAATTCTAAGCTGTTACAGGACAGTTCAGCCAAAAAAAAATAGTATGTTCCAGTGCAGCTTCAGCAACACAAGTAAATTGACAAGATTTCATATAAAAATGGAAGATCGAATAAATTTTGAGCTCAGGTTTTCGATATTAAGTATAAACAGTGCATAATAAAGATAAACTGATGAAAGCAGAAGCTCCATTTGCACAATCAGTATAACCAGTAAAGAAATGTAACTGCTAAAAGCGTTATTGGATTAATTCACTATACATACAGCTGTTGCAGATGTTGTCACGGATTTCAGCCCAGCAGTACAGGCATGAGCCTCTGGCAGTGTTGAGAAATCCTTAGCTTCCAGTTTATGTGTGACATCAGTGTATAGCCACTTCAGCCACTCACCCACAAATCTAAATGCATAAGCTGAAGCCAACAAAGGAAAGAGCCTGCTTTGTTGAGTCTTGTAATTGAGGACCTGTAACCAGTTTAAATCCATTAGTCACTTGTTGGTAGTGAGAAGTCGTGTTAACATTTATTAAATTCCTTTGCACATGACTGATTTAACTTCTAATTGACCGAGTAACAGATTATTTCAGAAAATATCTTCTAAAACACACTAGGGGATGCGTGTCATGTCACAGAAAAATGTCTAAGATCTTAACTGAAGAAAATGAATAAATGAAAAAGGGAAAGGCTAACTATAGTACCTGAGTCTCAGGGCCACCAACTTGAGGACCAAACTGCTTTCGGATAGCACTGTACCTTACAGCAATGCAAACAGCACGGGACAAAGCCTTAGAAGCATCTGCAACAATTGTTTGACGAACATAAACCATGGTCCCATAAAGCAGCTGCTTTGGAACATCTGAGTGTACATATTTTCCCTCCCTCGTAACTTGCGAAAGCCTAAAAGAAATAACCATGGCGTGTTACAGGAGGTTTACACCAAATTATCATTTGATTAAGTGCCAGAACAGAACATGATAATCCAATAGACAAACCTCATCAACATTTGATCCCTTGGAATGCGCACATTGTCAAATCGTAGAACACCATTATCCATACTGTTATATGCACCACTGCCAAATTTTCCACCAATATCACCGAGAGTAACGCCAGGAAGCGGGGAGTGATCCTCTAAGCTTCGCAACTGCACAATGAAACCTGGGATATGGATATACATGAGTCACAATTTGCAAAGGAAGAGCACAATTAAACATCATCATAAAATGCAAAAGACTCTACCATGTATGCCGTAGTCCTTTCCTTCAGTTATCAGACGAGCGTACACGACTGCATGAGTGGAAGCCTTTCCCAAGCCACCAGGCCACCACTGCACATGGAGGAGGGAAATCATGAACCATGCAAAAATATCGTGAAGAAATTTTAAACCGCTAATGAAATATAAAGAAGAAAACAATGTCTTAAAATAAATAAAACAAAGGCAGAAGTAGGTTTATAAAATATTACCTTGCTGGAGGTCAGAGTTGGGCTGTGGATAACGAACTCATCAGTCGTTGGATCAAATGTGGCAGTTGTCTCAAGGCCCTGAACATTTGAACCATGACCAAGTTCAGTCTGAGCATAGCATCCGATTATTTGAAACTTGTAGGCCATTGGTAACCACTTCTTCTGCTGCTCTTCAGTTCCTTGACCTTTTATCGCAGGAACAAACATGCCCTACAAAAAAGTACTGCATTAAGTGTTGTTGCAAATTTGAGAAGAAATTGATATTTTTCATTGCAATCATCAAGACATTAAAGATAATTGAAGTGCACCAAGGATAAATTTATCAGTTAAATAATGTGGGTGAAGATTGCACAGAGAAATCTATCTGTTGATCAGCGTGGTGAAGGCCCTGACTTCTTAAAACTCAAGAAGTAACAAAGAGTTCTACATCTATATGAGAAGCAATCTCATAATGTAGCACCAGCTCGATGAGGCCCCAAGCACAACACATGTGAGAACAGTCAAATGCTTCAGCATTTTATGATCAGAATATATATTGTGGATATAAAGAATCAATAGGCATACCCAATGCAGATCAACATAACCAGGCTGGTCGACGTATAGCCTCAGCAAACTTGCTTCCTCTTCTGTTAAGCCACAAAAAAAAACATGACCGTACATCAATCAAGGTGTTGTACATAGAACAAAGGCTCAAGAAAGCTTGGGTTGGTGTTGGGCATCGAAGGGACCTGTAAGACGTAGCTCGACGATACGCTTCCAGGCATGGGCTGCTTTTTTCAGTGTGTCCTTGAATAACTCCTTCCTGGAGAGCATCGTCCTGGTATCCTTGCGGAACACCTAGATTGGAAAGGAATGAAATATAAGAAAACCTTTTTGTAGATGGGGAATTTACCAATCGTAATCATCACCTGAGCAAAAACATATTTCAATGCAACAGAACTCTCTTGGGCACAATAGAGAACCCAATACAATGAGTGGATTAGCCGGTTCCAAACTGGAAAATCATAGTATACATGTCCAGTTACTCTAATAAACATGATTGTTAAAAAAAGAACTATAGCAAAGTTTTGGGGCAATCTGGAGAAGGATACATGAAGTGACCAAGTCAAGCAAAGAAGGAACATCGATAATGTAGCAGCAGTGCAGCAAGCATATTCCTAATGCAAGGAGAACGAGGAGGTGAAGCTTCCAAAGCTAGTAAAGCGCAACTCTGCGGTTATGTCTGAAGTTGACGGCCGATTTGGCCAAATGCGCCGGCTAATCTAGTACAGACAATTCTTGTGCACCGCAGTGCGGAAAGGCGGCTCCTTTTTGCCTCCTTTTGCAGAAAGCGAATATACGAAATCAGATGAAGTAAAAAAGAACCACGGATGATCCAGGTAACAAATCCAGAGGCGAGGAATCCATCCATGTACGCATATTGAGTGAAGAGCAGGGATCAAATCGAGCCGGCCGAAATAATCAAGCAGGAAAGACGAATGAATACTGGATAGTCTCTACTTGTTAGTCCCCAAAACTGGTAGGTGTGAGGAACCAGGACACACGTGTAATCTGGGAGAAGAGATTGGTCGCTTGAGAGAATTTAGATCCATCATCCAAAGGGCGAGATCGAAATCGAAGAGAGGAAGTCGCGGGGGGTGGTGGGTGCGAATTGGGGAGGGAGAGGTAGATGCTTACAGGATCGGATGCGACGAGGCGGGCCATGCGGTCGGAGACCTCGACGGCGTGGCGCGAGCCGGCCCAGGCGACCTTCATGTGGTCGAGGTCGAACTGGGCGGTGGCCCTCTCGCCGGCGAGGTGGTCCACCTCCCCTCCATCCATCGTCGCCATAGCGTCCTCCTAGCTGCTGCTGCCGCCAAAGGGAATCGGGAATTTGTGTGGCTGCGAAAACTACAAGTCGCTGCGGTGGTGGTAGGCGAGTTTTGAGGGGGAGGAGGAGGCGGAGGAGGAGGTGGTGGAGGTGGAGTGGAGTTCTTAATGCTCTCCTCCTTCCGGTAGGTAGACCGCAGCAGTGCTGTGTTTGATTCCTGCCCGTATAATAGCTTAGTTCTTTTCGGCTTCTCCAGGGGCTTCTCCTAGAAGCTGTCCCCTCCCAACTTCTCCCAGAAGCCGCCCCCTCAAATTCATCGAGACTTCTAATTTAGACATACCATAACTAGTTTAGAAGCTCCGACGAATTTGAGGGGGCGGCTTTTGGGAGAAGCTAGGAGAGGGCAGCTTCTAGAAAAAGCCCTTAGAGAAGCCGAAAAGAACTGGGCCAATGCCGCCTGCGTTCTATTTGTTGTTTTTCCTTTTCTCTTTTTACTCACGTTGCGTGTCTCACATACATAAATCGGTATACTTCATGAAAAATGAATTTGTTCAATTTTGTGTTGTACATATTAATAAATTTTCTATGTTAAAAATCAAACATACCTTAAAATATTTGACCGATTCAAATTCTAAAACAATATATATAGTGACATAAAAGGAATATCTTTTTGAGTGACTTTTTATCATCCTTGTCTATATTGTGTTGGCTTATTCATAGGTGTAATTTTTTTAATTCAAGTAAAACCTTATGTTCGGACCAATAGTCATATTTTTTTACATAAATCATATTTATATCACATCTCGCCATTTGCGAAACCTAAGCCACAACAGCCTCATCTGCCACTACGATCCAAATCCCTCAATCGCGTTGATCATGTCCGAGCAGAATTACCATTGACGTCACCAACGCCAAGTCCTTCCAGTCGCCTCTACTCCCCACCACCACATCTCTTTTCGTTGCCACTGTACTTTCCAACACTAGTAACATAACCATAGACCATCCTGTCTCCCACCTTGACCATCAAAGCCCGTGCTCTACCTTTCGTCACTGAAGTTTGTCACTCTCTTTTGTGCCAAAAATAGCTCTATGCATAGCGCGAACCCTTAATATAACTCTCGAAGAGCTATGAATCTTGAGGCAACATAAAGGGTGAGAAATTAGAGTATTGTGAATTAAAAATTGTAGTCAATCTCTAGTAAGCAATCTTCTATTCATAATCACAATGGGGATGTCTTATTTACTGCTGTACGCTCGCTTAGCTTATATCATAATGCTTTAGGGTGTGTTTGGTTTGCTGGATGAGGTTGGATGGGGCCATCCCATCCCATTTTTTTTGGATATCCCGTGTTTGGTTTGCTGGATGAGGTTGGACAGGGATATCCACCCAAAGGAATATACCTTGCAGATGCTGGATGGGGCTGTCCAGCCAAAAAAGGCGGATGAGCTGAGCCAACATTTTCTAATCGCGTTTAGAGCTAGCTTAATTGTGCTTTTTTTTCTAATCACGATTTGGATCCCGAGCTCGCCACCGGCCGCTCCCCGGCCCCCGCCTCGCCGCTCCCGCCCGCCCGAGCTCCGGCCGCGCCCCGCCCGCCCGAGCTCCGGCCGCGCCCCCTCCGCCCGAGCTCCCGCCACGCCCCCTCCGCCCGAGCTCCGGCCGCCGCGCCCGGCCCGAGCTCCGCCCCCCACTCGAACTCGGTCCGCCCGCCCGCCCGAGCTCGGTCCGCTGCCCGCCCGCCCTAGCTCCGTCCGCTGCCCCGCCGAGCTCCCGTCGCCCCTTGCTCGAGGTCGGTCCGCCGCCCCCCGAGCTCCCGCCGGCCCCCGCAGCTCCCGCCGGTCCCCGCAGCCCCGCCGGCCCCCGCCCTGAGCTCCCCTGCGTCCACCCGAGCCCACCGCCGGTGGTGAGAGAGAGAGGATGAAGAGAGAGAGAGAGGGAGGTTAGGGAAATGCTATTGGGTCAATGACATGTGGACCCTGCATGTCAGCTGCTCATCCAGTTGGATCCATCCCATTTCAACCAAACACCGGACCGGGCCATCCCATCCACTTCTCAATCCACTCAACCAAACAACACAATGGATCATCCCATCCAGAAAAAAATGGATGGCCCCATCCCATCCCACCTTGCCATTGAACCAAACGGACCCTTAGAGTCTCAACTTGCTACGTACCATGAGAGACTCATGCTAGCCATGCAATGGACCCACCTACCTATTATTCCAGAGTTAGACTACGTCGAAGTGGTGAAGATGTGCTGGGAAAGAGGGAGAAATATGTTATGTTTTTTCAATATAACTAAGGATACCAAAGTGACAATGTCAGAAGAGAGAGATGTGTGCATGTTCAAGATGCACCGGGATTAAAATATGATTGACCGTAAACTTGCTTTGTTAGGTCGTGTTGAGTCTGGAACAATCTCTTGGGTAGGTTCTTATTCATCAAATATAGCGCATGCTAATCACGAGGATTGTAATTTCTCTGTTTTACTTTATAATTTTTGCACCGAGGATGCATGAATTGGGTGGTGGATGATACAGCACGTGCATTGGACGGCGGATGCCAAGCCCAAGCCCAAGCCCAAGCCCAGGATGCATGCTGAGAATGGATGGGCCTGGGCTGACAGATTGGGCCCGCATGCCCTCCTGCCCTCTTGTATATAGGAGAGGTGGAGGAAGCGCCTCCGCCGAGGAATTCTAGGGTTCCAGCCGGCGATGTCGACGAGGCGCCCTTACCGCCGCGGCCCCAACAACGGCTCCCCTCGCCCCGCCGCCCCCCCTCCCTCTCCGCAAGCCCGTCTTCACCACCGTCGACCAGCTGCGGCCCCAGACCCAAGGCCACACCCTCACCGCCCGCGTCCTCTCCGCCCGCACCGTCCTCGACAAGGGCGCCGCCACCTCCCCGCACCTCCGCCGCACCCAGGTCGCCGAGTGCCTCGTCGGCGACCACACCGGCACCGTCCTCTTCACCGCCCGCAACCAGCAGAGTCAGTACTCTCCACCTCTTTCGTCTTTCCTCGCCCTCTTCTATTCTCACGCGATCCATCATCCGTCTACGATTTCCTCGAGGAACCTCATCAATGTACTTTATTTCTCTACACTACTAGATGGCTGTGTTGTTTCACCCCGTATTGGTTGTTTCACGGCGAATCCTGGATTATTTTACAACATCACCGTCTTCATACTATCTGCATATTATTTATTTATGTAGATCTACCACATCATAAAAGATTCTTTTAGCTATTCTTCTGTTTGATGTAGAAGCTTCATCTTCCTATGCTGACTGCATTGTTGTTTGTGTGCTTCTGGATTCATTCGTTAATTATCATTGGGAATATGATTGCAATTACCATGGGATATAATCTGCATCCGATTTTCTGTTACATAGATCTACTAGTGTTGCCAGACCAGGTAGTAGTGTTACACTAGTGTTGGTAGGAGTACCGATAATAGGTCTGTCTGGCTGGGGTTGATCTGCCTAATCCCTGCGGAAGATTGGTTTGTCTGCATTGGGGGAAACATCTGTAAAATTACCGTGTATATATAATTTAAAGGGGCATGCACGGGACAAATTCACTTGCATTGATTTACAACATGAAAATTGTCATGTATGCTTAATGCTTCATTGAACTGAAACTGTGGATGGTGAAGCGCACCTGTGATCTCTCACGTGTGTCATGGAGGCCCATAAGGTGATTACTCTGGCTGCACTGTCATATGCACTTATCACTTCCTGATATATTCTACAGTACATTGTCTGTTTCTCAACGCATAATGACCGTTTCTGATGTCTAAGTGGTATGCCGTCATATTGAGTTCATTGTATACTAGTGGTTTACTTTTTTTTTCCAAGTCCACCTTGCTACGTTTCTGCACTGAACTAACCTTGAATGGATAAAATCTTGGCTGCGGGCATGTGCTAATTAAATGGTTCTCTGATATTCATCAGTGTTGGTTACAAGTTGCAGCACATGACTGATCTAATAAGTGGCTTTGCCTTTTCAACAGTTGACATGGTGAAGCCAGGTAGCACGGTGATCTTCCGCAACGCCAGGATTGACATGTTCAAGGGTACGATGAGGCTGGTGGTCGACAAGTGGGGCCGCATCGAGGTGTTGGCGGAGGAGCCCGCCAACTTCGAGGTGAAGGAAGACAGCAACGTGTCGATGGTGGAGTATGAGCTGGTGGATGTGGTGGACAAGCGCGACTGAGCTGTGGCTTGGATCGGCTCTCTCTGGCTGTGGACATAGATTTTGAGGCACTGGTAGCAGTGGGGTCGCTTTATTGTCCTGGAATGCTATTAGTAAGGTCACGATTAGCAGGTAGGTTTGTTTCGTGTGTAGAAGAAGGTCCGTCTAACGGAAGGTCTAGTCTCTCTTTGGGTTTATGGATGGAGTGTGTTTGTGTTGGTGGTGGCGTGTAATTGACCAGCCTAGTAGACTTATGGCAGAAATCACTATTTTGACTCTTTTGGAAAACTTCAGCACGAAATGATCCTAATTTGAAACATTTTCGAAATCTGACCCTTTTGGCTAACGCCACTCACGGTGGCGTGTATCTGGACGCGCTAACGCCACGACCAATGGCGTTCGCTAACGGTCCACGCTGGCCAGCAGCGCTGACCGTGCTGACGTGGCCAAGTTCCGCACGCCACGGGTGGCGGTGTCGGCAGGCGCAGGTGAACGCGTTTGCCCTGCAAAGCGTTTAAGTGGCCGGGGGGCCGCCCACCCAGTCAGCCCCAGGCAGTCGAGCTACTCTCCCCACCCGAGCGCGGCTCCTCTTCCCCTCTCTCTCCCCCACTCAAATCTCCTCTCAAATCCCTCTAATTCGGTACAATTTCTTCGTTGAATTGGACCCCATTGCATCTCTTGAGGTAAACTCTACTGCAAAAACGCTACTGTTCTGGGAAAAATGTGAGCGTTTACGCGACGCGATTAAACGCCAGGGGATGTTGCGTTTGCTTTGAACAGAGAAACGCCAGCTAGCTGGCGTTTTCCTTGTGTAGTCTAACGTGCACTATAGCTGCAGAACAGAGAAGCGCGCACGTCGGCCTCACAACTAAACGCCAGAACGGCCGGTGTTCGCATGCGGTTTCCAAACGCCAACTAAGCTGGCGTTTGTCTCACAATATGGCATTGCAAGTTCACATCCAGCTCAAATGTCACAAATATCAGAAATATCACAAGTTCACAGCCATGCCAAATTTCAGAAATATAGCATTGCATACATTTAACAGGTTATAATAGCCATGTTGGAGAGTTCGAGAGTTCACATAAAACAAGACACAACAAAGTTCGAGAGTTCAACACAATAGAGTTCGAGAGTTCAGTTCCTTCCCCTCTTTCGAAGAGATGGGTCACCCAATGTGCGTGCCTTGCGAGCAGGACGTGTGCGGATAACCTGACCGTCCGAACTATGGATGGCCTTCGGTTTCCTAATCCTACGGGTCGGCTGAGTCGGCTGACTGGGCTCAGGTGCGTCTTGCATCTGTGACATGCGAATCTCATCCTGCTCCTGCCCCCCTGCTCCTCTTGCTCATGCTCCTCTTGATCCTGCTCCTCCTGCTCCTCTTCGTCGTCTTCCTCCACGTGAGACGAACCTACCCGACTGGACGAGGCGGCTACCGAAGTAGTCCTTGACTGAGTAGGTACACGAGAGTCGGCGGCGTCGCCACGGTGGCAAGCTAGCATAGCTGCCATCCTGCGGCAACGCTGCACGAATCTCTGCACACCAACAAAAAGACTTTGTAAAAAGAATCTTTACGATTCGAGTAAAGAACATGTGAAAACATACCGTGATGGTGCTCCTTAGAGCTGTGTCAGACTCCACACTACCGGGTGGGTGTTGAAGTGCAACCCCAGCCTCGTTAATACTTCTATTGAGTAAGAGACCCTGCACATTCACACGACTAACATTTCTGTCACGGATAAACAAATGGCATCACACTAGTGTTCAAATGATAAACGTACCACTCTATCGTAAACGTACCACTCTATCGTAAACGGGTGCGTAGTCCCTATGGGATCCTGCACTCTCTCTGACGGCCATGTCGTATTCGTCATCACCGTCCTCCTCCTCTAACTCCAAGCAATCCGCCTGGGTCCAAGATGGCTTCAACCGCAGCCGATACTTCTCTCCATCATCAAACCACTTCAAATGCTTAAGATATGCCTTCTCATTGTCCATTGTACCATCAGTTTCAATGAACTCCTCTCTCTTTCTCCACATGGCCACCCACTCCCGGTGTTTTGCGTACCAATCTCTAATTTTTGGGCACTTCTGCCGTGTCATCCTGCAAATTAATACGAACATGCTAGCGTTAATACTACATGGCACAGGCCGCTTGGAAAGTACGGTCACTCACGCATGTAGCTCAGGACCGGTGCTCTCGTGCTCCGGTGGAGTGCGTTGCCTCTTTCCAAACTGTTTGGCGACCCGCTGTGGGAGGTGCCACTCGACAGCGTAGAAGCATATCATCGGGCACCTAGTCCGCCAAAGGTGCTCATCCCGCACACACATGGCATTCAGAGGGAAAGTCCTCTCAGACTCGTATGGCATCCAATTGACCTGCAAAGCACGACATAGACTTCTTTAAGTAAGGCGTTCCATCACAACAGCGGTGATTGTTAGAGGCCCGTTACCTGTTTATAAGTCAGTGTGTCCAGCTCGTTGGTGTAGCTCTTGTAAAGCGCCTTCGACCTGCCTGTGTAGCCCTCCACTCTGTCCCACGAGTACGCGATGGTGGGGAGACGATAAGGATCATCGTTCTCGAAAAGACCCTCCCATTCAGTCGGTTGCAGTTTTTGGGGACGACCAACCGGCAGCCGCTCCCACATCCACACCGAGAGGGCCCAAACACAACCGCCCATCGAGGATCCGCTGGTCCTCCTACGACATGCATCGTCAAGCTGCAGGTTCACAATTCATGTAAATTTGTGAGTTTGAATGGTAAAATACATGCATAAGCAACAGATGCAACTAGGTTGTACCTGCCGGTATAAGAAGGCTAGACCAGCTGACCCCCAGCTGAAATTCGCGTCCCAGTCACGTAACGGGTCCAGATACATCCAAGATGCGGTGTCCCCTGACGCATCTGGGAAGACCACCTGAGTTAACAGATGCCACAAAAATGCTCGGGCGTACTGCTGCACAACAACCGGACCGGCATTCGCCGGGCATCCCCCTCTGTTATCTCGTAGCCAAGTGTATGGGATACCGGCTGACCTCGTTTCCTTTTCAGGTGCGGGAGGGCAAGCACCGATGAGAGACGTAACCCTAAGACGCCACCCTTCATTCTCTACCCTGCCGGTCAGAGCGTCGCCATCGATCGGAAGACCCGTGATCATGGCAAAGTCCTGTAGGGTGACCGTCATCTCCCCACAGGGGAGGTGGAAGCTGTGTGTCTCGGGCCTCCAACGGTCCAAGAGAGCGGTGATGGCAGTGGAGTTGATCTTCGGCGGAGGACGCTTAAACTGGAGGACGAAGGGTAGAAGACCCGCTCTCTCGAAGTACTCCTGGAACCGCACGTCGTACGGCATGTCTGAGGCATTGTGGCCCCTCATGCGCATAGGTGGTAGAACCTGTCAAAATTAAACAAGTTATGCTCACTAGCTTACTACTTCCAAACAAAATAAAAAGTGAACAAGATTTCGATATTACCTCCCCATTCTCGATAAGCCGCGCACGATGATCGAGATCATACACATTGTCAAGCCCATAATACCAACGCTCATTAGCCATCCTACATAATGCAATTGAAATGGGCATCAATTACTTAGTTCAAACACATACATACCAAATATATAATACACATATGACAATGGCCGGTTCAAATACATACATGCCAAATATGAGCTTAATTAGCAAAGTACATCAAGTTTTTATAGAGAATAATGTGTTTATTTAGTGTATACACTATACATGCTTTTTCAAACTCCTCTTGAATTATTCCCTCTACAACCTGATGCTACCTAATTGGATTTCAATTTCAACATCCACTTTGCTTTACCAAATCATCATTGATGCTAGCTCGTCGAGAAAATAAAGACAATATTCATATACATTTTCTTGACATATATACATTTTATTGACAATATTCATATACATATACACATGAACTAACTATTTTCTTGCAAAATCATAACACATTCATAACACATATACACATTCATACCTCAAATACTACTAACCAGTAGCAAACTAGGCAGCACGGATACGGATACGGATACGGGATACGTCAATTTTTGAAAACACTGATACCGCACGGCAGAGCAGAGCACCCAAGCGGAGCGGAGGGCAGAGGGAGCCCCGGCCGGGGGGGAACGCCGGAGGCCGGCAGCAGGCGGCGGACGACGGAGGCCGGCGGGAGAGCAGGCCGGCGGCAGGTCGGGAAGGCCGGCGAGCGGCCGAGCGGCCGAGGGCCGACGGGAGGCCGAGGGGCCGAGGCGGTCCGCCGGGCGGCGGGGAGGCCGGTGAGCGGCCGACGGCCGGTGGGTCGAGGCCGAGGCCGGCGAGGGACCGACGAGCGGGCGGAGGTAGGCGCCAGGGGCCGGCGACGGCGGCTCGGCGGCAGGCGGCTCACGGGCGGCGGTGGGGCAGCGGGGCAGCGGACGAGGAGACGGGGGAGGCCGGTACAGGAGAGGCCGCCGCGGGGGAGGCCGAGCACGGCGCGGCGAGAGCGAGCGGCCGGCCGGCAAGGAGATGGCCGGCAGGCGGCGGGCAGCGGAAGAGGCCGGCGGCGGCGCAGAGGACCCGGCGCGGCGGAGGCCGAAGCCGGCGGGAGCGGCAGAGGCCGAGGCCGGCGGGGGCAGCTGGCAAGCGGCCGACGACGGCGGAGCACGGCCGGCGGGTGGCCTGGATTGGGGCGGCCACCGACGGCGTGGGCAAGATCTGGTGGGGCGGTGGAGCTGAGCGTGAGTTGCCGCACGCGGGAGAAAAAAAAACCTAGGGCTCTGATACCATGTCAAGATTATGCAACTTGGATCTATTGCACAGCCCAATGGGTAAATATATAGTACAAGGTGACTTGGAGTATAAGGAAATATAGACTCCTATACCAATACGAATATAACATACTATATCTCTAACAGATACAACTGGATATTTTTCTAGACAAATAATTATAGCAAAAGGAGGTTCAATATTTAAAGTTTAACATAAAAGAGCCATGCACTAGTGTGTTTTTTGATTAAAACAAGCACATCCACAGCCTGTATATAGCTATATGCAATTATGCATCACAAATCACATGCACGTATAAATTGATTATCAATTACAATTACACTTAATCTAATCAATCTCAATATAGCTATCCTATAGATTGATTATTAATTACAATCACATGCACGTCATGCACAATATAGATAAACATACGTTATGTACGATTAATCGATCAGAGTGAGCTCTGCATAATATGCATATATGCCATACCTAGATGATCGATTGATCGGAGAGTGCAGAGAGTCGCTGTGCCTATGATTGATTCGACCCTATGGCGATGCCGTGATGGTCGTCGGCGAGATGGCGACTCGTCAGCATCGTCGTGCTCTCAGTGTCTCGCTGTTGGTCGCCGTCGCCTCGCAGTTGCCGTCGCTAATCAGGAGAGGAGATTAACAGGCGTTGGCGGATCTCGATCGCACAATCGGCCTTCGGCTGCCTTTTTAAGCCGGCCTAGCCAGAACTGACTAGTATTCGTATCCATTGCGTATCAATATCGTATCCGTATTGGATACGGTATCCGACACGGGTACGTCAGCTCAGCGATGTATCGGTGCTGCATAGGTAGCAAATGCGATGCAAAATCCCCACACATCTAATGGACAATACATGATTTTGATTGAGGCAAATATGAACTTTTCAACCTACAAAAACTAGGGGATCGGATGAGATGCTTGCTCCTCCTTGTGCGAAATCACCACAAATGTAGGGTTGAATCTATGGATCTAGGAGGGATTAAGGGAGAGGGGAGAGAGAACTCCTTGTTCTCTGTTCGGGACGAAGCGCTGGGGGAAGAAGAGGAATGGGGGGCTGACTGGGTGGGTGGGGCCCACCCGCGGCCCCCCCGGCCACTTAAACGCTTTGCAGGGCAAACGCCGGAGGATTTGGCGTTCGGCTGCGGGGGCAAACGCCATCATCAGTGGCGTTCATCTGCGCCTGCCGACGCCGCCACCCGTGGCGTGCGGAACTTGGCCACGTCAGCACCGTTAGCAAACGCCATTGGTCGTGGCGTTAGCGCGCCCAGATACACGCCACCGTGAGTGGCGTTAGCCAAAAGGGTCAAATCAGTGATTTCTGCCTAGACTTATTGGTATGAAGTTGGATTTTATGGTTGCAATGGTCTTGGATGATCGAGTGATGTGCTCTCCTGACTCCTGAGCATTGAGAATATATCTATCTATGGCTATGCAGCTTGTTTAATCTCCTGAATGGAATGCAACACTAGATAGTTGGTGTATCAACCATGTTGTCTCCTGAATCCTCATGCTTCTTGCCTGCCATCTCATACTGTTTCTTGCGGTTGCCTTGTAGCTTATCATTTCCCTATATTTCGATGCGAGAATTATATTCTGTCAAGAAAAGCATAAAACAGGACAATAGATTGATTAAGATTGTGATTTCATAGCCGGATCATATTCTCAGGTGGCTGCCTTTTGGGACCCACCCCATCCTCAACTCCATCTCTAGCTCCGCTGCCTCCTTGTCCCTTCATCGACCTCTCCTCCATGAGCATGGCGGACAAGTACCACGGTAAGGAATCGATTCCCCTTTTATCAATATGTTCGTGCTGATTGCTGCTGCTCACACCCATCCACCACACTTAATCTATGCCTTTTTCTCTGCCCTAGTAGTACTCTTAATCTCAGGTCCTTTCCCCTGTTTCTTCGTTTGCAAAAATTAACAAGCTGTCTCAAGACTTCTAAAAAACATCATTTTCTCAAGCTGACTACTGATCTTCCTTCCTTGCTCAACACATAGTTCCATGCCGCCCGCATGATTGTATACATATCTGTGTAGGTAGTTCTTATTTGGGGCTGGTAGTCCATGAAATTCGACAGCTGAATTAGCTTCGAGTTGAATGAAGCTGCTCTGGTTTAAGTATTCGTCGCATCCATCTGGTCCTGTGCCAAGCAATGTGGTAAACAGCCGATTGGGGGTAGTACAACAAACACGAATCTTCTCCCTCCAAGCATTCTCATACTCTGCTGTAGAGCTGTTTGTTGTAGTATAGCTTGAGAGGTACATACAGGTAGAAGTGGGGGTGTTCCTTTCCACAAAATTGTCAAATTCAGCCGTATTCTTTCTTGTGAATAATCTGACTATATAGGTATTGTGCGGTTCAGAGTTTTGCGAGATTTGAAGCATCTAGTAGTAGTAGTAAGCTAGTAGTAATAGTAAACAAAGACAAGTAGTGGTGTCGGCATGCATGGATGGAGAGCCAATCTGGTCCGTTGAATCTAACATGGTAGTAATCACCTTATGGGCCTCTGCAGATGAGGACGCTGAGTCACTCGAACTGACGATCTAGACAAGCAAGAGTGAGAGAGTTGGGAGGGAGACTCACTCACGGCTGCTCATTCGCCTGCCATGTCCAACCCACGGCCGCCACCACCACCGCCACCGCCGCCGCCGCAGCAGGTCGAGGAAGATGGCGCCTACAGCTACCTGTCGGGGCTGGGCAACACCTTCTCGTCGGAGGCCGTGCCGGGTTCGCTCCCCCGCGGCCAGAACAGCCCGCTGGTGTGCCCGCTGGGCCTCTACGCCGAGCAACTCTCCGGCACCTCCTTCACCACCCCGCGCCACCGCAACCTCCGCACGTACGTCTCTCTTGCTTCTTCCCTCCAGCAATCCAAGATCCATTGTTGATTCTTCACCTGCTGCTGCTTGTGCTTGTGCAGATGGCTCTATCGGATCAAGCCTTCGGTGACCCACGAGCCGTTCCACCCCCGCGAGCCCACCAACCACCGCCTCGTCGGGGAGTTCGACCGCACCACCACCCTCGCCACCCCCACGCAGCTGCGCTGGAGGCCCGCCCAGGTGCCCCAGTCGCCTCCGCACCTCGACTTCATCGATGGCCTCTACACCGTCTGCGGCGCCGGCAGCTCCTTCCTTCGCCACGGTTACGCCATTCACATGTACTCTACTGTCTATCCACTTGAGCTGCTCTGCTCGTTCACCCAATCCTTGTAGTTTTGCTTACTATTACTTGCTCAACTGATACAAGACTTCAACTGAGTGATCCTTCAGTTCACTTCACTTCTGCACTTCACTGCTCAGTTGACCCATTTCATCTCTTGATGGCATCATGTTCCACGAGTTCATTCCAAGTTCAGAGCAAAGGTGAATGACTGACCGACCGCCTGCTCATGTCCTAGGTATGTTGCCAACAAGTCCATGGACGGATGCGCCTTTTGCAACGCAGATGGTGATTTCCTCATTGTACCCCAACAAGGAAGTAAGTTTTTTGCCTTCAAACATGCGATTCATACACATATCTCAGTGTTACACGTCTCTGTGTTCATGCCTTATGCCGAGGAAATTAGACACTGCACACTTATGTCTTTGCTGTCCTGTCACTTAACAGTCTATATAATTGTCCTTTTATTCAAGTTATCTACCACTAGAGTTATCATCACATGTTTCTGTTGTTCCCCAAAATATTGTGGTTTAAATCATTTTCAGTGTTCCATTTGTGCCGTTCTAAAATAAAAGTACGATTGTTAACGTCCGTTTATTTTCCTTTTTAAACGAAAGGGAAAAACGTTACTTAATGCAATCCGTGTTCAGTACTGCTTATCTTTGTCTGGAATGTCTATCCTCATTATCTTTCATGGTTTTGCTATCAAGCCCAGAGTTGTTGATCACAACTGAATGCGGAAAGCTGCTAGTGTCGCCGGGTGAAATTGTTGTCATTCCTCAAGGTTTTCGCTTTGCTGTTGATTTACCTGATGGCCCTTCACGTGGCTATGTCTCCGAGATTTTCGGCACCCATTTCCAGCTCCCTGATCTTGGCCCAATTGGTAATAGTACCTTCGCCTTTTCAGCTTCCCTTTTATTTCCGTACTGTAAGAATTGACAGGTTATGTTAGGGTATGCCTGACAAATAATTGGTTGCAGGTGCTAATGGTTTGGCTTCAGCAAGGGATTTCCTTTCACCCACAGCATGGTTTGAGCAAGCCCACCGCCCTGGATACGTAATAGTGCAGAGTATGGCGTGAGCTATTCACTGCCACGCAGGATTTTTCTCCGTTTAATGTGGTCGCGTGGCATGGAATTATGTCCCTTATAAGGTAACAAACCATTTTAGCAATGCTGGTGCCTCTTCCGAGTCATTTTTGCTTGTTAAACTTTGTTTTCTCTTTTCTGTATACTCGAATATAAATTTGTAAGTAGACTAATTGCTTGGTTTTATTTGGACCTACATCTTGCCATATGGCCTGACTTGATTTTCTTTCCATTCAGTATGATCTGAGTAAGTTCTGTCCATTTAATACCGTCCTGTTTGATCATGGTGACCCATCAATAAATACAGGTGATTGCTTTTCACTGAGCACCACAAGATAATAATTCAATTTGGGGGATTTTATCTGCTTCAGTGGGGGTCTAATAACCTTTTACATATATCAATTTTCAGTACTAACTGCTCCAACTGATAAGCCTGGTGTCGCATTGCTTGATTTTGTGATATTCCCACCTCGATGGTTGGTTGCTGAGAACACATTCCGACCTCCGTACTATCATCGCAACTGCATGAGCGAATTCATGGGATTAATCTATGGGATATATGAGGTAACGTCTGATCACTCTCTAGCCTGTATGCTATGTGGTGAATTAAACTAGTTATGATCATATTTCTCGAGTACGATATAGAAGTTAGTTTTATGAACTCGTGCAGGCTAAGCTGATGGATTTCTTCCTGGCGGCGCTAGTCTTCACAGTTGCATGACACCACATGGACCAGACACCAAGACGTATGAGGTTAGTCGCGTTAATACGATTGATATTCCTTGTGCATATGACTGGGTATATGTTGTGTTTGTGTTTGCGTGTAACAACATGCTGCTCGATATCAATTTGCAGGCGACAATCAGCCGTGCTGACGCCAACGAGCCATCCAGGCTGAGCGGTACGCTGGCTTTCATGTTCGAGTCTGCACTGATCCCTCGTGTGTGCCGCTGGGCTCTGGAATCACCTTCTCGGGATCTCGATTACTACCAGTGCTGGATTGGATTGAAATCCCACTTCTCACATGACAGCGATGGACCGACAACCAGCGAGCCTGCAGACAAGGATGACAAGAATTAGCTCCGATCATAGCTTGCTTCATGCTCTGCTTTATCAGGTAGAAATAAATACCCAGGCCTTGTAGTATACTTGTGTGAAGACAAAACAGTAATCCAGTAATAGCTAGTAATGCTCTGCAGCCTGAATAATCCTATCCTGTGTGTACCATAAGCAAATCATGTCAATAAATAAGGAGAGTATGAACAATGTACTAGAGCTAGTAGGAATAAATGGCACTGGTGATGCAATGGCAGCTTATAAGGATTATCATGTGGACTGTGACTTGTGACCTTTTCAAGGAAAAGGAGTGTGACATACAACTGCATCCGGATAGCAGCAGCCTTGATTGAGCAAATGCATGGCTGCAGTGCTGCAAGAGCAGGTGTCATCTCCTGTCAGTTTCTGAAGCCTTTCAGCAGGCAGGGACCGGGCAACGCAATGCTAGCAGAGAGCCTGTGCTCTGTATCTGGATGGAAAAGGTAGAGCAGAACACACAATATGAATTTTTAAGAGGGTGGTCCATGTGTTGGTTGTTGGGGGATTATCTGCTGATTCGTGATTGGCACACATGATTATACCATGTATGGTATTGGTTGCTGGATAAAGCTTTTTGTCTCTTCCCTTGATTTATTTTATGAGGCGAATCATCATATATGAGCTGATAGAAATCGTCATATAGTGAATGTCTATGGAATCTTTCAATCTTTTAGCTGTCAGTTGTTTTATTTACTACTACTAGAGTTGTTTGCAGACTAATCAATCAGATTAGTACCCCCCAAATCAAACAGAGGTAAAATACACTAATTTAAAATGGGAAAACGTAGCCATGCACGTTGATTGTTTGACTTGATCTTAAACAGGACAAGAATAGTTAGTCCTAGATAGATAACTTGTGATGAAAGGTGACCAGAGTTCACACGGTTTCAGCTATCCAAGTCATCTTGGTTAGGGATTAGTGATGCAGTGGATATTCCTTTAAAAAAAAATCCGATTGGCTAGTCAATCAGCTAAGCAATCATCCTTCAATGCTGCAAGTGACTCTTGACATCCATCCGTGTAGCTAAATTTTGCTAGCTCTATCCTCTCTTATTCTCTATCAAGGCAGGTTTTTTATTTCTGGAATCTGAAATTGTGCATACCAAAGAATCAATGAAGAGTAGATTGTTTTTTAAATTGTAAAGCAAGAGAGAAACTGGGAGAGGTAATTTTCTTATCCTTAGTAGAGAGAGAAGAGAAGGAGAGCGGACGCCAGCCGCCATTCCAATCCACCCTATGCTGGGCCGATTCAGGCTCGCCTGAGACGCTAGTCCGAGCCCGGGTCACCGACAGGTGGGCCGCAAAGCATCATTGGCCCCACTGTCCATTGTGATTTAGAGTGGAAAAGGCAGTAGTGAATGGGGAGGCCCCAATCATCATAGCTGTCCCTTTCCCTCTCGGCGTCCTTATAAAATATTGCTTCCTTCGACTAGTAAAAATTTGTTTTTTGCTTTTGTTTTTGTTTCTCATCTCAATCTCATTATATAAGAGAGAGCAGAGAGCAGAGGGCGCAAGATTTGGCCTCTCTTTCCCCTCCTCTTTCCTCTCTTCCCCCGCATCAACCAGCACCAGCACCAGGAGGTCTGTTGCTCTTTCTCTGCCCCCTCGATTATTTTCGGTTCTTGGTTGGTGGGTTTTAGCGTGATCGCTCTCCGTGGGAGGCTTTTGTTAGGGCTTAATTTCTGATTGCCTTCTCTTTTCTCCATGAATGAATATTTGAGCTCGGTTAGCAAATCTGTCATATTTATTTATTTGGGATCGTTTAGGTGGGCGGGCTGTAGATTGATCATGTGCCGCTGCTCTTTTGGGAGTCAAAGTTGGTTGCTTTGTATCTATCCAATTCCGAGATACACGCTTGTTTGACCGATTTCGATTGCCAAAAACAGATTCCTTCTTTTCCCTCCCTTTTCGATCAAATTTGCTTCTTCTTCTTCTTCTTCTTCTTTTTCACTCGCAATGAGAATATGCTAGTTGCCCCAAGCTCAAAAACATTCGATTTTTTTTGCCATTAGCTTCAGTCCGCTGCGGAGAAGTAAACCCTAATGCTAAAATTAGCTCCGTTTGTTTGCTCTTGTAGGTATCCCTCAGTGAATGCAGTGATGGACCGATCTCCGGCTCCTCCCAATCCACCAGGTATCATTCCGTCCACCTTCCAGCTACGTACATGTTCCTCTATCTGAATACACGCTTTTGTGCTGTGTTAGGTTTTCCTGCGGTGAAGCCGCGGCAGATGGCCGGAAACAGCAACCCGTGGAGAGCCCCTCCGCCACCGCCCATGAATGCACGCAATGGGCTGCGTGACGCAAGCATCTTCTCAACCTCACTGCCTGTTCTTCCGCATGACAAATGTATGCCACTTTCTGTCTTCTGAAGGCGCTTCAATCACACTACATTTGTAGGCATATATTAGTATGCTCTGGTCTGTGCATGTGGCAGTGACCAATTAGTATTATTGTCCAAACACCTTTTTTTTGGCCCATCCTGCGTACCAATTTGCTGTTAACTATTCTCAACTTTAGCGTGCCAAATATCTCGCAAATCCATCCAATTTGTACTGTAGTGTACCTGTAGCGGTATTCCTGATCATGCATATTCCCTTTCCTTTCAGTAAACTTTCCTGATTCTGCACATGGAACCCCTTTGATGGTTGACACTTCCGCAAAACTGAAAGAGTTTGACGATGATCTTGAAGGGAACGACTACAAGTTTGACTTTGATCTCCGGCAAATTGACGACTTATTGCCTGATGAAGATGATCTTTTTGCGGGGATCACGAACGAGATTGAGCCGGTTGGGCAGACAAACCCTACAGAGGAACTGGAGGAGTTTGATGTATTTGGCAGTGGAGGGGGCATGGAGCTGGACTCAGACCCTGTGGAGAGCATCACAGCTGGTTTAGGTAACACGACTATAGGTGATGGGCTTAGAGGCAATGGGGTCAATAATTTTGGTCTGTCAAACAATGCCGGAGCTGTGGCTGGGGAGCATCCATATGGGGAGCACCCTTCCAGAACATTGTTTGTGAGGAACATTAATAGTAATGTTGAGGACTCCGAATTGCGCTCTCTCTTTGAGGTAACAACTGCAGCGGTTGTTAGATGTATTTACTTTTAATTGCATTACCAGTCCAATTTGTTTGTTTCACTCAGCAGTAGGTGTATCCTGTAACTCAACAACTGTATGTAGGACATTGATGATCTTGGCGCCTTCATCTCCTGTGTTGTCTAATCATAACCTCACGTCATTCTTATTTTCATGCCTCAGATATTAAATCTCAATTGGTCTTGACAGTGTTGATTATTGTCATTTCAGCAATTTGGGGATATCCGAACCCTTTACACTGCAACGAAGCATAGGGGGTTTTGTAATGATATCTTATTTTGATATCCGAGCTGCACGTGGTGCAATGCGTTCATTGCAGAATAAGCCTCTGAGGAGGAGAAAGCTGGACATCCATTTTTCCATCCCAAAGGTTTGTTATGTTCCTCTTTGCACCCTTAGCCCCTTACCCACAAAAGTACTCGTTTGAGTGATTACCTTGTTGATTTTGCAGGACAATCCATCAGACAAAGATTTAAACCAGGGAACTCTTGTTATTTTTAACTTAGATCCGTCGGTTTCTAATGAAGAGGTTCGCCAGATTTTCGGAGCATATGGAGAAGTGAAGGAGGTCAGAATGTTACTCCCATGTTTTGTTTGTCCTAAATTATGCTTTTGCTTGAAAATCGCAGCTCCATAGATCTTTCTTTTTGTACTCAAGCTGATGGTTTTTTATTTCTATTTGCAGATAAGAGAGACACCTAATAAAAAACACCATAAGTTCATCGAGTTCTACGATGTAAGAGCAGCAGAAGCTGCCCTTCGGTCACTGAATAAGAGTGAGATAGCTGGGAAACGCATCAAGTTGGAGCCAAGCCGTCCTGGTGGAACACGCAAAAAGTACGATTACGAGTTAGTTTCTTCTAATTGTTTGTCTGCTTGTGCCTTAAAGTTGTTGCTTTTGTGCCCAATTTCTCAGTCCTTGTGAACAATTTATTGATGCTGCAGCTAGGTTTATTTTATCTGCTATTTTCCTGTATCAAATTTCACTGTTTGGCATGGCCATAACATTGCCAATTTGCCATGTTGAGGTTTTTCCTTGTAGTTTGTATTGGCATTGTGATGTAGTTATTGCCATATTTCTATAATTTTACCCCCTGTGGGTACTCCCCAAATTTTTTAAAGCCCAGTTCAGTAATTCCTGAAGGGTATATTGTTTAAGCTGTAGATATGCCTGATTGCTCCTCTAGATGTGTTCCTTGATTATTTGTCTTCCGTTTGAACCAATCAGATCTGATTCATTTTCTCTTGGTCTCTTCTGATTTAGCTTGATGCAGCAGCTTGGTCCTGAGCTAGACCAAGATGAACAGAGAAGCTATCGGCATCCTCACGTTGGTTCACCTATTGCTAACTCTCCTCCTGGTACGTGTACTGGATTAGTCTGGGCCTTGTTATCATGCCTTCGTCCTTTTTCTTTCAATCACTTGTTCACCGCTAAGGCATACATCATCTCCTGGCAGGGGCATGGGCTCAGTATGGTAGTCCAACTGATAACAATTTGTTGCAAGCATTCAACAAGTCACCAACTGGAAATGGAATGAGTCCTATTGGAATGCCCCCTTCACTGATGTCAAATGCTGTGAAGATTGCGCCAATCGGAAAGGATAGCAGCTGGTCTAAATATGATCAAATATTCTCAAGCAGCAACCAGTCCCTTGGTCCTCCATTTCAGCATTCCCGCTCATACCAAGATCACAAAAGTGATCATATGAGTTCAAGTCCTGGGACTTTAACAGGGCCTGAATTTCTATGGGGTAGCCCAAAGCCTTACCCAGAACATTCTCAATCCTCGATGTGGCGTCCACCAGCAATTGGCCATGCAATGCCATCTAATAGCCGCTCGCAGGGGCAAGGCTTCTTGTATGGTAGTCGCCAGGCTTCATTGTTTGGGTCTTCAGACCAGAATCATCATCATGTTGGGTCTGCCCCTTCAGGTGCTCCATTTGAGAGCCACTTTGGCTTTTTACCTGAATCACCAGAGACTTCTTTTATGAATCAAGTTAGGTTTGGGAACATTGGGAATATTGGTACTAACCGAAATGGTGGAGGCCTCATGCTGAACATGGCTACTCGTGCTTCTCTAAATCCTGTTTCTGCTCTAAGTGGAAGCCTGACGGACAATAGCTCTGCTAACTTCAGATCAATACTGTCACCACGATTGGGGCAAACATACTTTGGGAATCCCACATATCAAGGACCTGGTTATTTTGGACTTGACAGCTCCATTGAACGTGGTCGTAACCGTCGAGTTGACAGCAGTACGCTCCAAGCCGATAGCAAGAAGCAGTATCAGCTTGATTTGGAGAAAATCCGTAAAGGCGAGGATACGCGGACAACATTGATGATTAAAAACATTCCAAACAAGTATGCAGTTCTCGTATTGTATTTTCTTTTGTTATCTTTTTTTGCTAACTAGTTGTCCTCACTCAGTTTTTTCCTGAATCGGTAGGTACACATCTAAGATGCTTTTGGCTGCAATCGATGAGTTCCACAAAGGAACATATGACTTTTTCTACCTGCCAATTGATTTCAAGGTACTAGACTTTATGTTGGTTTCTGCTGTTGTTTTTCAAGGACTTATTTGGATGCCTAGCACTGTGTAATGGTATTTCTTTTCCCTGCAGAACAAATGCAATGTCGGTTATGCGTTCATTAACATGATATCACCTGTGCACATTGTATCGTTCTACCAGGTATGTTTTCTTTATTGGCCCTTACATGTTTCAGTGTAGATTTTTGGTACAATTAATATCAATAGCTTGAAAGATCTGTTCTGGATGCATGGCTTTATGTGCAGGCGTTTAATGGGAAGAAATGGGAGAAGTTCAACAGCGAGAAAGTAGCCTCATTGGCTTATGGTAGGATCCAGGGAAGGACTGCACTCATTTCACATTTTCAGAATTCAAGTTTGATGAATGAGGACAAGCGATGCCGCCCCATTCTTTTTCATTCCAATGGGCCAGAGACCGGAAATCAGGTAAACAAGTCTTGTTGTCTAGAATGTTATCAGGAATTTGTACTTCAATTCTTCTGATCAACAATATGTTTACTTACGATGTGGTACTCATGATTCTTTGACATAAAGCATATGTTTAGTCAAGTCATATCGCTTGCCCAGTTTCACCGTTATCCTCCTGAGACTTGTGGTGACCCTGTTGCACTTTATTGCTGAAAAGACATCTGTGTTAGGAACTTGTATTGCACCAAACACTAGTCCACTGCTGCAAAATTCACTACCTGTCAGGGGAGCATGTTTTAAACGAGTTCATGGGAATTGCATGTTCCTTCTCTGGGACTGTCGATCATTTTTGTATATAATTGTTGCAACATCATTGAATTCAGCATGTCAATTTGGCAAAGCCATACTGGAAGCATGAAAGAGTAAAATACTGCTATTGAACAAACGAATCATGGTGATTGTAAGTAGTGGAATGGTAATACCCAGGTCCGAGGTTTGCTCTTGTTTTAACACGAGGGTTTTATTTATTACGAAATTTACTCTTGATGTTAAGTGTTCTAATAAATACCATGAATGAATCTCAGGAGCCATTTCCGAATGGCATATGCATCCACATGCCTCTGGGGGATGGGGCAGTTGCTAGCAATGAGCCCCTTGGCGACGAAGAGGACGACAATCACAACGAGAAGACAGCTGGAGAGAAATCCATGGCGGGGAGTTTGTAGATTATAACCAGGTTTGGAGTCGCCGTAAAGTTTTAACTGTCTAGACAAAAAAGGTGTCCATCCCAAATTGTATAAAAGTGAGGAAGATTGGTTAGTGCTGAATTTCTGGCGTAGCATGGCGCATCTACTAGTTTTTGTTGCAATGGATGTCGCCCCCGAAGCAAAAGCTTTTGAATCGGAGTTGGGAGTTTGCCAAGTCTCTCTCGTCTCCCATTGACCCCCCTCTGTACAGATAGATGTGGGGAGTTGATAATTGGATGCTTTTGGTTGGTGTAAAGAAGAGAACTGGTCAAATTGTACAGTTTAAGACAAGACTCTTTTGTTAATCCTGCATGTTTTATTCTGTATGGTTAAAACTAAGACAGGCCTGCTGCCAGTGCGGAAATCCAAATGCCACGTGCATTGTGAATGGCTCATGTGTCCTGTGAGTGTTTTTATTATCAAGAATTTCGATATGGTATGGTGGTTGTACTGCTGTATTAAATCACTCGTGTATGACGACATAAAAGATCTGGTGGTGATGTGCTTTGTGGAAGAGTTCATCTTCGTCCCAAAATTAGATGCAATGCAAATGCCCAACATGGTGAGTTTTTTTTTCTTTTTCTTTTTGAGACCAGGGAGCTTGACTTCATTAATTGAAAGCAGTATTAGAAAGTCTGGTGCAACATTTAGGCACGTAAACCGCTGCAAATTACAAGCTTCCTTAGCACACACGTGCCACTATATTAACAGAGGACAGCTTTAAAGCAAAAAACGTCCTGCTTAGCTCCTGTGTCCGCTCTAATGTTGGCTCCACAAGCAGCACCTTGCTCTCAGTCTCTACATGAATATGCCCAACGTTCAGACAAGCAGCCAGCAAAATGCGGCCATCACGCACGGGCTTTGGGTGTTCACTATGGAAAGCACCATCTGTTTTGCATTTGAGCCATGGTGTCATTGTGCATCTATGAGATGAGACGCCTTGCTTCTTTGGCTTCATTTGGATCACCGAGTCCTTTGCTCAGTTCGCACCCAGCTTCAGCATGGTGAGTTTCAGGCGACTTCATCTAGCTGTGAGTTTTCAATCTTCATCAGATCTTACCTGAGTCTTTCCAAACTGACAGCAGGGCTTAATGGCTAGTATTATTGGATTGGATTATAAGCAAACACAAACTTTAGATTTGCAAGTAGTTCTAATCGGAAAAAGGGAAGATTTGCAAGTGGTCTGCGGGATAGCACCGAGCTGCAACATCACTCGTAAGATTAGCCAAAAAGCTTCAAGCTTTCCCCTCCGCCCGCGCGTCCGGCGACACGGCGGCCCACAACTCGTCGTCCTCCTCGAGCGCCGCCATGTGCTCCGGCGTCAGTGTCACCTCCGCGTCCATGCTGCCTCCCCCCTCTCTCCCGGGGTACAGTGACGTCCTCCCGTCCACCTTGTTCGCCTTGCCGCTCCGCACCGCCACCGCCTTCCCCCACCCAAAGTCGCACCCGTACATGTCGAACCACGGCGAGCTCCCCATCATCGTCCCACAAGGGTCGAACCACCTCAGCGTGTACACCACCGGCTTCGCCATCCACGCCGCCACGCGCGCCCTGATGGCCGCGTCCGTGTTCCCCGCCACCGCGCGCCCCATGGCCGCCGCCGCCCACCCGTGCCCGCGCGCCAGCAGCTCCGACGCGCTTACCGCATCCGTGCTGACGGCGTCGATGCTGTTGCCAAAGTACTCGTCCGGCAGCGCCGGCTGGAGCCGCCCGCGGTTGTTGATGGCCGCGCGGCACGCCGTCTCTTGCTCCGGGGCTATGCGCCGGGCGCGGGTGATGCACCGCCACATCAGCGAGCTCAGAGCCTGGAAACGCGTCAGCGCGGCCGCGCCCGCCGTGTCCCCGGCAGCCAGGAGCTCTTGGCGGGCCCGCTCCTTGAGCGCCACCAGCGACTCTGCCGAGAAGTGCAGCATGCGCGCGCGCAGCGGCGGCGGCGCCAACCGCTCGATGAGCTCTGACACGTCGGCGCAAGGTAGCACAATCGGCGCCGCCGAGCCCCCGTCGGCCGACCAACGCTCGAACAAGGGCTGGCGCGACGTCAGCGAGCGCGGTGCTTCCGGAGGAGCGAGCCTGGCGCGCGCGATCTCGGCCCACGCGTTGATGAAGTTCCAGAAGGCCGTGCCGTCGGCTAGCGCGTGGTTGCAGACGAACCCCACGAAGACGCCATCAGCGAGCTCGGTAACCTGGACGACGAAGAGGGGGAGGTCGTGGCCGTCGTAGCAGACGGCGTCGTTGAGCGGGAAGAAGGACTGGACGACGGGAGGGACGTCAACGTCAGGAGGGATGACGTCGCCGATGGCGACGGTGTCGGCGACGGCGTGGAGGATCTGGACGCCCTGGCCGTCGCAGTCGATGGAAACCGAGCAGCCGACGACGTTGCCGCGTTCGTCGTGGTGCTGGTCTGTGACGAAGCGGCCGGCGACGGGGTAGTAGTCGGCGAGCGCATCGGCGAGGGAGGCGGCGAGGTGGTGGAAGATGTGGAGGGTGGAGAGGAGCGGGGGCGAGGCCGGCGGGGCGAAGAGGAGACCCTTCTGGATGTAGTTGACGGAGAGCATGGCGACGTCCCAGGAGGTGAGCGGGATGCGCTCGCGCGGCCGATGCGGCGGCTTCACCGTGCGCGACGACACCACGTGCACCAGCGACGGCGAGGACATTGTCGAGGCCGCTTGTTTGGGATGGGGCTCACTCGTCCATGCCAGCAAGGGAACGATGTGTAGTAAACTAACAAAACTGGAGCCGGATCCTGTGCGACCCGCTGCTCTCACGGGGGGCGCGGGAGAGCGCGGGGGAGGCCCGCCTGGCAGCCACCCCATGCGGCCGGGTCGCACGTACGACCCGGTCGTATAGGATTATTTTGCAACAAAACTAGCCGACCGTACTAATCGTGGTGGGCCCCACTGACTCAATCTTTTTCTTTTCCACCTTCAAAACCTTATTCTCTTCGGACTGATTTTTCCACGACTCTTCCCAATGACCATACATAGGTGGAACTAGTTCCTCTTGCATACATCCAGATCGAATCGATTCTCTTCCTTACCTCCAACTAGCGTGCCACTCCGACCGCTTTTTCTTATGTGCCGTGCTTCTATCTATGGGGGTATTTAATTGGGTTTTTGGGGGACTTTCCATTGAAAAAAGCCCTAGCCCAACCAAACACCTGGCTTTTAGGCCATGTACAATGCAGAGTGCTTATAGCCCGGTGCTTAAAGAGAGAGTAGCGTTGCGTATCAAAAAAGTATGTGACTTACAATGCAAAGTGCTTCATATGGGTGCTTAAGTTGCTTTAATATTCGTGTAGCACCTTCTCTAGCACATGTTGTCTCCAATGCAGCGCTGCATTGTGTGGAGTAATATTTGTGCTTCTTGAAGTACTATTTGCTAGGCACCGGTTGAAGCACCTGTCACCTATGTCACCCTAAGCACCACCTAGCACCGGGCGCTTAACTTTGCTTCCGTCGCCCTTCCTAAGCACCTATCTAAGCACCTCTCACAAAAAAACCAGGTTTTTTCCTGAGGCACCTGTCTAAGCACCTGCATTGTACAGGGTCTTAGGGGACCTTTTCTAACAGCAACTTTAGCTTATACGTGCAAATAGTGCCACACCGAAAAGCCGCAGCAGACCAGCTTCCCGCAACGTTCACTTATTCTATCTCCACCTTGCCCTTCCATTTGAAGCAAATTACTCTCGAACTGCCCTTTTCCCCTCCCCACCATCTTCTCCACAGCAGCCAGAGCCCGACCCCTTTCTCCACACATCTTGCGCAGCCCACGCCTAGCACTGCCGAGCACCTCCTTCGTCCACCGCCACTGCCGCCGCCCACCACGTCGTCGGCCTGCAAGGCGCCGCCACCGAGCGGATTTAGGGCGTGTGCGCCGTCTTCGCCGTCCCGGACCTGCAGGGCGCCACCACCGAGCAGATCCAACTGTGCGCGCCGTTCGTGCCGTCGCCGCTGTCCCCGCTGCCCCCGTCCTCGAGCAACGTCGACTTCCCCACAGTCTCCACCCTCCGACTGGATCCCCGCCTTACCCGCCACCCTCGAGCAACGTCCAGATCCCTGCCACCGACCGGATCCCCACCATCCCGCCCACCACCGACGCCTCCACCGGCGCACGGGTCGACCGCGGCGCGCCTCCACCGCCACAAGACCCTCCAACGCCGCACAGGTCGACCGCGGGGCACGGCTCCACCGTGGCGCACAACCCTCCAACGGCAAGCCCTCCACCAGGCGGCCGGGATGTGCACGGCTGTGGAGGCGAGCAGCTGGGGAGGGCGCGGTGGCCACAGCCGTGCACAGCGCGGATGGCGAGGATGGCGGATAGCGAGGATGGCGAGGATGGCGGTGATGTGTCGGTGCTAGGCGGTGGCAGGGCGATGGAGGGCATGGTGGACGCGGCAGTGGATGGGGCGGTGGGCGTGGCGGTGCACGGCGGGGATGGCGGAGATGGGGATCGGGGAGTCCCCGTGGAGAAGTATCGGCGGGGACCAAGGGGAGGGAGGGCGAGGAGGCCGAGGCGGCGTGCGACGGGTACGCACGGTCGAGTAGGAGCGCCGGCGGTCGCCGGAGCTGGAGCCGGCGGCGGTGTCAAGGAGGAGACGGCGGTGGAGTTGGGCTGGGTGGCCGATGCCCCTGGCCCCCCCTTTTTTGTCTATTTATATTTGTATTTTGATATTTTCTGTAATTTTAGTTTAAGCAAGTATTTGTATTCTATTTGTATTTGTAATTTGTAATTTTTGTTTTATCATTGGATCGAACATCAGATGATGTCGATTTTAAAATTTTGTTCAAGTTGATCTTAGAGGCATTTCAGACAATTCTTTCATATACAGCCAACAGCCACAGCTCAACCAAACACGTACAACCACAGACTCACGTGCCAACAGCTACAACCACTATTTCAAACAGCCAGCCAACAGCCGTTTTTCCAACAGCCACAGTCCAATCAAACAAGGCCTATATTGCCTTCGCCATTCTCTCCCACCGTGTTTCACCATCTCTTTCCTTGAGTTGGTAGTGTTTGGTGCTCCGCTGCTGTCATTACGAGACTCCACCATTGCCATGATGTTCTCCACTGCTGTTGGGTCTTCTCGCTATAAGCGGTGGCTTAGAAAGTCCAAGGAAAGGTAGGGGAAAGGAGGTGGAGTAGTAAACTAACAAAACAAGATGCGTCGCTTCCCTTGTTTTTCTATTCCTAGGGTTTAGTGTTTGGTTACTAGCAATACACCCACAAAATCCGGCCGGCTTGTTGGCTCTGGGCCTCGTCTTTAGGTCTTGCAACCACCATGCCCGTTGCTTGGGGCCATCCTATCGCTGTCTGGTGTTGCCATTTCTCGATGCTCAAGATCTGTCTCGCGTCATGCACAATTAACAACGTTTTTGCCGTGCTGCTCTCTCGAATCACGGACATCCAATCCAGTGCAGTTGAATCACTATAAAGTTATATCTTAATTGCACGTTACGGTCGCCCTACTAATTCTATTTAAAGGCTACCGCATTTTAAAATCATTTCTCTTCCCTTATTAATCACACTTAAATTATTTGTATAAGCTAATAGGAGTAATTATTTATTGTGCATTTTGCATAAAAATCTCTATAAAATGTTTTAAATTGATATGCAAGTATACTTGTTATGTCCATATATCTTTGTTATACGCAGCAGGCCTCGGATCCAATCAGAGTTTGTGTGATACAACACAAACGTGCACAAGACGAAGTAGATGAACCTCGTAGAGAGTAGCAAAATAATAATGGTTAACAATCACGATAAAAGAGAAAAGATTTGACGAAGCAGACCACGAATTCACTAAATACGATCTCGAAAGAGTACAAAAAATTATCGCTCTCTCACAAACCTCTTACACATTTTAGAACACTCAGATTCTTGTCATATCCAAGAATCTAGTATTAAAGAAATCTAATATCTAATCTTCTCTTATTTACACTTTACTTTTGGATTGCTTGGGTTGTGTTCCTACGGTCACTCTCTCATGGGTTTATATAGGTTTTTACATAATATTTTTCATAATAAGGAGGACTCTAAATCCTAGTAGGTTTCACTTTGAGTTTTATTAGATTTTCTCTAATTTTCTTATAGCACATCTCTTAAATTCTAACAGATTTAAAATATGAGAGTCACTTTTCTTAACATATGCTATAGCCAACATATTTTCAAAATTACTTGTGTTTATAGTATGTTTGATGAGCACACGCGTATGGTTGCTAGTAAATGGAAAAAACACAAGATATAGAAAAAACTGAAGGATAGAACATGGATTTAATTGACAGCCAATCTAGATATATGTTGGTCTTAAAGAAATATCAATGGGATACCAAATTTATCAGTGTGCGTTGAATGAGACAGGGCGTACCCGTACGTATTAAGAAGTGGAGACCAACAAAATCTAAATGATGCCCTTCTCCGGTATTTACCGAGGTGCTACGGAGATATTTTAGAAAAAAGGAAATACGTTTCTACTCATCGGGAGCATTGTCATCCTCTTTCTCCTCACGCTAGTACACTCTTATTTTACATATTGATAAAATAAATATAACATTTTAGACATACATAGAAATATATTAGTATAAGATATACACTGACTAGTTTATTTTTTAGTGTTTAGTATATATAGAAACAGATTAGTACAAATTATATAGATTACTTCATTGTGGACTATATAGTGTTCTACAGTGTAAATCAACACATATATGAATGTCGAAGCACCAAATCACGCTAGATCCGAGGGTGACAATACTCTGGGGTAGAAAGTCCAAAATCTTTATAACTGTGGTTAGGAAAATCAATGTCATGCTTATAGCAAATTTTGCCAGAAGGTTGATTCTATAACGCATGGACTATATGAATAACAAAGTATGACAAGTTATAAACGTAGCAACCAACCAACCACGCCTAGAAAAGAATTCGTGTCTAAGATCAGATGTGTCAACTTAAGCCGGAACCACAGCCTCTTAGTTCTTTATCATTGTCATTCCAGGCCAATCAAAAATCAATCTGAGCAGCGCTAGCATGTAGTAGCATGAGCTCTTTTATTGGATTAAGCAAAGATACAATTTAATTCTTGAAATTAGTTTGCATGATAGCACCGAGCAATGGGGAGGTGGTGGAATTATCACGAGACAGCCATTTCAGATGACGCAGGCATGTGTATCGGCTCGTAAGAGAAGACGAAAAAGCTTCAAGCTTTCCGCTCCACCGGCGAGTCCGGCGACACGGCGGCCCAGAGCTCGTCGTCCTCCTCGAGCGCCGCCATGTGCTCCGGTGTCAGCGTCAGCTCCGCGTCCATGCTGCCTCCCCCCTCCCTCCCGGGGTACAGCGATGTCTTCCCGTCGAACTTGTTGGCCTTGCCGCTCCGTGCCGCCACCGCCTTCCCCCACCCAAAGTCGCAGCCGTACATGTCGAACCGCGGCGAGCTCCCCATCATCGTCCCGCAAGGGTCGAACCACCTCAGCGTGTACACCATCGGCTTCGCCATCCACGCCGCCACGCGCGCCCTGATGGCCGCGTCCGTGTGCGCCGCCACCGCGCGCCCCACGGCCGCCGCCGCCCACCCGTGCCCGCGCGCCAGCAGCTCCGACGCGCGCACCGCATCCGTGCTGATGGCGTAGATGGTGTTGCCAAAGTACTCCGCCGGCAGCGCTGGCTGGAGCCGCCCGCGGTTGTTGATGGCCGCGTGGCACACCGTTTCTTGGTCTGGCGCCAAGCGCCGGGCGCGGGTGATGCATCGCCACAGCAGCGAGGACAGCGCCTGGAACCGCGTCAGGGCCGCGGCGCCGGCCGTGTCCCCGGCCGCCAGGAGCTCGTCGCGAGCCCGTTCCTTGAGCGCCTCCAGCGACTGAGCCGAGAAGTGCAGCATGCGCTCGCGCAGCGGCGGCGGCGCCAACCGCTCGATGAGCTCTGACACGTCGGCGCACGGTAGTACAATCGGCGCCGCCACGCCGCCGTCGGCCGACCAACGGTCGAACAAGGGCCGGCGCGGCGTCAGCGGGGGTGGGGCTTCCGGAGGGGCGAGGCTGGTGCGCGCGATCTCGGCCCACGCGTTGAGGAAGTCCCAGAAGGCCGTGCCGTCGGAGAGCGCGTGGTTGTACACGAAGCCGAGGAAGACAGCGTCGGCGAGCTCGGTGACCTGGACGACGAAGAGGGGGAGGTCGTGGCCGTCGTAGTTGACGGCGTCGTCGAGCGGGAAGAAGGACTTGACGACGCGCGGGATGTCGACGTCGGGAGGGATGACGTCGGCGACGGCGACGCCGTCGGCGACGGCGTGGAGGATCTGGACGCCCTGGCCGTCGCAGTCGATGGAGACCGAGCAGGCGACGACGTCGCCACGGTCGTCCCGGTGGAGGTCGGTAACGAAGCGGCCAGCGACGGGGTAGTAGTCAGCGAGCGCATCGGCGAGCGCATCGGCGAGGTGGTTGACAATGAGGGCGGTGGAGAGGAGCGGGGGCGAGGCGGGCGGCGGGAAGAGGAGGCCCTTCTGGATGTAGTTAGAGGAAAGCATGGAGACGTCCCAGGAGGTGAGCGGGATGCGGTGGCGTGGGCGAGGCGGCGGCTTCACGGTGCGCGACGACACCACGCGCACCGGCGACGGCGACGCCATTCTGCTAGTTGCCATTCTGCACCGGTGGGTTGGAACGGTATCGTGGGTGTGTTTATAGTGGTAAGTTAGTGCGCTGACGGAAAACCGATTGTCATCTGTGCACCAAATCCACCAACCGCATCAGCTTCACCTCCGAACGTCGGACCAAACCTTTTATGCCACTCACATCTCATTGCTTGGGTATTTGAATGTGGCGGCCCTAGATCCGTTGGATTAAGAGATCAAGGGCATAAAAAAGTATAGATGATTCGCAACACACACGCTTAAAAAAAATGACTGACTGTAGCCAGTCCCCAATTAATATAGTGCAGAAATAATTTACCATGATATCAAAAACTAAAATTGGTGGAGAAGACTAAGCAACGGCGTTTACCATTGACTTGGCCTAAACAAACCCAACAAACCAAAACCCATCTAGCTGATAGCATCCACCAGCACGTGCTTTGGTTCATTCATGCTTACATATCTAATCTTTGCTTTGAATGTTGGAGAAAGTTACTCAAACTCATCTCATGTCGTCATACCTGACATCATGTCGTCATACTCAAATTGTCTAAATTTAAGCAAAAGAATGACGGACAACTTGCAATTGCAAACCTAGGAAATTTCATGGAAGGTGCATCAAATACTACTCGTCGACGCATGGTCTGCAAGAATCCTAGCCCAAGGAAATGAAACACTGGAAAAACAAAGGTGCATTCGCTAGTGAATTAGTCGATCCCGGAACCAACAAATTATGACACCATTCACAAGTAGGCATACAGATCATTAGTCCAGAGGCGGGCCTACGGCGGGGCTAGGAGGGCTATAGGCCCTGTCTAGCCTAAATTCATAAGAAAATACATATGTATTATTTGTTCTAAATACTGAGCCATAAGTATCTTTTGATTCAGTCTAGCCCCCTCTACTAGCCATTCCCGGATCAGCCACTGATCAGTTCCAAACTTGTTTCTCTTTTGAAAGAACCAAGTGTTCAAAATAACTAACCCATCCCATTTGTCTCATGTTCTTCATCCTTATTTAAACCTAAACCTAACTGAATATACTTATTTTTGTTCGAAAGGACATCAATTCACGACATTCTAGAGGATGTATATATATTCACAATGTTGTGAAAACCAGTCCTAGCCATGCTGATCTCTACAAGGTGACACGTGGAAGCATAGATATACCGAAAACACCGCATAATAGGCAATGAGAGACATGACGTTTTCAACATGGTTCAATCACGAGGCATGCATCCACGGGGCATGACTACAGGCGCTCCTCCCGTCTCATAACTCTCTTTCAAGTTACATTGTGTTGGCTTTTTTTATATTATGTGGTGCCCTCCTCTTTAATTATATAGTAGGCCGACGATACATGAGTTCAACTCTGACTTTAATGGCATCCTACTAAGACTCCCTTTAGTAACCTAATACAATACTATGCCTTTTCTAGTCCAACTCGTAACCTACTCGTACACATATTCGACACAAACTCAACAAACTCTACTTTGGCAAATATGTCATTCGCCACCTTGAAGCCGTCTTGTGCGAATCTCTGTGCACGTTGGATTTTGAGATTCATCTTTATAGCTCAATGACCTGAACCGCTGATGAGACTCCATTACTACTCCCTGACCCTACCATGACTTCACCTGCAACTGTACTTACTTCCTCATTCATCACTTGAAAACTGAAAAAACTTTACAGCCATATCATGAGTCATCTTACTGAGTCAAAATCACAATTGCCTCATCCTTTCCTTGGACAGTCTTTCCAGACCATCTCTGCCTGTCGTGCACCTTCAGCCGCATGTGTCGCCACAATTCCCGTGTCGAGCCTCCACAGCCCTGGTCGAAAATCTTCTGGGTAGCTAGTCTACACTTCTTCCAACCCCGCTGCTTTTTCCTCTACCAATTTGTCCACAATTGATGCCGAATCCCATGCCTCACCTCCGGACCACCGAGTACTCTTCTCTTCCGGATCACGTGTTCTCCATATTGGCTGCAGGTTTCAATTCCTGAGATCGTGTCCCTTGAAGCCTTCTCCAACCCCTGCTTATATAGCAGTCCTTGGATCCTCAAATCCAAGCCGGACTCCTTCTTCGAGTCTCTCTCCTCCCGAAATTCGGGCTCCAATTCGAATTTGAGCAAACAAACGAATTCCTTCCCGAAATCTGGACTTTAAAATGAGTATGTGCTGCCTTCCAACCCCTCCTGGGCCGGCTGCAACCCTCCTGGCCCAGCCACCAGCCCTCCTAGGCTTGCCCCGGCCTCCCGGGCCGCTGCAGCCTCGTCTGAGCCCAACAGCGCCTCCTTCAGGCCGCTACCGTCTCCTGGGCCTACCCTGGGCTACGCCTGGGCCGGCGCTCACTACCGCACCTGAGCCAGTGCCCTGCCCCGCGACCTGGGCAGCCACCTCGCCTGGGCCTCCTGCCCCGCCTCGGCGTGCCACCAGGTTGCCCTGCCTGGGCTGCCAGGCCATGCCCCGGCTGGGCCTCGGGAGCGCGCGCCGAGCCATCGTCCCGCCGGGCCACTCCGCGCCTGGGCCGCGTGTAAAGCCTTGCGCCGGGCCTTGGCAACGCGCCTGGGCCGCCGCCTCCCAGTCGTGCCTTGGCCTGCTGTTGCTGCAGCCGTGCGTCACCTCGCGCCGCCGCGCGTCGCAACAGACGCTTTTTTTTCTTCTCGCTCCACCTTGCGCCAAAATTCTTCCACACAAGATTTTGTGCAAATTTTCATGCCTTTTGGAAGTAAATTTTCACGATGTGCTCTAAGCTCCACCTAGCCTTGTGCACGCACTGCCATCCTCCGTCTCATACCGCCGGATTCATCTGCATTGCCTCAAGATCTACCATCAACCTCGTACTCTAATACCACTTTTTGCGAAAACTGGCTCTAGTCCAACTTGCAACCTATTCGTACACATATTCGACATAAACTCAACACACAAATTTCACATAGCATCTGTAACTCAATCTTCTCTTCCATCAGCACATCCAAAATCCAATATTTTATTTACCCATAATGATTATTTATGTACATATATAGACATTGGCTCAATTATTACACCTTGGTACCAGAGTACCAAGACTATCTCTCTAAAAGAATGATCACAAAACTGGCCAAAAAAAAAGGAAAGAGAAGAGTCCAAAAAATTGAAAGAATAATAAGGAAAACAAATTGGAAAAGTGCTAAAGGTCTAAGGCCTTCTCCACAAGAGGTATGTATTTGTGTGGTGTGGAGAAGAGTCTACCTAAGCATGACTGTGTATTCAGACTTTATACAGCGAAAAAATAGAGGTAAAAAGATGTTTAGGATTTTGTATATATATGCACTGTCTATATGCAGAAAAGAATTATGAAAAAGAAAAAGAAAGTGAAGGAGAAGAGAAAGGTTGAATTATGATGCATCGTGGTGGAGTATGTGTTGTTCATTGGTAGCCTTTGCGAATCGGCCCTTGACTCGCTTTCGTGTGTCGGCCCTTGCTTTGCGGGATGCGTACATGATCTGCTTGCAGAATCTGCAAAACCCAACAAAACGTTGGTTGTTACAATGAGGGGCGGTTAAAGATGATTTAGTTATGCACCATATACGTACTTTCTGTTTTTTTTCTTCTCGTTGTACCTCAGCTTGGCTCGGTCCCTCTCCTCCCGCTTCTTGGTCATGGTGCTTGGATCTTGTTGAGCTTTCTCCGCAACAAACATCTGCGGCGGCTTATTGCCGTCCTGGAAGTCGCTCATCTTCTTCTCCGGTGGCGACATGGGTAAGCTAGGGCAGAAAGGGAAGCCATCCAGAAGCAACTGTTCGGACGTGCCGTTGGTCATGGACTGCGGACGAGTAGATGCCATGACTGGCTGGCGTGATGATGATGACCAATAAGATGAATATGATGACGACGACGACGACGATGAGAAAATGTGGCAGGCTGAGGGCGCCTGCCAAGAAACAAAGATATTAATTCATTGTAATCTTTGTCAATTTCAAACAGAGCAAGGATGACATTGGTGTTAGTTATAGAGCGCTACCTCAAAAGTGAGCGAATTTGCTCCGAGCTGATCTACAAAAACTTCAGTAGTATTCTCGAGCGTTGCACATGGAACCCTTGAACAACCAGTCCAGTCATCACAACCGAAGTTGCCGCTTCCTCTTTCTCCTATTATACTTGTTCCATTTCCGTCGCATATCTGTGAGCCATCCTCCATGAAACGAGGACCAATAGCAACCGAAACAGGATGAGTCTACATCGGCACATATTACTTACACTAAAAAAAATACTAAACAATTTTATTTTTATTTACATAAAAAAAGAGCCATTGCAATTGACGGAAAATACTAAACCTACTAAAGGCACGAAAATAAAAAGTATATTGAAATCCTTCACATAATAGTTGTCTTAATTCAAATTTACTATTCGTTATCTATTCAAAAATATTATTTTTTGATATTTCCTTTGTGCTCATTTCTGAAACCTATTTTTGTAAGATGAAATCTTTCTATGGACTCTTGTATTCGTTATATGAGTATTCCTTTAAAGTCTCATATTTGTTTTTTGAGTCTGCCACGGGTTTCCTATATTCGTCTTCTGAGTCCTCTTTCAGAGTTCTATATCCATCTTTTCAGTTCCTAATTAAATTCGCTCTCTAAGCTCCCACGTTTAGCTTTTGAGTCTTTTTCTAAGGTAATATGATTGTTCTCTAGGCTCGCACGCACATTCATCTTTTAGTGTCTCACATTTGTCCTCTCAGGTCCTAATTTATTTTCAGATGTCTCATATTCATCTTCTGAGTATTATTTCGAGTCCTATTAATCCTTTAGGATCTTATAGGACTATATCTAAATTAATAATTCATGAACTCTTCTTGTCTTTTATGTATCGTACATCGTCAAAACAGATCTATAAAGGGTATGTCAATCAAGGATATTAGTTATTTCTCTTGTTCTTGATGATATTGTAGATGAAATATATTTTTCCAGTAATATGAGAGGAGCATTGCCCATTCATCAAGAAGAACATAAGAATGGTTAATTGCAATGGTGATGTTGAGGACCCTGTTTTGACGGTACAAGACCAGAAACAAATACAACCCACGCAAACTACTCTCAAAAAGGGCCCATAGGGGCGCTGCCGGGGCTCTCTGCACCAGAGTAGCCACCTCCCTGTATGTCAGCCGAATGTGAAATGAATAGATAATAAGAAGTAAGATGTAGTAGTGAGGCGATGGGTGGAGTACCTTAACCTCTTCTAGGATCTGCGGCAGCTTCTCGGCGAGCCAGTCGTCGAAGTCCTCCTGCGTGGACGGCGCCTCCACGGAGAGGAGCCTCAAGATCTCGGCCGGCGCGGGGCAGCCGGTGTACTGGTCGATAGGGGACCTGGTGTAGTTTGCCGCGGGGTCGCGGCGGTCGGCGCACTCGGCGCAGAGCGTGAGGCGGTCCACGTCGCTGATGCAGCGCAGCGCGGCGGGCGCGGCACCGCAGGCGTCGCAAAGCGGCGCGCGCGAGTGGAGGCCGGCGAGGGCGCTTGCCCCGTGGACGGCCCCGTCGCACTCCAGGCAGAGCCTCGCGCCGTCGGCGGAGCAGAAGACTACGGCGCGCTCGGCGGCGCAGTTGTGGCAGACGTACGAGAGCTGATCCATGGCGGCGCCTGCGCAGAATATTCATCTAGTGCATCTGCACATGTATCTATCTATCTATCAAGAGGTGATCTCGATGGCGTGCGCGTGCGGGGAGGTGATCGGTCGGGGCCGGCCGGTGATAGAGCGGCGGAGTGTGCCGGCGATGAAATAGGCAGGGAGAAGAGGAGAGAGAAATAGTGATGAGAGTGATCTGATGGAGGGAGCGAGTCATGACGGTTGTTCGTTCCAAGTCTCGCGCCATCTTCTCAACTGCCCATCCCTATGAACCCGTACTCCTCTCGCATGCATGCATTGCATTGACATGACGCCTCAAATCTTTTGGCATTTATCTCCTCCTCCTCCTCCTCCTCCTCCTCTTTTTGGGGTACATTTTAGTATGTTGAAAATTATCCGATGTATACTTGTAGCTATAATATTCTAGAAGACTTTAGATTACTTCATGAGTAAGATATTTGAAAAGAAGATCTAAAAAAATCAAAAATAAATATAATAGACATATTTTAGTGGAATAATCTAAAATTAGAGGATATTAAATATGAAGATATTTTTTAGGGGTAAAGAGAGAGTGATGATAACATGGCACCCGGGTATCATCAAGGAGGACGAATCCGGCCCTCTGACCATAGGGCGAGTCGGACTGACTACTCGGAGTCCGACTTCTACACGAGGGCGCTTCATCAACGTGGAGTACAAGACATGGACTAATACCTGCCCGGCATACCCGGAATCTGTTGTAACTAGTTAGGAAATCAATCTGTTAACCGATCCGGACTCTTGTAATCCTATCCCGGTTGCCTATATAAGGCCTGGTAGGGGACCTCCGATCGGTAAGCCTTTAGTCATAGACAATCTCCATTGTTTCATAGCTCAAGCCACCTCGAGATCGATTCTCCAGAGCTTGCGGCACTCGGGATTCAAGCTATACTAGCCACCAAACACAGGACGTAGGGTATTACCTCTCCGCGAGGACCTGAACCTGTCTAAATCCTGACTCCGTGTGCACTCATCCGGATTTGCTGTGCTCACACCGCCCCATATTCAGTATTGCCGGAATAATACTCCGACAGAGAGCTTTACTGATTAATGTTTAGAGAAAAAGGAATATCTATTTATCAATTGCTTGAATTTTTTTTACATCTCAGTCACTTTTTAGACCTTTTGATCAACATCCAACGATCTCATCCATGCCTCACTTCATATAATACATACAAACTAAAAATTGCACTAAGTTTTCACTAAAGTTGTATATTTTTAAATACTGTAATTTTAGGCTAAGTGGTGTGTAATTTTAGGTGACTGAAAATTGCACTAAGTTTTTACTAATTACACACTTTCAAATACTGTAATTTTAGGCTATGCAATGAGCAATTTTCAGTGACTGAGATTTGCAAAAATTTCAGGCAACTGAGAATTAGCCAACGTGTAGAGAAAATACAGTTTCAAGAGAGTATCTCTAAAATACAGGAAGGTGCTTGGCCGCACCAAACCGCACAATGAGCTACCCTATTGCACTCTCTCTTAACCTTCACTAGATGAACTTCTGGCAGCAGCACCATCATCACTTTCACCTCTTTGATTGCGTCATCAAAATGTGATTGATCTTCACTCCGTGTCTGTAAGGCATGTACCTCAGATGAACAATCAGATTCTAGGATCGTAGGCATTTGATCCACTCAACTATCAGCTGCAAGCCCACCAAGCATGCTAGGATTATGGTTTATCAAAACCATAATCTTTACAAGCAACGTTCTCTTCTTTCTCCTCAAAAGTTCCCTTAGTATCACAAATCATTTTTAAGCAATTTACAATTTTTTATAGCTTGTATTGGTATTAAAATCCTAAGCAAATTATCTACCTTTTCATTAAGAGTTTCCATCTCACTTTTTTGTTGTACCTTTCTCGTGACGACGGGAATATCACCTTTATAGATTCTTGTGTATAATTCGGTTATCTTGTCCAAAAGCTCATTACTTCTTTCACGTTTTGCTCATAAAGGATCCACCTGCAACATCATTCAACATAGCTTGAGTTGTAGAATCCAAACATTTATAAAAAGTGATGAATCAAATCGAGCTAGCATGCCTCGTCTACTACGGGGAGTCAAAAGTGCAGATTTCAATAATACAAGCTGGACATTAAATATGTGTTGGTTTGGAAACGAAGTGGAATAGAATGTCATGGTTCCATATATTCCTCCGGAATAGGTAGATTCCGTTCCTGTATTTGGTTGGGGACAATTAAGTGGAATGGAATGGTTCCATTCTAGTGTTTGGTTAGAGAGATGTAATAGAACAGATTTGATTTAGCTCACCTCTTCATAGTAATGGGAGATTACCTCTCTCATATGTATAGGGTTTGGTGGGGGTGAGAGTGAGGCTACGGTGAGACAGAGCGTTTTCCTTTTTTTATTGGCTAATCAAGCGAGAACCATGTAGTTCCACCGATTTGGAGGAACCACTTGGTTCGGCATCTGAGAGGTATATTCCCTTTAGCGGAATCAGTGGATTCCGGTTCCCTCTTCAACCAAACACAGGAATATAGGCTAGGTGTAGAACCAACCCATTCCATTCCACTTCATTCCCAAACCAAACACAACTTAACATGCCCAAGCAAGATAACACGTGAGCATTCTTATACCTTCCCCGCTTTTCATTTTAAAGTGCACATATTTTTTTTAACGTCCCCTTTTTGTGCCCTTCATACAGTATAATAGGAGGGACTGCGGCGTTTTCATGCTAAAGTTTTATTAAGCTTTGGGATGCTCAATATGTGCCTGCAGTAAGAGGAGAACAAATCCCAACAGTAAGGAAGATTCTCACGCATAGTTAGCTCTCGGCGCATCACAAGCAGATCATAGGGTGGAAGCATCTCCTTGACAACAACGCATAACAGGTACTTCCCTCTTAACATACTTATCGGCTGTTTTCTTTATGGATTAACTTGTTAACAGATGGGGCGCACAACATGAATATTATATCTGTTTTCTGATATGCTGTGCGAATTTAACCTGATAATTTTTTTCATGATTTTTACATGCGGTCATGGCATGCGTTTTTAAAATATGACAAGCATGGAAAAGTTTGGTTATACACTTTTTCGTCATTATGGAGCTACTTATGTCTTATAAAACTTTGGTGGATAGAAATATCAAAACACATGTTTAATTTTTTTGAATAATTAATAGTGCGGCAATCATAAGTTACAAGAAAATAGGCAGTGCTAAGTTTTTTCCTTTTGGTGTTTGGTCAAACTGAATTCGAATCTAGACACCCTGTCTTTTTTGAGCATGTGCTCTTTTGACTAAAGGTGGCAATCGGGTCGGGTCATTCCAGGTTGACTCTTATCAAACCCATACCCGAACCCACGAGCATACCCACGACCCACCCACGAAAAAACCCATGGGTCCAGAACTATACCCATACCCATACCCGACGGGTACCCATCGGGTCCAACAAAACCTTATAATTGCATAAAAAAAATTACAACACAGCAAAGATCATACATCAACAAACTGTACATATTATCACAACATTAAAAACTAAAGTGGTCAAGTTCAACAACACATACTAATTAAAAGAAATAGCAATTCACTTCAGCATATCACACATTAGATTCGTTCAACAATTCACAAGCTCAACACCACATCAGCACACTCAGTCACTTAGTTACAAATTACACATCACACTCAAGAATCAACTTTACTTAAGAACACATAGTAATTGAAAGGAATAGCAGTTTAGCACATCACAAATCAGGTCCAACAGCTATAAGTGAATTAGAATAGCACTGCAACGTAAATCAATAAGCAAGTAACAGGAGCTATTCCATATCGCTACAAGTGAATTAGAATAGCACTGCAATGTAAATCAATAAGAAAATCAACAAGAACGTCTTGGGTTTGATTTGGTACCTTGCTTTTTTGAGAAAATTACGAGCTCGTGGATTGATTCGGCCGAGTGATGAAGATGGGCCCTAGACCACATCGGCGCCGCCCCTAGTCGGCCTCCCTTACTCCACCATGACTGTCCTCCCTTGCTCCGCCCGTGGTCGGCCGCCGCTACCCTTGCTCCGCTCGCCGCAGGCTCTCTGCCTCCCTCGACTGGCCGCTACTTCCGTTGCTCCACATCGTCACCGCCGGTGCTCCGCCTCGCCGCCTTCCTTCACTGCTCCACCTGAGCGCCTCGCCTCGCTACGCCACCTCCCTGGCTGCTTCGCCTTGCCTCACCGCCGGCGCCCCACCTCGCAGCTCCACCTCCCTCCGCTGTAGGCCGTCGTCGCTCCGCCTTGCTAGGCTGGCCGCCGCCGCTCCGCCTTGCCACTCCGCCTTTCTCGGGTGGCCGCCGACGCTACGCCTCACTCAAGCGACAGAGGACGGGAGGACCGAAGGCAGCAAGAGCTGTGGCGGCGGCGTGGCGGCGGGAGTTGGGGATCTGACCGTGAGGTGAATTGGGGATGGGGCTGCTAGGGTTGGGTGGTAGGGCACTTGGGGGCTTGGGGAGTTGGGGTGGAGACTGGAGTTGAGTTGGTTTGTGGTCTGTGGCCTGCAGGAATATCGGTGGGCCAATGGGCTAAGGTCCACATGTATTAATCGGGTAACCCATGGGTATAAAATCATACCCATATCCGACCCACGAGTAATCGGGTTACCCATGGATTTTACCCATGGGCCAAAAACAGAACCTATACCCGTTCTTAGCGGGTCGGATACCCATGGGTACCCGGATCCATGGGTTCAATTGCCAACTTGACTTTTGACTCACACAACTTGGATGTCCTTTTTTCCTCGACACCAAACGTTCAGGGGGTGTTTATATGCTTTTGCCTTCTAACTCTTGTGAATTAGACGCTTGGGACCCCACAGTACCTGAATTATGACAAGTAGCAGCAATGGTTGCTTGAGGAACAGTAGCAGTAGGTGGCGCACTTGTATTAGAGGCAGTAGGTGGCGAACTTGCATTGGAGGCACGAGGTGGAGCACTTGTACCAACATAAGCAGCTCTCGCCCGGCACCTCCTCTCTGGCGACCTCAGCTTTCATCGCCTTCATGTAGGAGGTTGCTATATGCCGACCGTCTTTGGAAGCACCGCCTCCTTTGCCAGCTTGGTCAGCTTGGTGCACATGGCTGCAAACCTCATATTCATTCTAGAATCGTCAGGCATTTCACCCTCTTGTCCACTTGCTTGAACAGCTGGATCAACTAAGGCTTCTGCTGCATTCCATGTCCATCCTTTAAGTATGTACGCTTGTGGTATTTTGGTCACGCCCAAGTGGACCATGACCTATAAATTAGTAGCAAACTGGTAAGTACAGTCTCGAAAGGTAGTAGTTTTATGAGCTGCCACATGGTAAGTACACACAATTTTAGCTGGTAACTACTCACCTTGAGTATGTGACAACAAAGCATGCCGTCTCTCTAAAATTTACAACACTCACAGTTGTAGAGTCCGTTGGTTAGATCTGTAGCAACTTTGTAGGACATGTTTCCGTAATGTGGTACAAAACGAGAAATACAAAGCATCATGTACATGTTGTTCCCTAGACTAGCAGTAATAGGACATGTTTGACTGTATTTGTTGCTGGAACAGGTAATAGATATACCAGGTATAGACATTTGCCATTTGTACCTCAATTGGGTGTTAATTGAGACCATGTGCTGGCTGTAGTAATGACCGTATCCATCTTTTTTTCAGTTTATCCACCACCCTCATGATCTTTTCCTGTATAGATCATGCATATATTGAATTTTGTGGGTTGACATACTTCTTTGGCAAAGAGTTGAAACCCTCACTCCGTTGGGTAGACTACAAAAAGGGGTAGAAGTCAGTTCATAAAGTAGGCAGCAGGCAGGTACCTAGGAACTTCTATTGTTGAATAGGTGGGCCTGCTCCTCATTGTCGATTACCCCATGCCTATTAGTCATGGCATTCCACTTCTGTTCAAATTCTCATGTGGACAGACTATTTTTGAGGCAGTCGTCAAAGTCTGCACGCAGCTGGGGTCTATGTGCCAAGAAGGACTCAAGCTTTTCTGTTGCTTTGTTCATTATATGCCACCTACAATTCCCGTGTCTTGTACCCCGAAACACTTGGTCTCTGCCATTTCGCATGGAAAAGTCCTACTACGTTATTATGTTGGTTGGCTTCACACCCCCATTGATTCGACAAAAGTTTCAAAGAGCCAAACGAAGCTTATTGTGAGTTCATTTCTTAAAATCCCACCGGCCAAATTGGATAGACATGCCATGGCTGTTATCTCGGTAAATGAAGCACATGGCATCTTGTAGATATTAGTCATGTATGTTGTATCCAATGAGACACAGTCATTGAAGAACTTGTACGCCCGTCTGGCTGTGCCATCTACCCAATAAAAATTATGCAACCTGTCCTCTTCATCTAGTTGGAACTTGTAGAAGAAATTCTTGTCCTCGTTCTTCATCTTTTCAAAATATGCTATTGTGTGTTGCATGTCCTTGAGGCGGCGCTCCAGACGGATGCTTGCCCTGTAGTTGCCAATATCCTTGACCGTGTAAGGCACATTATTTAGGGAACCATGTAGTTGTGCTAAGATGTGCATTTGATGGCTTGTCTCCAAGTTAGATGAGTGCAGCATCCTAATAAATTCCTTCTCTTCTTCTGGTATGTTGCGGTGTGATCGCAAATACCTAGTCAAAGACCAGTTCTTTATAAGCTTGCGGTTATGGTTATCCCCAATAGGCACCAAATCACGATCTAAATCCATTGTTTTTTATCGTTCAACCTGCATAAAAACATGTTGCTTTTTGTAGAGTCGGGTAGTGTGGAGCTTATTATATGCAAAGTTTTATTTCACTAGTATCGGGTCGCGGGGGGAGCTACGGATATCCTAACGTGCTAGCCAACTTGACAAGAAATTAGCCGGTATCTTAGTTACTTCATGTGCAAGCAACCTGCTCTGCTGCAGCAGCAATTTAATTTCCAATCCCGTGGTTATAGATGCACCATTGGTAGTAGATTAATACATCCGTTCTCAAATCGGTGTCGTTTTGGGATGCATGTAGACAAACTCTTAAAACAATAGCAAGGAGCACGTCCAGCCTCTCGTGAAAAAACACAGTTAAGTAGGTCATAAGTAATTCCGCCTTAATCTCAGCCTTTGGACCTAGATTGGACTTAAACGGATCATCATCAACAACTGGTATTTTTGTATGATCGGAATAAAGCTTGACCGCTAATATATACAAATTATTTGGATTCGTCACGTCAAAGGGTATTACTAGATCCATCATCAAAAGTTGTGGTTAAATATACGTTTTAGAGACCGTATTAATATCTAAAAAATGATAAGAAAAAAGGAACGGAAGTAGTAGCTAAAGCTATTAGGAGTATTTTTCTTAGTTATTAAGAGCGGCGTTTTCTCTCTCTTCCAAATGGTGATCGATCATGTCGCTGACCAAATGAAACGACTGGTGGGACAGACGAAAGACCACAAAAATGTATTCTCCGATCGAGAACAGGTGACTGAGCGTCATGTTGTCGTAGGCCTAGGAGGGAAAGAGAAAATCGATGCATGGCATCCCCACACCGCAGCTGCAGCCAACAAACTACTCTACCCTTGAATCACAGAGCTTGTCGCATCCTGAATACTCCCGTCTTTACTTACTCGATCGAGCATTCAGTCGGCGATTTGTTCGAATGTCATGATTAAAGTCAGATTTGGATAGTGAAGAAGAGTCTGTGCAGTAGAATCACATTTAATTTCCATAGAGGAATAGGAGGAATTAGGTTCAGCTAGCATACTGTAGTAGGTAATGGTAATGGATGGATGGTACAATTAAACTCCCTGCGTGACATATAGAGAGAGAGAGAGAGAGTGACAAGTTTAGAGGATTCTGAACCATGATCCGAGGAATGGGAAAACCGCGACCAGCAAGCGCATCAACAGCGGCGCTTGTCTATACCTTGTAGTTGTTGACATTCGTGGCCTCCTCCTCACTGCAGCAGCATCACCATCCCTAGTAGTAGCAGTATCCTCCGCTCCAGGCCTGTCGCTCCACCTGCTGCTGCTGCGGTACTGGTCGTCGAGCTCATCCCATCCTCCAAAACCACCGCCTTTAGTTGTAGTTGCATCACCTGGTTCTGGTTCCCATGATTGCTGACGTCGGTAGCTGCTATCTCTGTACGAGGAGGATGCTTCAAAGTCGTCGGAGTAATAATAATCCTGATCGCGGTCGCGGTCGCGGCCCGGAAATGTAGTAGTTGATAAGGTGCGGAGCGCAAAGGAGATGGCGGATTGGGCGAGCGGGATGGCCATGGCCATGGCGAAAGCCTGCGGCCCCGTCGCTACCAACATGGATGCCAGTATCACCGGAAGAACGTATCCGTACGCCCTGAAAACCTGCCATGCCATCATCCCAAATTCAGCTTCAGTTTCGGTGAACTAGCTGGAGTATCTGTCTATGCCCCTCTTTTCTTCCTCTTTTTCCAATTGCAATTGCAGAGAAGGGCTCGAGTGTATGAACTCTTGATTGCAAATTAAAATAGGAGGAAATTAGAGTGAGTGAGTGCTACAAGTAACAAGATCAGGCGGACCTTGGAGAACCATGGCTCGTCGAACATCTCCCCGGCTCCACCACCAAACACGCCGCCGCCGTCGTCGTCGTAGAATTCGTCATCCTCCAGGTCGTCGGCATCGGACCACCACCTCCTACTCCGAGTGTTGGTGGCCTCGTCGTCGGGCTCGGCGTTGGAGAACCAGCTACTGGAGGAGCGCCGGCAGCGGCAGCGGCAGCGGCCAAGGGATGGTGAGTTGGGGTGGGGCTTAGCCGGTGCAGATGGAGCTACTGCGACTCGGAGGCGTAGCAGCAGCAGCGGCGGCGGCGGCATTTCATCTCGACGACTGGAGCTAGGCTCGGGAAGTGGTGGGTGGCACACAACCTTCCTTCCTTTCACAGGACAGGAGATGGATAACCCTCTCACTACTCTACAGTTTTTATTTTCTCTCTTATCATTGGCATTGGTTTGACGGTGAGCTCGGCAAAATTTATAATTTTAGCCTCCATCGAGTGACAATAGTAATTTTAGTCCCCTCTAAAACACAAAATCAAATTTGACTCTATGAAACAACGGATAAACGACACGTGGCCCTGTCGCGCAGCTGACGTGTTGTCGTGGTCCAACCTATGACATGTAACCTGTCACGGGCCTAACCCGCTATAGGTGCCACGTGTCGTCTGTTTGTTTGCTTCATATGGTTAAATTTGATTTTATATTTTTAAGAAGGTTAAAATTGCTATTGTTATTTGGTAGGGGATTAAAATTGCCTTTTTTCCGTGAGCTCCACTCGTGCTTTTTTTTAAAGTAAGAGGACATGTATTACTTGAAAAGACCATGATACGGTTTGCACGCGGGCAGCGAGGAAGGACGAAGTTATAAGAGGGGAACATTCTACTCTCGTTCGTGTTCTGCCAGGAACGCATCCAGGACATCCGGTCTTGCTGCCCTCGTGAGAGGTTGGTGGAGGCGAAGCTCCGACGAGAGCCGATGACGGCGAGCCAGAACAGCATCCGGCAGGGGCCTTTCATTTTTGGTTTCTTTCTCTCTAGGCTACACAACTTGCTAATCGGATGATGCAACTGCCACATGCATTTAGCAACTAGTATAACTTCTGACAAATTACACTCATCTTACTTGCGCCACCTCTACGACTGCAAAAATATAATTAATGAGATTAATATTAACCACCACCACATCCACATCATTTGAGTCACGTAAATTCCTTATCAACTGCTTTGCTTCATTGCCTGACTATTACACGGCGCCTGAGTTCACCATTTTCTGCTACATATATGCAGGCCTTACCCATCCCTCCTCTACTTGCCCCTTGCCCTCTGAATCCCGACCGAATTCCTTCCCAACAAGCATGCGTACTGCTGCCTCCTCCATCTTACTTACAGCTCCAACACCACAACTGCAAATCAGCCAATCATCCATCCGTCTCAGAAATTACACTGGATTAGCTAAACTACAGTAGAATGCGCTAATTAACTTACAGTCTGAGTCTGTGGTGATCCATTGCCCCATCCTGCAGGCTTCCTCCTCTTTTGGGCCGTACAACAGCCCAGCAATCGGCTCCAACATCGACGAGCTCTTCTGGCTCACTGACGACAGCCGCGACATGTAATTCCTCGACGGAGTATGCTCCGTCTTTGCAGGCGCCGACGCGAACGACAGCGGCGAGTACAGAACGGACGACGCCGAAGAGCAGCTGCCCACGTCCCACTTGAAGCTCATGTCATCGCTCGGACCACACTTTGCTGGAGCACCATCCCTTGCTTGGAAGCTCAGAACCTTCTAACGAAAAACAATCCGCAAGAAACTAGCGTTAAGAAACTTCTTCTTATCTGGATCAAGAAACTTGCAAAAGAAAATACATATATGCGTACGTTTGACAGCAGATGCACTCTTGCAACAAACGTTAGCATAAGAAGCAACTTCTAATCTCAGATGTGTTACAGTAAACAAAAGCTAGTGCAAATGAACTCGAAAGGAAACAAATTAAGCACATGTTACATACCTTCCATTTCTTGCCACTGACGGTAGTGCTGTGAGGTCTGGCCTGAGCAGCCCACCTCAGGAGCTCCTTCACCCGAGCAACCGCCTTCTTCCCATCGATCCTATGCACAATCTTCTTCATGGCACCGTCAACGATGCCATTCTCGTTGAAGATGGGCAGCACTTTGCAACCGACGACTACAGCGCCGGCAGGATCAGCAGCGTGCCCCATTCTTCTTCTCAGACTGATGCTACCTGATGGCTGAAGCTAGTAGCTAGGCACAACTCCAAATAGCTCACTCGCGTATATGCATGGCCCTTATAGGGATTCACTACAAATTAAGCGACAAACATAGGTCGTTTGGGGAGGTAGTCAACGTCCAAGATCAAACATTGGGAATTAATCAACGCTCAAGATCAAACATGGGCCATTTCCCACAGATCCACAACCAGGCTGAATTGGGTCTTGATCATTGATTTCCCAATCGGACGGCCTGCTCGGATGCATATTTTATTCTTAACTGCAGCCTATCCAGATCCCCTCTGATAACAAATAATCAAGAGATTAATTAGTAACATCTATCATATAATTGTAGCAACATGATGCGCAAAGCCGCAAAGCCAATAGGAGCGTCTAGCTAAGCTGGAACCGGCCGTAGTTAACATCACATGTGAAGATAGAATAATATCACAATGCATGTTCTGGTTCTAACTAAGTATAAGAATCTTGATTAGGTACATGCGCTTGTGGTCAAAGGGCAAAGTTGAACACTACTACCAGGCCAGCATTTAGATCTCTTCAACCCAACTTGCTTACTTGTTTAAGTGTAAGGATTAGATCTTAGCTGTGTCATCACACAAGTAGCATTGATTATTAACCCAAAGGGGGCAAAGACATATGAGCTGAGAAAGATTAAGCAAGCAAATGATATGGGCATGCATGATTAGCTTGGAAGGGTGTCCTCCGCGGTGCTTAGGTTGGCCATGTGATGCATGCAAACAGGTCCCCCTGGACTGCTGCATGTTCCATGTCGGTTTATACTGACATACTGTAGTGTAGGAGAGGGCTGAAGTTTTTTTATTGTTATACTTCTGCATCTCTTGTCTCACTAACTAAATGATGCGGAGGCCGGAGGCTACAAGGAATAGGGTTATATAGGACTTACCATCCACAATGTGTAGATAGATGAAATGGCATGGAACCAAATGAACATAAAAATTGCATAAAATGGTGAAGATTGAGAGAGATGCATAGAAGTTTACTACCAGTGATGTGAATAGTAACCCAGACTGATCTATTATAACACAAAAAGTAGATGGGCATTCCTTATAGAAACAGAACACAGCCACTAATTATGTTCTGTTTTACTCACCGGAATCTAATGCTTCAGAGATTTCCGTTGAACGGCAATGGTATTAACAGGATCGGCAAAACAAATCCACCCTATTTTTCACAGAGGAACATGGTGCCCCGTGCCAGCCGAAGCAGTCTGTTACATCGAGTGACTAATTCATTTGCTATATTATTTTAGGCAGGGGCAATGGCTTTCTGCTGGAATTGGCTAGAATTGCAGGGTAACCAACACGGGGACACTTGTCCCCACATGGCCAACATGACGCCCAACAGTCTATGCTAAGCTCATTGTCCTGATAAACTCCCAGATCTTCTCCGGTTCTCAAAAAGAATAAAAGAATGCTAAGACATGACTGACATCGTCCGAAAAGACTAGATTCTGTGAACAACATTTCTAGACATCTAGTTATGGTCACAACGTGTTGTGTATTTCACATAATAATGTAATGATGATATATATCCTACTGGTGAAGTGGCCACATCTTGCATCTACTCTCTCTTATGTATTTCCTCTTCGAACATTTTTCTTTTTCTATATTTCTTGTAAAGGCACTGTAACTTGCAATTAGCTACCACCGGATTATGTGACATGCTCCACTTGTACAGTTTCAGCACCGTCTAGTCTTGTTGGTTCTCTGTATGTTTTCCATCTTGCGTCTAATTTTGTTTTGAGCGCAGAACTGCCGATTTGAGTTAATGGATTCTTCTCTTCTTTCTTATCATTCCAGCATAGCTGTCTCAGTGTTCAAGAGCTGTTCTGAATCTTCTGATTGCAAAACAGATTTAGTTGCATGTGCAATGACACCATTCGTTTTGTTTGATTCCATTGAATAATAAGAACAGCAACAGTAAGTCAGTAACTGTTTACTGGCTGGTTCTATGCATATTCCCATGGATGCATAATTAGGGATCTAAGAGGAGTCCAGCGATAACATTAGCAAAAACCTTACAGGCACAAAAGGTTGCTTGCATGCGGACTTAGAAAGTGATTATACGTAAATCCAGATTTACTTATCAAGAGAAAATGCTGCCCAGTGTCGTTCCAACAAATTAGATGATACGATAATATATTTTCCCTCCAAAAAGATGATACAATAATATATAGCTGCATGATGTGGGTCTAAACTCTAAAAAAGCTAAGCTGCATTGGTTGCAGTTTCCACGGAAAAAATGGAAAGAAAAACTGAAATGCGGAAAGAATTCTCTGAGAAGGAGCTTACTTCTGAATGAAGCCACCAAACGCATCACCCAAAAGCACAGAGCTGCCCAAGGGGAAAAACAACTTCCGGTTTCCTTTTCACTTCAAATGAAAAAAAATTCCTGTTCTACAAGCAAAATGGGAATGGATTTGCATGCATGAGACCTGAAATGATAATAACCAGCAAATTAAATCACACATAATTTTCTTTACTCTTTTCTTATCTTCTTTTTATGGGAATTTACACTTTTCTTATCAACAAGTACAATTTAGTCTGAGTTACAATATTATACAACCAATTTATATGTTTACAGAAAATTCTTTGCAGATCTGCCTAGATACAAACATATCAAATGCCAACACTATTCAGTAGCAATTTAGTAATTATGTGTACAATTGGCTATAGCTATGCCACAACCTCAAAGTTCGACAACTCTATGTTGGCTGGTTCATGCCTCTTCTGCTTGGCGCATGAGTTCGAGGATACTAGAAGCTTTCCTCTTTGCACGATCTGTGCCAGTTTCTGACAGTTCCTTGAGTGCATCTTCCACTCCAGCTGCCTTTGCAGCCATGATTTGCTCAGCATCAGCTGAACACAGAGACCATAGAATGGCTGCAGCGTTCTCTCTATTGCGAGGAGACCCAGTTCTGATCACCTCCACAAGAGGGGGAATTGGCTCTGATTGCGTGATTACAGCCTTGCCTTCTGGGTTACCAGAAAGAATCGCCAGCAGAGTGAGTGCCTCATCAATCAATCCCCCAGTAGGATCGACCAAGAAGTTCATCAGATGGATGATGATTCCAGCTTTCACTGCCCGGACCTTATTGCCTTGATATATGCACAGGTTAAAAATTGCCGTTGCTGCATCTTTCTTGCCTCTTGGGCTCCCATCGCACAGAAGATTGATGAGTGGAGGTATCGCACCAGCAGCGCCAATAGTTACTTTGTTTGCATCCACAACCGACAGGCTAAATAGTGTGGCTGCTGCATTCTCTCTGGCTTCCATACTCCCAGTTTTCAGCACTTCCACTATCTTAGGGATAGCATGGGAGTCCACAATGCCTGCCTTGTTGTTCTCGTGGATGGAGAGGTTAAGAAGTGCTGTGACAGCGTGTTCCTGCGTTCTTGGATCCGAAGAGGAGAGTAGATTGACCAGCAAGGGAATTGCTCCTGCTTCAGCAATGCATATCCGGTTGTTCACGTTTCTCTTAGCAAGCAACCGGATCTCTCCTGCAGCTGCCCGTTGCTCATCTTGGTTCCCGCCCCGCAGCCTATTCATTAGCGAGACTAGACCAGCATGATCGTAGTCAGAACTTTTCACTGCTTTCTTATCGTGAGAATTCGCTTTGTTCTTGGGAAGCTCGATACCATTGGCTTCACACCACTGTGCTATCAGGCTTTTGAGGACAAAGTTTGGGGTGAGTGAAGTATGAGAGAGGGGCTGTTGCGTCTTAGGGCAGGTTTTGTGCCCAGAATCAAGCCACTTTTGGATGCAAGATCGCTCATACGTCTGAAAAGAAGACAATGATCATCAAATCACAGTGATGTGTTTGAAGAAAAATGACTAGTTTTGCCTAATAATGAAATACATGTACCTGCCCACTGGAAACAATGACAGGGTCTTGCATCAGCTCAAGCGATATGGGGCATCTGAATTCATCTGGGATGATAGGAGACCTATGCTTTATGGAGGAAGACCTACCACCGAGGTTGTCGGTGGCGGGAGCTTGAGCGATTACACAGTCTTTGAGCTTCTTGAGCAAGGAAGACATTTCGTCGACACAGCCATCAGGTTCGCCGCCACTGGAAATGACCATCTCATGCAGGGCCACCGATTCTTTCTTCATGTCTGCCATGGTCTCTAGCTGGAGCTTCTCTGAGATCCTTGTTAGAAGCGCAGGGTCGCAGGCCTTGTCGCTAAGAGCCCAAGCCAGATCCCTTGAGAGCTGTGTATCTGTTGAATCCGTTCTCGTCGCCGCTCTCTTGAACTGCGAATGCACAAGGGCGACCTATAAGAGTAATTAGTCCGCGGTCAGAATTGAAGTGAAAATCCAGTGCATCTGAAATCCTAAATATGTGATGAGTAGCAGATTGGTACCTGCTCTTGCACTTCTTCAGGCATATCGAAGGTGTGGTAGGGCAATTGATCCAACGCCATCTGAATCTGCTTGTTCACGGTGGCGAATTTGTGGAGAAGACCATCCCCTCGCATAGCCTGTGAGTGAATGAAATATCATATTCCTTGGTGTGTGGTGGTGGCAGTAGTAGGAGCAGTAGAGGAAGGAAGGAAGGAAGGATGGGGTAGGTACCTGGTAGATCTTGCTGCCGTGGTTGACGGCTTGGAGGAGGTCGCGCGCGGCTCGGAGGGCGTCGGCGAGAGGGGGCGAAGAAGAGCCGGAGGGTTCGTCCAGGAGCGGGGCGAGGAGGCGGACGCGGCGCACGAGGTCGCCGCACAGGCGGCGCATGGGGCCGCGCGGCTCCGGGAGCGCGGCGATCTCGGCGGCGACCCGCGCGGGCATGGCGGTGGCCGTGGCGATGGACGCGACGCCAGAAGGTGGGAAGAGAAGAGAAGAGGTCAACGCAATGGCAATGGCAACGCGGTTCCCTCTCTAACAGAAGCACTGCGCTGTGCAGCAGTAGCATCGTCCGATCCAGATCCAACCGCTCAAACTCATTCACACGGTCATAATAATTATTAGTTCTCTTTCCATGAGCAAAGTAAATAAGTACCATGAACTGTAAAGAAATATAACATATTTTCATCGAGTCCTTGAGTTGATGAATTATTTTTCTAGTCTTTAATTCCATAACCTTGAACAGTATCTTGATTGCCAATGATAATAATGAAAAGTAGATTTATCGATGATCTCTACTAATATGCAAGAGATGTCAGAGGTGATTTTTTCACCCAACTCTCCCTAGTATCAGTTTATAGGGTGTTGTCCTGAGCAGTTCCAATAAAACTCATCATAGGTTAATAAGATTTAGCAAAGAACTCATGAGAGAAAAACAAACAACTAAAATTTTGATCTAGAAAGAAAAACAGATGAGATGAAACTGCGCAAATCTAAAGTACTTCGAAAAATCAATCCATTCAAGTAATCAACGCCGGTAGGGTCACCAGAGAGAGGAGAAGGGAACAATGAAGGAGCGGTTAAGTTTCCATGGCAGCAGGCGTAAGTGGAGGCCCGTGTCTGCACCACCCACTACCAGCCCACTTATCCCGCTAATGTCATTGCATGTCCCACCTACCCATCTTCTCCGTGGCAACAACCACAACAACTTGCGAGTTCTTTGACTCACCAGATGGGAAAACTTATTCGGAACACCTCACGATAGAGCAGCGCTCCTCTGAATGCCGCTTGGCATCGCTGGAGCAGCACCATGGCGTGGGGAGCGAAGCAGTGCTTCCCCATATGCCTCCAACAAAACTCACATGCTTGTCCTCTCCCTGACCGTGGCGGTCCATGAGTAAGGTGTCACAGGAAGCAACACCCTTGGCTGTCACTATGTGGCACATCTGGAATGCCTGTAATGACGCGTCAAACAACCAATGTTTGCTCCATCCGAGCAGGATTGCAGCCAAGATTAAAGCGTATATTGAGATGATAGTGTTGCATCTTTTCAAGCCGGTTCATGGTCATAGGTGTGAGGTTCTGACATCAGCTCCAAGATGGTCGATCTCCACCGCCACCTGGAAACGGTCTACCTCAACGTTCATGCATCACTTTTTGAATCTTCTCGACGACTGGGGGTTGGCATCGTGATCGGGAACCATATTGGTGAACGCTTGACTGCTTGCAGCGAGCCTCTTGATGGGTTCACGACGTCGGAGTTTGCTGAAGCCTTGGCACTCCGCCGGGCCGTCTCCCTCGCTCGCAATCAAAGGTCTCGACAGAGTTATCTTCGCATCTGACTGCCTCTCTATGGTGCAACGGCTTAATTCTTCGGTGAGGGACAGATCGTTAATTGGTTCTGTCATCACTGATATCAAATCCATGGCTGCATGCTTCATCTGATCCGGATCTTTTTATCCATGTCAGTCCTGTGTTAAATATGGCAGCACATACTCTAGCTCGTTCTTGTAAGCACTCTGTTAGCCCTTTAATTATCATTCTGCATCGGAGTGTATCCGGCAAACGCTTTGTAATGATGTTCCTTGATCAAATGGATGCAACATTGATTACAGTTTTGTGGGGAGTACTCCAAAGACCGTGCAGTGCAGCGCAGGCCTATCCACGACATAGTCAAATGAATTTTTGACCGTTTTAGTCCCCTTGGATCGGTATTGGTACAGACGGCCTCCTTCAAAACGCAGTTACAAATTCGTTCCCGTGACATTTAGACAGGCAACAAGTGTTACTTATTACACAGCCAACCTACGATGTAGTCCTATCACACACTAGACCTGTGACAAGGGTAGACCCCATGCGCTCGGCCATGACAGACTGCCTATCGGACAGTTGGGTTACATTAACAAACCATCATGCCCGGACAGCACGATAACAGGCTGGCTATCGTGACATTTCACCTCCCAGTTCCCAGCTACTAATTAAGTTACTTAATCAGCATGCATGTATAGACATATAATAAGAATAGGTATGTCCTGTAGATGTGCATGCAAATTGCCTAGTTGCAGGTTAATTAGACTTCAAAATGCATGCAACAAAGGCATAGCTAGGCTAGTACTTTTAGGGGGAAAAATGACGATCCTAAAGCTATATCATGCAGAGTAAAAGGTTGTATGTAAAATAATCGCGTTCGGACACAACGGCTAGCTACATGATATATAGGTGCGACGGGCTGCTATCATGGTCCAATTGTGCAATAACTGGCTTGTCGCGGCCAAGCGCATGGAGCCCACCCCTATCATGGGTTCGTTGCACGATGAGGCTACAATGTGGGGTTGTGCGATAAATGATACATGTTGTCTATCTAAACTGTAAATCTATAATTACATTAAAAAAGGTTATTTTTATCCATACTAATCCATGGGAAAAACAGCCAAACGTTCCAACCATTCGGAACTTACACGTGCATACATTACCTATATGTATTTTGGTTTATTTTTGAATGGCAGCAGGGGCTGGCTGACCACAACGCCGTGCGCGTCCTCCAGAATTTTCCTCGTCCTCCGCGCCCAAAGCCTAGAGAAAAGAAAATGCACTTTCCCAAAATGCCCCTCAAGCAACTCTCAATTGTCTTCGTTTTCCCCTAAAAGAAATTGCCTGTTCCAACGGCGAAACCAAATTGCTTGTGTTCTTTTGAAAAGAGAGCCTAGATAACTCCATCCTCGCTGGTCCATGGAAAAGTGCCAATGCAAATGGAAAGAGATAAGAAAATGGTATCATCTATGTTTCTCAAAATATAATGAATCGTGAGCTAAAGAGAGAAAAAAAACTTTGTATTAAATAGTCAAGTTGGTTGTTGATGTGATTTTATCATCTAAAAAGTAGATCAAAGATAGGAGGCGAGGGATATCATCCATTTACCAACAAAGAATGTAACAATAGTGTTATTTGTTTCAATAGTAAAATTATTGTACCATGTTATCTTTGCACTAAAATATAGAGCCATCGTCACTATTTTAATTGTTTCGATTTGAGTCTATATTTCAAGGTAGTGACCTAGATAGAAAAAAACACAATGATGTTTTTAGGACCTACCTATCTATCACGTGAGCTCGATGGGCCAAGGATTAAAACATTAAAAATATATTAGCTGTAAGTGTGATCTCGATAAACTAGACCAAAAATCAAAGTAGGAATAACATCACTGCAAATTCTTTATTTTGATGAAATTATAAAACAAACAAACTGTTACAAAGTGTTCGGAGGAGGGGTCAGTTATTGTGATATTTTTAGTGGGGAAGGGGCAGAAGAGTCTTTTTTTAGATAGGCAACAAAAACAATAGTTAGTGTTAACAGTAATTGGTGTATTGGGCACGGGCGCCTCCGCCTGGCCTTCTCATCTTCTTCTTCCTCCTCCGATCTCCCCGCAAACCCTAACAACCCAATCCAATTCAATCCAATCCCACCATCGTCTCTCGATTTCGATTTGGAATAGTCCCATGACCGCCTCCTCGGGCGGCGTCCCATCTCCGGCGCCCCGGGCCATGAAGCGCGAGCTTGCCTTCGCCCTCCAGTCGCTCTCCGCGATCACCGCCTCGCCGGGACGCACCCGCTCCGGCCGCCCCATCTCCTCCCCCCTCCCCTCCGCTCCAGGCGCTACCAAGAGGCGGAGGACTAGATCGGACCCTCCCAACAAGGACAAGGAGGAGCCCGCGGATCTGGTCTCCCCGCCCACGCCGCCCTTGGACGCCGAGGCGCCCAAGGCCACCCACGACGCCCACCTCATCAACGATGCCGATGCCGACGCGCCCAAGCCCAACCACGACGCCGACCTCATGGTCATGGACGCCTGCGCGCCTCCAACAGGGGAGGAGGAGGATGGATCCAATCCTGCCATCTCCCCTCAACACCGAGACGATGGATCCAATGCACCTGGAAAAGACCCTGATATCATAACCCTACCGGCCGAATCTAATGGTGAGGCTGCAAAACAGGACACAGGGGTTGAGCCCAATGCTGCTGTGCTTGCAATGCCAGCCGCCGCCGCCACACAAGAGTGTGCTGGGTTGGAATCGGATGCACGGCCAACTTTGCAGGAATCCACTACTGTGATTGAGGAGAAGAACCACAGGGACAAGCTCATGGATGCCTGTCATGGATCAAATGGACCAAATATACTGGACGATGTCTTGGCTGATCCTCCGTTGGTTCCTGAGGACGCTGCCACACCCACTTCTTCTGCCGACCTCAAGCCTACGAGACGCTTCACACGATCGCTGCTCAAGAACAAACCAGATGAAGAGGCCGCAAGTAGCGAAAGTCAAGGTGCTGAGGACAAGAAGGATGCCTTGGTTGATTTGGTTCCACTGCCAGAAAGGAGATTCACAAGGTCACTGCTCAAGCCAAAGGTTGAGGCGCGCCCTACCAGCAGTTTGGTTGGATCTGAAGAGCCAGTTGACAGCGCACCGCACTCCCCTGCATCTGTGAAGAAGATGGAGATGAAGATGTCTAAGAAGGTTGCCTGCCTCACAAAGCACCCAGGTAACATTAGAGAGTTGCTCAACACAGGCCTGCTCGAGGGAATGCCAGTTATGTACGTCGTTCCTCATAGCAAGGTATGTGAGAATTAGCCATATGTTTTATCAACAGTTTCTCTGTCAGCAAAGTAGATCTTCCTCCATTTTAGGATTAGACGAGGTGACTGCCTTGCCACTGCCCTAATGTTCAATCATGCTTTCTGATTTAGGTTAGCGGAATAATCGTTAAGATTAGTCATGACCTTTTATCTTTCCGTCCACCTTGGGATTTAGGATGTTTGTCTGTTGAGACAACACATGTATTTTCTTCTACTGTGTTAAAAGTCATTTGCTAGACCTTTATAACGAAGCCAACTTGTGACAGAATGGTAGTAGCTTAATAACACGTTCTGTTGCCCTTTTGCCTCGGTTTTCATGCCACATCTCTTGTAGCCATGGCGTGCTATATCATGAGTGGCAACGAACCAATTAGCCCCTAAATGCGTCCCTTTAAAAAGCTGCCACACATTGAGACATGTAAATATTAAAATTGTTTTCCTTCTGCTATTCTATTGAGTGTTTTACTGTGGATCATGTTATAGCATGCTACTGTAACTCAGTGCAATTAATATGAATGCTGTTTGCGTGTTGCAGAGGACTGTGCTGAGAGGAGTGATTACAGGTTGCAATATACGTTGCTTTTGTCTCTCCTGTAATGGCTCCAAGGTTAGTACCTCTGAATCTATAAGCCATTGCAGAACAACAAACCGTTTGAATAATGCTGTTCTGTTTTTGAATTTCACAGGCTGTTTGTTCTTATTTCTTTGAACAACATGCTGGAAGCAATAAAAAACACCCTGCGGACTACATTTACTTAGGGAACGGTAATAGTTTGCGGGATGTGCTGCGTGCATCTGATAGTTCTCCTTTGGAGTCTCTGGAAAAAACAATCCGTTCTTCCATTGATCCCATGGTTATGAGGAGCCGCACAAATTGCCTGAATTGCAACAGTCAGTGAGACTTTCATGCTTAGGTAATTCTGGGACTGGTAGTTTTCTTTGATACCTTTGCTTATGTTTCCTAATGCTGCAGGGCATCTTTCTTCATCACAAACTGAACACTTTTTATGTCACTGTTGCCTTGAGTCAAAACAACCTCAAGATCCTCCTTCCCCATCTCATGCATGTAGTAAGAACAATGCCAGGTAAGCAGTTCAAGCATCATTGTGTGCTAGATGTGCTCTTATGCCTAATTAACTACGAGACCTCACCATTGGTTACATAATCTGTCCAAAAGATATTACTTTACACCCTTCTATCATAAGTAAATTGTTTATATCACTACCTAGTGTTTGCAACTTTTCATAGTTTGGGCTGTTTTATTTGGGTTTTTATTTTGGTTTAATCTAGTTTGTAAACTCATGTTATTGTTTTTACAAATGATATTTCCTCTCCATTTTTTGTTTTGGGGTGTTATAGTCTTACTCCAAGTTCCAAGGATTCTTTGTTGAAGAAGATATCGTCGACTAAGAAGGGTGGGAGTTTTGGAAAAGTAACAACAAAGTTGGTACTTCTATACTTACGTTATCCTTTTTTTTCCTTATTAAATGAGCACATAGTTCATTGGTCACTGCTTGGTACTTTCTTCAGGGATACTGGACTACACAAATTGGTCTTTAAGGTTTTGCTTGATGGCACTGAAGTAGCCTACTATGTTGACGGGCAGGTTGTTAGACCAAGAGCTATTTCCCGATTTCTTTAGGCACACCTTGTGTTTTCTTGGTTGATAACCTGCACCTGCATTTTGTAGAGAAAGGTCGATGGGTATATCCAGGATCAAAGAATCTACTGTAATCACTGCAATAGAGTGGTGCGGCTCTTTTCTCATCGAAGCTATCTCTTTATATACATCCATCATATTCGTTGTGAATTAACCTTTTTATGAGGAATATCCAGGTTAGCCCGTCAGCATTCGAGGCTCATGCGGGTGAGGGATCAAGGCGTAAACCGTAAGTCTATGTGGTATCCTGTTTTAGCTTATGCCAACCCGCACTTAGTACGGTTGCCCTTATTGAACTACAATGCTATCAGGTACGACAACATCTTCACATCAAATGGGGTATCATTGCATGAGCTGTCAATGAAAATATCAAAAGATATGGAATTGTCAGAACGCGAAACTGATGATCTGTGCAGAGAATGTGGTCAAGGGGGGGATATTTTCCCTTGTAAAATGTGTCCAAGGTCATTTCACCCAGGTAGAGTGGCCCATCTTCCTGAAATTAACTGCAGATAATGCTTTAAGAGTGGCCTTGTTTAGTTATTTACTTGTAAATGATCATCTCTTTCTCTTTAAACGGTCATTCTAATATAGACCTGCTTATTGTACAATTTGCAGCTTGCGTTGGGCTGTCTGAAGTCCCCTCAGACTGGTTTTGTGATAATTGCAGCAACCTTGTTCAAAAAGAAAAGGCTTTAGCAGCAAATAAAAATGCTAAGGCTGCTGGGAGGCAAGCTGGAGTTGATTCCATTGAGCAGATAATGAAGAGAGCTATAAGAATTGTCCCAATCTCTGATGACCTTGGAGGGTGTGCCCTATGCAAGTGAGTACTGTGTGTCTTAGTTTTCTCCCTTTTAGTATATTTTCTCTATTATCTTCGTAAGCTATACTGAACCAGATTAGGTAATTGTAGCTAGGAAATGTTTTGGAGTTTAGACTTTAGTTGTAGGACTCAAGGAAACTTTTTGGTACTTGCTCAATTTACAGCCTATGAGTGTAGTTTTGGTCAATAGGATTATAGGAACTAAGGTGGTGTTTGGTGGTATTGACTTTACGAATCTATTGGCGAGTAATGGTTTATCAAATATTTTTATTTTATTGGCTCTGTGAGGAATGGTAACAACAGCACAGCAACAGACAACTCGTGGTCTGGAAAATTCCCTTTGACAATTTTCTGTAGTGGCATCGGCATAATTAGTACAAAAGCTGGTAGACCCATATGAAAAGAGCACAAGTGCAGAAACTGGCTTACCAGTAAATGTAAAACAATTGTGTGATCTAGATAGCAGAAATCTGCCACAGTCATCTACCCATTCATCTATTAGAGGACCGGAAGAGTGTGCTCAAGGCTTCTTAGACTGTTTGGAATGTATTTGAAATACCACATATCCATATTCATGGTACAATTGCTGTAGAAACTAGAATCTGACCTCATGATCGAACCGACAAAACCAACTCTATATGCATATTGGGATTTCTTTAGAGAGGATGCGAGGTTCAAATCATTGGGCCAACCAAATGAAACCTAAAATGAACTCTTATAGCGAGATAAGTCAAAGTAGAGGTGAATAGACTTATTATATTTCTTAAGATTCCTTGTTATCGGTAGGCTATCTCCAAAATTTGTAGCTATGCTGTTACTTTCTTTCCTTCTATTTGTCTATTGGGTTCGTATAATAATATTTTTGGTAAACCTTCTTTTCGCAGGAAAAGGATTTTAACAATGCAGTATTCGATGAGCGCACTGTTATACTCTGTGACCAAGTATGCCTTCTATGTTTCTAGAATGGCATCTAAATAGTTTCTGCTTAAATTCAACTTATGATCCTGATATTAAGACATGCTTATTCTTCATCTTGTTGGATTTAATCTTTGTTTAACAATAAAATTTAGCGTAATATTTCTGTTGTTCCTGCATATATGATATATTTTGGTATTACCTTGATATACTTGGCTAACATGATTCTTTCTGTGCTGTTCAGTGTGAGAAAGAGTACCATGTAGGATGTTTGCGGAGTCAATGGCAGGTAGACCTGAAGGTTAGCACATAACAGCCTTATTTGTTCAAAATCACTCTTAATGTTCACATTTAAGTTTGATGTGCATGGTACAATCGCAGGAAATGAACAATGCTATGTCTTGGCTGAAAGCTAACACAGTAGCTTGTATTCTTTTCTACAGGAATTACCAGAAGGGGAGTGGTTTTTGTTGCAGTAGTTGCTCTGACATACGTTCCTCCTTGGACAAGATAATTTCTGATGGAGCTCAGCCTTTGTCGGAGTCAGATATTGATATCATAAGAAAGAAACATGAGTCGAGAGGTTTAAGCATGGACACCGATACAGATATCAGATGGCAATTACTTGCTGGTAGAAGTGCCACTGGAGATGGCAACTCATTGCTTTCTGCTGCAATCCCAATTATTCATGTACGTGCTGCACTATTTGATCTTGTATATGGTGTCTTCTGTATGTAGTTCTCTGTCAAGTACCTTTCCTATTCTCCTTTTGCATGTGATTTTCTTGGCCAGTGGCTGATTTCATTTTGTTTTAGGGGCAAAATACCTCGCGCACCATTTAAATCAATATTTTACACTGATTACCGCACTTCACCTCTGAGCACACTATTTTATTAAATTTTTATTATTTATACTGATTGTTGCACTTGGCTGGTTGTTTTCTTGCAGCAATCTTTTGATCCAATAATTGAAGCTCATACTGGTAGGGATCTAATTCCTGTGATGGTTAACGGGTAAGAGAATTGTTCTTCCATATTCTGTCCAATGCTATGTTTTATGAGTATGTACCTGCATCACTGATTGTATGAAATTTCTCATTTCCTTCTTTGATCTTCCAGGAGGAGACCTAAGGATGGAATGCCTGGCCAAGATTACAGTGGAATGTACTGTGCAGTCTTAACTCTAGGGTAAGAATTCCTTATAAAATTAAAAATTTGGCCAAACTTTGCATCCAGTGTTGTTGAATCCTACTTGCGTATCGCAGTTCTACTGTTGTGTCGGCAGCACTTTTGCGTGTCATGGGAGGTGAAGTGGCCGAACTGCCACTGGTTGCTACAAGTATGGATCTTCAAGGGCTGGTGAGTCTAAAGTTGCCGCTTAGTATTATATGCCTCATTATATCACTCATCCTGTCAGCGAATGCAATTTTGCAGTACAGTAGTAAGAGTTAGCTTTTATACCACAAACAGGGCTACTTCCAAGTTTTGTTTTCATGCATGGAGAGGATGCTAATCTCTCTGAAGATCAAGCACTTCATGCTTCCAGCTGCCCATGAAGCTGAAGCGATCTGGACGAAGAAATTTGGTTTCTCTAAAATTCCTCAGGAACAGGTTTGTTACTATTTGCAGAGTTGTTTCTTTTACTGTGTGAGTGTTTTGGGTTCAGATGCCCGTGAGCTGTAAATCTAATCTAACTCACTGGTTGCAGCTGGAAGCTTATCTTAATGGGGCACACCTCACTGTATTCCATGGAACGTCAAACCTGTACAAGTCTGTTCCTTTGTCATAGCGTGGACGTTGAAGACTTTTGCTCTATAGATATGCTGATCGGACATATTTATCTTTTGAGGCTCTGCTGGTAACTGTACATAAGATGATGAAGCATGGCAAAAAGATGATAATATACAGCAAAGGGAAGATAAAAGATAGTGATGGAAGCAAAGTAGCCTGGGTCGGTGTGATATTGTTTGATCTGAAACTTTTGATCCTGCAGTGAAGATTCATGTGGAGATACTGGAAAAATGCTTTCTGCTGCCTTGTTTTTGTTTTGTATTTTCAGCGCTTTCAGCTGTGCTGCCATGCCACTGAGAAGCGCTGCTATTTTTGATGTACAGACCACCTCAGAAACTGCAGATTTTGATGCGATACTGGTCTGCTGATCTTTTCTGTTTCAGATCAAATTTTGCTCTGTTTCTTGGGGTGCATTGCGATACTATCAAATAGTGTTCCGTCTGGATGTCAAATTTTGATGGGAAGAGCTGAGGATAATTGGTTCTATCTATGTATGGATACATGCGAGTTTACCATGGTGAAATTACGACTTATTAGTTTGCACTATTTTTTTTTGAGCCATATTAGTTTTGCACTACTTGTTTTGGTTGAAGTGTAGCAAACCAAAAGTTGTTAAGAAATCGTGTTTGCACGCCAAAATTGTGCCTGTAAACTGGATTGGTTCTACTTAAGTCAAATTTGTTGACATTGTTGTGGTTGTGGCAAAGTGTGAAGGAATTGATCGGTTCAATGCCATCCGATTCAGTACCTAGCAACGAAGAGACCCTTAAGATTGCAGATCCACTTATATATGGTCTTACAAGGGACAAACAATAAGGTTAAACAAATTTACGGGCGAGTCACCCCTCCTCGACTAAGTGGACTATGAAAGCCTTCAAAGTATCGAACAATGCCTACGGATTGTTGGAACAACACTCGAACTCGAACTACTTGAACACCCTATGAACAACTCAAACATCTGCCTTGTGCTATATCATAATTTCATATGAGAATACATTTTCTCAAGACACAAGAAAGCAAAGAATAAGCTACCTCAAAACTGCATCTGAGCATAAGCGCTGCAACTTGTCAGAATAACGAGAGGAAACAACCAATCTTTGGGTTACAATTAACGTTTAGCACCGCAAGATGCAATGACTATGCAAGAAATATAATTGCAACACCACACTGCTGTGATTCTCTCAAGAAAGCAAAACAAAACAGATTTGCAATTGAGATGAAGAAATTGTACTACTCCGGAGTTGGATTGTCGATGGGTTAATTTCTTCTTCTCCTCACTTATTAGGCCCGGCCCACTCACCCATAGCATCCGAGAAATGAGAGAGCCCTAGGGACCCATTTGTAATTAATTCCTCTTTCTTCTCTTGGAGCTAGGTCTCCGACTCCTCCTCCGCCGGCGGCCATGTCGTCGTCGACTCCCCCACCGCCTCCGCTGCGCTACTACTGCCACCAGTGCGACCGTACCGTCCCCATCACCCCTCCCGTCTCCCGCGACGCGGACGTCCTCTGCCCCATCTGCGCCGGGGGCTTCGTCGAGGAGCTCCTCGACGCCCCCAACCCCAACCCTAGCCCCTCGCCCTTCTTCCCTTCTCCAGCTCCCTCGACCTCCGCCACCCCAGCGACCTCTCCGTCGTCCTCGGCCCCCCCCTCCCCCTCCCCCTCCGCTCCCCGCGCCGCCGCCACCAATTTCGACGTCACCGACTTCCTCCACGGCCACCTCGGCGGCATCCTCTCCGGCGGCGCCACAATCCAGATCGTCCTCGAGGGCTCCTCTGGCCCTGTCGGAGCCACCGGCGGGATCAACCTCGGAGACTACTTCATGGGATCCGGCCTCGAGCAGCTCATTCAGCAGCTCGCCGAGAACGATCCCAACCGCTACGGCACCCCGCCCGCCGCCAAGTCCGCCGTCACTGCCCTGCCCGACGTCGCCGTCTCCGCCGACATGATGGCCGCTGACGGAGGGGCCCAGTGCGCCGTCTGCATGGACGACTTCCATCTCGGTGCCGCCGCCAAGCAGCTCCCCTGCATCCACGTCTTCCACAAGGACTGCATCCTCCCCTGGCTCGAACTGCACAGCTCTTGCCCCGTCTGCCGCTACGAGCTGCCCACAGATGACCCTGACTACGACCACCGCCAGGAGTGGGAAAGGGACCAGCGCGCTGCTGCCTCTGCCACAGCGGCGGCGGCGGCAGCATCATCCGGCGCCCCTTCGCCTAGGGTGGCCGAGAGAAGGTTCAGGATATCGCTGCCTTGGCCTCTCAGGGCCGCCTTCGGTGGCCAGGCTGAGAGCAGCGATCCAAGCAGTCAGGATGCCGCTGGTTCTGGTGGCAACAATGATGCAGGTGATGTTCATCGTTCCTACGACGATCTGGACTGAAGGGCTTGCAAGAAAGAGGGGACCAGAGGGATGATGAGGTATAACCCTACACATATCATTATTAGGGTTGCTTGTAAGATGCTTGGCATCACACGTGCCGCCAATTTAGAGAAGTCGGCCGAGAAAATACCTTTTATGGCTTTCTGTTGTTACCTAATAGTTCAATACATGCTAGACTTAGATTTTTAGTGGCTACCTTATTCACATGGGGAAGGAGTCAGTATTATGGTATTAAGCTGTCAGCCCACAGACGTTTTTTTTTCTTTCATTTATTTGTTCGGGCTGGCCTGTGCCACGTGCAACCCTACGTACGTGTCGTTGGTCGCGGGGGCATAGCTTAGTTAGGGCCAGGCGCCCTCCCCCCTCCTCCTCTTGTGAATTGAAGTCCCGATCAAATAGCATCTGTTGCTACTTTTATACGCCAATCGAGATTCAAGAGTAAGTTACCAAGTAATCATTTGGAGCACAATTTGCTAGATTAGCCCCCTGTACATTCTGGTCCAAGCTCCGCTATTGGTTAGTTCATATTGTGTATCCTACAAGATGGTTAGTTGTATGATTATACCATCTTCTAGTTGTTGGGAGATATGCTTATGTGCTAAGCTAAGGGTGGTAAGAGAAAAATTCAATAGACTGGAGAGATGGTTGTGTACCAATACTTTCCCTCTCTTGATTCTATGGACTTCCTTCTACCGTTCATGGTCTGGTTCAAGCTTGCATGCTCTGTTCAGGTAGACAGAGCTGTATAGGCTTGTCCAAAGGGATCAATGGTTGAGTTGGAAGGGGTTGCACTTGCAGGCTACACTAGGTGGCCATTTACATTTATTTATACCGCAAATCTATGTTGTGTGATAATCGTAAGTGCAAAGAATCAAAGATGATATTTGACTACTTTCTGAGTTTATATGGTCTGGCAATGCATCTAGTCTTTTACATATTCCTAGCACAAAAAATAAAACCTACTGTGAACAAAGTAAATGTGGAATAAAAAGTTTGAAGTTGTTAGAAGGTGATGATGTATTTTAGTTGAATGATATAATGTCTAAAGATTGAGTATACCTGAACTTACCCAGTTTTAGTTTACATTATGCCCTGCTGTGTTTTCAGAGTTTCACTTTATCAATTCTCTTGTTAACATTTTTAGTCATGTCCATTCTTTGAACTTGTGTTCACATTTGAAGTCTGGTTAAGGCTATTTAACAATGTAAATCTTTTTTATTCTTCTATTGGTGTCCAGAGACTGAAATGGAAAATTGGAAAATGAACTGGTTCAGCAGCATGGGTCTGAATAAAATCTAGGGACAGCTTTCATCATTTTAATAGGCTAACCGCCAACATAATTTCCATTTAGCAATGGGTGCTGTAATGCCGAGCTACTGACATTTGTAGGTAGGGAGGGAAGGAGCGTGTGCTTTTGTCTATGTAGCTGAATATGCCTGTTATGTTAGCATCCTTGCTAGATGTTGTTTGGTGCAAATTTGGGATGAGAAGATGTGCTGTATGCAGCTATATTTTTGTTATTTTATATATCCTTTGCATCTCAAATTCCCGAACTTGACGAGCGGTTTGTGTAGCAGGGACAAGGGACTAGAAGAGATGTATGATGCAACAAAGTCGACCTGATGGAAGAGAGGATGTTACTCTTTTAACATTGTCTGTACTGTTGCGGTCCTCTGGTGATGACTGGTGCGTGTAGAGATATTTTTGATGGATCTTGATGGGCCCCTTCCGTTTAATCTGCAGGCCGACTATACTGGAAGCCTAGCTGTTTGTCACTTAGTGTTTTTTTGGGGGGTCAACTGGCTGCATGGAATTCTTGCAGAATGGCAACCCTATATACCGTAGTAGTGTGAAATTTGTGTCGCTGCATATCAAAGTGCATGGAAATTAGACTTGTTTTAGTAATTGCGACCTGCAAATATAGAATCTGTATATATAGATACAGATATTCTCCTTGAGGGCTGAGGCCTGGCAGCTGAGCTTTGGTGCGTGTGATGGCAATTATCGCTTAGCTAAATTTGCTTCTACTACGGGGATTGATCGTTATGCGTGGACGACGTCTCCCATTATTTAGGCCTCTTTGATCGCAGGAATCTAAAATGGTAAGAATAGGATCATGGCATGTTTTAAGACTCAAAACCACAGAAATGCTAATACTTGACTAGACAGAGGAGAGAGAGAGAAGAGAAAAAGATGTAATATTTTTATGAGGTTAGAGCTCATGTTCAGTTTCGGCTGGGATTAGTATGGAAAATTTTTATCCTATGAAATGTCTTTGATGCAATCATTTGATCCACCTCTTTTTTCCATCTTGCTAGTAATCTTTTAAAAACACCTTGCTAAAAATCTTTTACTTAATGTGATTGGCCTGAGTTGGCCTAGGCTGAACTCGGATGAGCACCGTGACTGAGCCGACGGTAGTGACTTGCTGTGGGTGGTTATATGCTTTTATTATTGTATAACAAAGCATGAGTATTTAATTAATGTTGGATAATAGGTCGAAGCAGGGATAAGTACTGATATCGATCATCATGTGTTGTATCCTGCATTTGTTCCGTAAAGTCGGTGTTGGACATGGACAAGTCCGAAATCCATTCCTCCTTCAGCGTTGTATGGTGCTATACTCTTAACGATGAATAAAGACTTCCATTCATCTTAGAAAGAAAATATTCTTGGCGTTTGAAACCAAGATGCATGGAAATTAGACTTGTTTTAGTAATTGCGACCTGCAAATACATAATCTGTATATAGATACAGATATTCTTCTTCCTTGAAGCTTGGCGCTTTGGTGCGTGTGATGGCAATTGCCGCCATGAAGATGCGTATCAAGAATTTTGGTAGCTAAATTTGCTTCTATTACGGGGATTGGTCGTTATGTGTGGATGACCTCCCCTCCTAGCATTTAGGGCCTCTTTGTAGTAGGAATATAAAACATAGAAATAAGAAAAATTAGGATTAAAATGTCATGGCATATTGAATCTTACAGTAATCAAAACCACAGTAATTGGTTGGAAGAGGCGTTTGGATGCTGCATAAGAAAAATATAGGAATTTTAAGATTATGTGTTACTTAAGGCTTGACATGATTGAGTTAGCCCAGGCTGAACTCTGATGAGTGTGACGAATATGGTGGATATATGGAGTAGGTTGAGTCGACGATAATGGCTTAACGTGACTGATTATATATTTAATACACATATTTAATTAGTGTTGGATAATAGGTTGAAGTAGGGGTAAGGACTGATATCGATCATCATGTATATCCTGCATTTGTTTCATGAAGTCGGTGTTGGACATGGACAATGTCGGAAATCCATTCCTCCCTTCAGCATTGTATGGTGATATAAACTCTAGCGATGAATAAAATACTTGCATTCGTCTTAGAAAGAGAATATGGTGGGTGCACAAAAATATAATGTAATTCTGTCTTCACCTCACTCAGACACAAAGGGGGTGTAGCTCATATGGTAGAGCGCTCGCTTCGCATGCGAGAGGCACGGGGTTCGATTCCCCGCACCTCCACGTTTTTAATCAGTTTAATCCTCAGTTTTCTTTATCAATTTTAAATGTTTTTGGATTCCTACCACCAAATTCCATTTTTTTAGGGGCAAGACAGCAACTCAATTACTCATAGCAAAACGGTTTACAATCTTTTGCGAGGAGCTCAGAGAGGCCTAAGGGATCTTCCAACACCCAGAGTGGGAGGTTTGGTTCCCGAAGAGCCCTACGAGCAAGCTCATAAGCAACTAGATTACAACCTCTCTTCACATGCTTAATGGAAAAATCTGGCAGGATATGGAGAGCTGCCCTTAACTCATTTAACAGAAGGTCCATCGCAGAATAATCCCTCCCCGATTCCATTAGACCCTCGATCAAGCTCTAGCAATCCGATTCAAATATGATTGGTAGACTTGTGTAATCCTGGATTAGTCGAACACCCTTCAGGCCAGCTAAGAATTCAGTTTCCTCGGCAGAAGAGCAAACTGGCAAAATTAAAGCAGCAGTAAGGATCGCCTCCCCCCTGCAATTACGCACAATGAGAAACAACTATGATGAAGAGTTATTGCCTTATTGGCACTGCTGGATGGAGGCTTTATCAAGCATTGTTCTCGTGATACGAATAGAGTAACTTTATGGATTCGTTTGAAGGATGTGTGTCGGTTCTTTATATGTTCGATGGACTAGCCACCTGATATTATTTTTCATATCCTTGTAAATTATTTGAGCTAATAAAGTTTACTGAGTTCTGGTTGCTGTCATGGGATATATTGGTAGAGAAATACCACACGAGATAAATGTAGGATCTTTTTTCACTTTGTTATGTATCCTCCTCTGTCTATGTTAGGGCATCCCTCTCCCAATGAATATTTGTGGGGTGTTGCGGCGAGGTGCGTGCTTTGTTGCTGCAGTTTAGTGCTATCGGTGTCACTGTTGGTGCCAATTCTATAGGGAGCCGCAAATCTAGCCTTCTTTCCCTCTTATTTCTCCATCATTGCACTAGACCTGGCCTCTCTCTTTCCTAGTGCATCAACATAAACCTCTTTCCTAAGTACCCTTTGGATGCACCAGCGAGAGGCGAACAATAAGCTAGAAATGTTGTGCTGTGCATCTCAGATAGATCTAGTCATTGCCATGGGTGATCGGTTCCCCTCTTGCACTTGCACCCCTGCTCCACCTCCGCCATATGATCTAGCCGTGACTGCACGGGTTCTAGTTATTATCATAGGTGGTCGGTGCCCCTCTTCCTCTTGCACCCACGCTCCACCTCGGCCAAATGATACGGCCGTGTCCATGCGGATGCACCCACTGCCAACACTATCTCTACAATAGAAAACTTAATGGGGTTAGGGCGATGTGTTCATTGATAAGTGAGTCTGTTCGGTTGGGTACATTAACCACATATGTTGTTCTGTGATATATTACAATATAGTACATGTGGTATTGTTAAACAGAAAACAAAACGCGTGGTTCCCTGATAGTTTTTATAAGACACATGTGATTCTGTAAAGTTTACTGAACTAAGTGTTTTATGGTAGTATACACATTTAGAAATTTGCACCATTGAAGTTCCGATGGGGCTAATTATACTCCTAGAAAGTTATAATTGATATCTATGATAAAACCAATTTGTTTTGGAAAGTGGGTGGTGGATATACGAACATATTTTGTTTTGCTTTCTATTTTCCCATGTGAGCAACCTATATGTTTAGTGCATGTTTTCCATAGTATATGTTACATGAAATATACACTCACATATGTAAAAAACTATTAGAAGAATAAGATCGTGTATTAAGCGTATGTGAAAAATGTAAGTGTTAAACTTTTATAAATAAAAACCTAACATGTTAAAAACAAAAAAAATTAAGCACAAAAAATGACAATTCTCAATCATACGTAATTAAGAGGTAATAAGTATAATTAGGATGCAATAAATATAAGAGTAATTAGGGGAGGGTGTAACCTTTGTCCACAACCAAGGATGAAGAATTATTAGATTAAAGTTTTTTGACAGCTGAGATTAAAAGTATCCCATCATAACTCGTGCTTATATTCGTATAGATAAAGAAATAACATTTTGAAAACAAAAATTTTAAGCATGAAAAATAACAATTCTCGGCTATACGTAATTAAGGGGTAATAAGTATAATCAGGATGTAGTAAATATATGAGTAATTAGGAGAGCGTTTAATCTTTATCCATAATCGTTGGATAAAGAATTATTAGATTAAAGAATTTTGATAGCGGAGATTAAAAGCCTATCATAACTCGTACTTATATTGGTATATATATAGATGTATTGAGTATATCTAGATTAAAATAAAGGAAAAAAAACCCTCTGTACTCTCCCCAAGTATTGTAGTTGTTCGAAAAACCGCTAAAGTATTTTTTGGTTCATATACTCCCCTTAAGTATGAAAATATTTCTCTTAACCCCCTAACCCGGTTTTGCTTAGTTGTTTTCCATGATGTCAATGGTGGCTTTATCACATAAGGTGCCACGTCATTGGTTTTACACATGTGGTAGTTGACCTTACCCTTCTTCTTCCTCTATCTCTCTCTCCTTTCTCCCCTTCCACCATGGCTGCCAACATCTTCTTCTATGCTACTTATCTCCCATGGAGCTTGAGTGAGAGATGCTATTGGTGCATGGGTTTGAGGGAGTGGAGACCGACAACCCTATTAATGAGGATACGGGACACAGAGGTTGCATGTGACCAAGAATGACAAGCGAGGGCGTACTATGGTGATGTTGGTTTGATCCAGGAAGGCATACAATGATATGAGCGCATCGATCTACTTTGCCTCAGTATCTCTCAGCCAACACTTGTGCTCTCTTGGGGTCATGTTCAGTGCCATGATTCCACTTGCCTAGGAACACGACATCCTCTTCCTGTTCCTTCTTAGCCATTGCGAGCTTCTTTTCCATTCTCTCTCTCTCTCTCTCTACACTTTGGAGGAAAAGAGAAGACATAGATGACATGTATTATAAGGTGTTAGTCACATGTCAAAACCAGGTGATGTGGCGACCACGTGGACAAAATCATGATCCACCTTAATAAAACCACCATCCAAAACTATCCTTGAATAAAGTGAACGGTATTAATACTTAAGATGAGTAATTAGACAACCACTCATCACCATAGCAAAATGTACTTGTGCTCAGAGATGAACTAGTCAGGGTATAAATCAAATTCTTTTTCTCAAGAAATTTGAATCCAGCATACTATAACCTACTTTTTTCCTGCAATTAAATCAAGGGAAACACAAATATAATTTTTCTCATTTACTTAACTGGTTAGCAATAAATTAGCGTCTATATTCCTTGGCACCTACTCCCTTTGGTTTCGTAGAAGCTGCCGTTTTAGACTTGATATGGTCTTTAAAATATAACTTTAACTATTAATATCTATTATAATATATTTATAAAATTTAATATAATTATATACTCTGAAAGTACATTTTGAGAATATGTATATGATTTTCAATTATTTATTCTAAATATTTTTTAAAAATAGTAATCAAAACTTCAAAGGATTTTAATCTACTCATGTCTAGAATGACAATTTTTACGGAACCAGATGGAGTAATTTAGGTGCTAAGGTAGACACGGTAGCCTCGCTTTCTATTATACCATTTTAAGTTATGTTTTTCCCATCCATCATCACCACCTATATGTTATGGTGACGCTGAATTATTTGAATTTTCCTGTTTAAGGTAAACATTGAGAAATAAAGATATCAGCAGCCGCTACCAAACTTAGTTTTGGTGCTAAGCGTTTGATCTTTTAGCAAGGGTGCTAGCTAATTTCAATCTCAGCTCCCTAGTGTATTCTCCTGTTGAGTGGGCCATGGATGGGATGGGATGGGACGGGCGGACGGACGGACAGGATTGGGTCAAAGGCCTTCCCTTAATACTGTTATTAGGATATGCTTTGTCCCATTGCGAGCCTTAAGACCCGCCTCTATCGATTAGGCGCAACGCAAGAAAAGACAAGACAAGAGAAGGAGATCCAGCTTCCAGCCAGCCCAGCCAGAGGGAGGGATCCCCATCTGGATCAGGTGGACTAATTTTCCTTTCTTTGCTGGTATTGCAGATTCATCCCTGTTTACCTAATCACCCTCCTCCTCCTCAAATCGGTTCAATTTTCCTCCTCCTCCTCCTCTTCTTCTTCCTTTGGATCCTTCCTGTCATTTCATCTTCTAGTTGAGTTGCTAGTATTTCATTTCACTTTGTGTACTGGATTCCCCTCTCTATGCGCCTCTTGGCCGGGGGTTCTTAAGCAGCAATAATTAATGGTGTGATTGATATTTCCTGTTAGAGATTCTCCTTTCCTTTCTCCCATTCACTTCAATCGTTAATATGAAAACAATCATCTCTGTTTGATAAATGGCCGATCGCTAAGCGGATAACTTTTATGTCGAATTGCCTACTTCAGATAAGGGTGACATCTCTAGGCTGTAGCTCTCCAAAGTGATTGTGCAGGAACAGAAAAAAGATTGGATTTTTATAATTTGTGGTGCAGGCGCAAACGAATCCGTCCCATCTTTCTTGCAGCTGATATTTTTCTAGCTGAGGTGGTATAAATCAGCACCTTTCGTAGGATTCTTCTAGTACATGTTGATGTTTTCTTCAAGCTTGAGGCAGTTGCGTGCCTGATATCCTCAGCTCTCGTGTTGATGTTTACAGCAGTTCTCCTGTTTTCTTCTCAGTTTGTGGAGCTTCCTCTCCCTACATATTCTACTACTAATTATGCAATGTGCTGTCGTCCTCCTCTTTTCAGTTAAACTGTCTGCACAATGAGAGTAGAGGAGAAAAAGAGATCCCTAACGGTTGCCCCCTTCGAGTGCGCTTGGGGCGAGGAGTTCCGGTTTAGGGAGGCTGGGCGTGGGTGCATCGCGTTTGAGGCATCTGCCCAGAATGATGTTACCCTGGTGTTCCGTGAACAACTCGGGAGCCAACACTACCACTACAAAATGGACAACAGCCGTCATTACACTGTCATCTTGGGCAGCCATAGGAACAAAAGGTTGAAGATTGAAGTAGATGGAAGGACTGTTGTTGATAAAGCTGGTGTTGGACTATGCCGCTCATCATCTTTCCAGAGCTACTGGATCAGCATCTATGATGGGCTGATAAGCATCGGAGAAGGAAGGCATCCAAACAACAATGTTCTCTTCCAATGGCTTGACCCTGATCCCAACCGAAATGTTCAGTATGTGGGACTATCCAGCTGGGACAAGCATGTCGGGTACAGAAATATAAGCATTCTTCCATCAGCTCCTCAGAACAGCATCCTTTGGAGCCAAATTGAGTATGGGTATGTTGAGCGGCATGGTGAGGGAGGCCATAACAGAAAACAAGAATCAAAAGATGGCTGTGAGCAAAGGGTACTTGCTGAATTTCTTGAGAGTTGGGATTTCTCCGATGTTATATTTGTGGTCGGCAGTGAAAGAAAGGTTGTTCCTGCACACAAAATTGTCTTGGTTGCTTCTGGAGATTTCGCTTTTAGCTTAGTGAATGGAGCTGCCATCGAGCTTCCTTCAGTCTCCTACCCAGTTCTCCACTCCCTTCTTGAGTATATCTATACAGGTTCTACGCAGGTAAGCTTTGACTTTTTCAAACTTCTCTTATATCGAATTTGAGCAAGGGTGTAGACTGTTAATGTCTTGCGCACTCTTATTTTTGGGTTAACTCAGATTGTGGAGTGGCAACTGAACTCATTGCTGGAGTTGAGCTCACAATTTAAAGTTATACCATTGGTAAACCATTGTGAAGAAATACTCGACCGTTTGAAGATGGATAACAAACTTTCTGCATCTAGCAAAACTTAGAAGTATCAAATAGTGGATCTCAAGCTGATCAATTTGACTATTTCCCTTTCAAAGCTCCAGTGAATGTACATACAATTAAGCAGTTCCTTGCAACTGGTGAGCATAGTGATATAAATATCTATGTTCGTGGACAAGGTCTTGTTGCCCAGGCCCACAAACTCATTCTTAGTTTGTGGAGCATGCCATTCGCCAAGGTACTTCTTTCTTCTCGCATTGTATTTGCTTCTGATTTTAAATTACTATGTATTATTCACATTTTGGGATAATGCATCATGCATAACTTAGCATAATCAAAGATACAAGTGTACACATGCAGATGTTCACGAATGGGATGAAGGAAAGCAAAGCCTCCAATGTATTCTTTGAAGATGTTTCTGCTGAAGCGTTTTTTCTCCTCCTTCAGTTTATGTACAGTGGGGAACTTAAAGTGGACACCCGGGAAATTACTTCAGTATTGGTTCAGCTGCTCCTATTGTCAGACCAGTTTGGCATCACTGTTCTTCAGTTTGAATGCTGTAAAAGAATTATGGAATTCCTTTCAGAGGTAGCTATGTTTTCTCTTATATAGAATGATACACCAAGAGAAGTTACTGGTACAATTTAGTAGAGCTGAATATTACTTACGACAAATACTTCATTCTCACCAAATTATAGATCATTGTTGTTCTTACGAAGGTACCTGTTAAACTTCATTTTGCATGTAGCAGTGCTCATGTATTAACAAAAGGAAAATAATACTGACTATAGACTTCTGTAATTTCTGACGTTTCTATTTTATTGCAATTACTCAATTTTTCTCTGTTGCTATTCAAGACTTGACGTGGGCCTGTGGTGGTCGTGACAATAATAAGTGGAGCCATTAGTCTCAGAAATCAAGTCTATGAGATATTGATACAACTTTCCATCTGCATTATACATGCAGGATTCGCGTGTCCTACGGGAAGAAGCTTATTTTTCCGAATTTAAGGGATATGGCATCTGCAAATTTGGTGAACTTGCTAGCTGGTTCAGCGTAGACTGACCCCTGAAAGTTTATTGCAGGACACAGTATGTTCAGTATTACAAGCAGTTTCATCAATCCCATCTTGTAAACTGCTTGAAGAAATGTGCAAGAGGAATTTTGCAACGCACTTTGATTATTGCACAACTGCTTGCACGGACTTTGTGTTGTTAGATGAGGCAACATTTAAGGATATTCTTCAGGCAAGTTGGAATACTGTTTTAATTTGATCAACTGCCCTGCAGTCGGGCCAGATACGAAACATGTCCTTGAGAAAATATATAAAGGTGTTCATCAGGATTGAGCATCACATTTGAAAGCTGTAGTAGATTGCTTCAAGTGTCATCTCCCACAAGCTCAGCAATTTTATGATGAAGCTCTTCAAATTTTTTCATTTCTAATTGTTGGATTTTACGTAACAAAGATTTCTTCCTGTAGTTTTTGGCTTTACACCTCAGTAACTTTTCCGGTAGTAAGGCTTGCAGTTAACCATGCAACTACATGCAGGCTTAACATTTTCAAGGGTCTTTCTTTAATCCTACAAAATTTTGGCTCGGAATCTGTTGATCCATCTACACATCCAGAAAAATAAAAGAATCTCATGTTGTTGGGTAGATATGGTGAAAGCTCTCTTCAATTCTAGTACTTCAAATGCTGGTTTTGCCAACATAGTAATCTGAACATTGTAGTTTCTCTTATTTATGTATTATAGTCGAGTTAAGGATTATATAGTCGAATATAATCTGTACGGAGGTGCATGCTAAATATCTTGGGAACACAAAATGGTATGCATAACATATGTCCTAAATAGACTAGATTGCTGAGAATTTTAGCTAGCTTTTCCTGTCGACATTGGTCATATTAGTAGTAATTTTGCAGCAAGGTGATATGACTGTAACATCGGAAGAGAGGGTTCTGGATGCCATCTTAACATGGTGTATGGAGGCTTGTGACACTTTTTACTGGACTTCTGTAGATAAACTGTTGAGCACTTCAACACCGAAGCAACTCTTTGGAGAGAGGCTTACCGCCATAAATACTTTACTACCATTTGTGCGGTTCCCTTTAATGCAGCCATCTCTCCTTCAACGGGTACTGCCTTTTCTTGTAATATTGTCCTATTACAGAGCAGCTTTTGCTGAGCAAGTTTGTTTGGCTTCTAATAGCACTTGTTGGTTCACTGCAGATGGAGAAAAGTAATCTAGCCAACCACATACAAGTGTTCAAACAGTTGGTTAGTGTTTGTTAGCTCCAAAGTTAATTCTAAAGAATTCTGGCCTGGAAGTACAATTGATTATTTATTGGATAACAGGTTGCAGAAGCAATTGAGTTCTCTAATGCTGGACCATGGATGCCTGCAACAAACAAATGGTCAGTATATGTTAATGCTTTGATCAAAGTGCAGTAAGAATTGAAGGTATGCCTGACTACTCATGAACCTCAAACCTTTCAGCGAGAGATTTCAACATAGACGCTCGAGCTATAAAGAGCTTCAGTATATTTCTGATGGTGATAATAATGGTGTAATCTATTATGCTGGGACGTCATTCGGGAAGCATCAATGGATCAATCCTGTTTTAGCTAAGGTAACAAAAGGAGAATCAATGTTTGTGTTTGAGGCTATTCGATGTAGTAACTCACATTTTTAATGGCTTTTTCTGCGACTAGAATATCACTGTGATGGCAAGCAGCCCGAATTCAAGGTACACTGATCCAAAGGCTTTGGTTTCAAAAAATTACCAGGTATTTATATTGTTGTTATTTTTGTGGGGACGGTATTGATGTTGTTGGGAATGCTTGGCAGTATAATTTTGCCCTTGCTTGGGATAAAGTTGACATGTTGGTAGATAACATCAGGGGACTTGTTTCGCTGGGCCTCGTGATGAAGATGGCAAGAAGTGTTCTTGGTGGATGGTAGACATTGGAGAGGACCACCAGGTTGTTTTCTGAAAAAGGGATCTTCTGTTGAATTTGAGCCAAACTCAAATAGTTATCTCAAAGTAACTAAATTGTCTGGTTTTGTGCAGCTTATGTGCAACTACTACACGGTGAGGCAGGATGGCTCCACAACGTTTATGAGGTCGTGGGTTCTTCAGGTAATAAAGATTCCTCTTTTATTGTATTGTAGGAGGGGGTTCACGAGATGAATGAATGAAATGTATGAGTTTGCGGGAGGTGAGATGAATGATTGCGTGTGTGTCTTAGGGATCGATGGACGGTCGGAACTGGACGAGCCTGGGCGTCCATGAGGAGGAGCAGACGATTTGCCAGCCCGGTCAGTTCGCGTCGTGGCCGATCACTGGCCCGTCGGCGCTGCTGCCGTTCCGCTTCTTCCGGCTTGCCCTGACGGGCCCGACCACCGGCGTCTCCAACACTTGGAACCTCTGCATCTGCTTCCTCGAGCTCTACGGCTACTTCCGCTAGCTACAGACCATCATCTCCATCCAGCACGTAATAACAATAATAATAATTACAGTGCATCTTGTGTGAGAGTTACTCCTGTCTCCTAGATAGACACTGAGAGTGACAAATTAATGGACATGGAAGCTTTGTCATCATGCATGTACTACTCTTGCTTGCCTTTTGTTACATGTAAAGATCCAGCTAAGCATGGGCGTACTACACCCATTAAGTTTGGACACGATTTTGTGGCATTAGAACTGTACCAGAAAAAATAACACAGAGAAGTCATGGATGTACTATATCATGCTACAATGTTATACACAAACTTACAGTACCAAAATCGGTACACACAAAAAGAACAAGGGCTACCAAATATATGTGACACTCCATACGTATTTGCTGCCGCTATCTTCTCTTTTTTGGTTTTCCGTTCCCAAAACGACACCAACCATGGCTATGAAATTTTGATTCTTTTTTCCTTGTGAAACTTGGGTTAATGTTGTAGATGTTTTGCAGATGAAAGTTGAATCTTGTGAGTTAAAAATAAAATAAAAAACTCGAGTTGAGACCTCCAAGTTGGATAACTTTGACCGCCACGGGGCCGGGACATGTGAGAGGAGAAAGGCTCAAGGGTTGGATGCACCCAGTGCGTACATGGAATTTCCAAGTAGAGCCGCCCGAAATTAAGCAAGCAAATGTACATAGCAAACTTAATTGTGTTATATATCCTCAACATAGCGTACAATTAATTAATAATCGAGAGACGTAGACATGAGACGATGGAAAAAGACTAAGGAAGCCGATGGATGGATGGATAGCAGAGCATGCATGCAGCTAGATCGACATGGTGCTTAGTTGACGGTGACCTTTCCGACCATGCCGGCCCCGGCGTGCGGCTCGCAGTAGAAGCCGTAGGTGCCTGGGACGGTGAGGGTGACGGAGAAGGTCTCGCCGGGGGCGTTGAGGTACTCCTCCTGCGAGATCTTGGACACGTCCACGCCGCTGGGCACCGCGTCCTCGTCGAACACCACGTTGTGCGGGAACCCCGCGTTGTTCTTGAAGGTGATGGTCTCGCCGGACTTGACGGTGAAGTCGCTGGGCTCGAACACCAGCACGCCCCCGTTGGCGCCCAGAAGCACGTCCTGCGCCATGGCGCCGCCCGCCAGCATGGCGCTAGCGGCCACGGCCACGGCCGCCGCGCCGGCAGCCTTGCCCAGCGAGGCGCGCACCACCAGCCTGGAGCGGGGAGTGGCGGGGGCCCGGGCGGCGGCGAAGGAAGGGACGGTGACGGCTGCAGAGGAAAGGGCGGCCATTGCTGCTACGTTGGACTAGGAGTGTGTGTGTGTGTGATAGGTAGCTAGGCCGGCTGGGCGCGCGGTGCAGTCTGGTTTTATCTCCCAAAATATGCAAACCATTGGATGGTCAGGAATGCAACAAAATCTCACGCCCGCTCCCCATTGGCTCCTCCCCGGATGATGCCTATGTCATCCATCCATTCCGTTCCATTCTTCTTGTTACGGTCCACATACGCATCATCCCATTCTCGTTAATTTATCCCTAACAATCAACTTTGATCGCCTATTTGGATTTGTTACATACATAATTTATCAAGAGATCGCCCTACCAAGTGGCAGACCCACAACCCTCCTTTTCTCCTTCTTCCGTAGAGATAAAATCCAAATTAAAAATTAACAACTTTTAATTCGGTGAACCGAACTCACATTTATTAGGTTTTTTGAAACTCAAAAAATGAATAAATAAAAGTATGATCTCGGGCCACTTGTGGTGCACGGTTAGAAGATGGGTTCGTAGCGGGAGGAAGCTAAACCAGTGTCCCGTCAACATGCAACTAAAATAAAATTAGCCAAGTATATATTGGAGATAAGAGCCAGGTTTTGCCAATAGTCAGCTACCTTCCAAAGCAACCAAATCGCCAATGCATCCCTGAATTTGCCGCTGCCTCGCACCTTGAGCTTCTCTTCCGCTGCTGCACTCGCCCTTCTTTTTGAATCAACAACAACATCGCGCACACGGAAGAAGACGAATGTGCGGTGGTCAAAAAAGAAGAGAACCACTAGTGATGGATGATGGATGTGAAGAGGACCGGGAACGTCAACGAGAGAGTTGTAGTAGTACGGGGAGTTGACCTCCGATGACCACCGCGACGGCGAAGCAGACGGCAACCTTCTTCCCAGCTTGCCACCTCCCCCCCTTCCACTCTTGTTCCACTGCCGCTTCGCCGCCGCCGCCGCCACTCCTCCCGCCTTGCCCTTGAATGCCGGGTCTCCGTGCATCGTCATGGTCATGGCCCCCTCATTCCCGCCTCCGACCACTGGGGCAACTGGACCGTCCTCCTCGCCACCTCCGCCCTCGGAATCTGGTCCGAGAAGAACACCCCCGCGGGGAAAGCTCTCAGCGGAGCGCTCGTCACCGTGCTGCTCGGCCTCGCTGCCAGCACCGCCGGCATCGTCGCCGCAGATGCCCCCGCCTACCGCGTCGTGCTCGACTACCTCCTCCCGCTCGCCATCCCCCTGCTCCTCTTCACCGCCGACCTCCGCCGCGTCCTCCGCTCCACCGGCACCCTCCTCCTCGCCTTCTTGCTCGGATCCAGTACACTACTTGTTCCTTCTTCTTCTCAATCTCTGCATGCGCGCATCTCAATCAACCTACCCATCGATTGATGCTACTAATAATTCATGGATCCATCTTGCCTTGCCTTGCAGTCGCAACAACGATCGGCACAATTGTCGCTTTCGTGCTTGTCCCGATGCGATCGCTGGGACAAGATAACTGGAAGATTGCTGCAGCTCTTATGAGTCGCCATATAGGTGGAGGTAATGCGAGCCTCCCAACTCTAAACTTAGGCTAGGATAATTTTGTGCCTTTTCATCTCTCTGAACAATATATACCATACTGTTCCAAATTTCCATTGTGGTACATGTTGACAAGGGCAAATCCTAATTAAATTGACTATATCAATCGTTCCTCGTGTAACTTAGTTGTAACTAGTTTTTCCCCTCAAAAATAATTGTAACTAGTTTTTTGTTGTTTTGGTTGTATGCCCTTTCAGCTGTCAACTACGTTGCTGTTTCAGAAGCTCTTGAGGTTACTCCATCAGTGTTGGCAGCAGGGCTAGCTGCTGACAATGTTATCTGTGCACTCTATTTTACAACTCTTTTTGCATTAGCTGCTAAGATCCCTGCAGAAGAGATGCAATCAAAAGGTGAGTTGCACTCTCCTGTTTCCTAATTTAATTTCCTTTATCTCTTGCCCTCTAGTTGGCTGAATCCTCCAGAAGAAGAAAAGGAAAGAAAGTAGGGCAATCTAGTATTGTACTCGATTCTGTTTGTTCTGGAAACTTTGATAATCTCACATTTATATATTTGCATAATTTCTTTCCTACATTTATTAGCGAGGTTGATTCGAAGTAGTCATCCTAGAATACCATCTGGTGTTTGTCTTAAGTAGATGTTTTAACTCACCTCAGGAGATGATGAAGGGGGGTCTGAATCTAGAGCTGGTGACAAGTTGCCTGTTTTGCAAACTGCGACGGCTGTGGCTGTGTCGTTCGCGATATGCAAAGCAGGCAAATATATGACAAGCTTGCTGGGCATACAAGGGGGAAGTCTTCCCTGCATAACAGCAATCGTGGTAGCTTTGGCAACGTTGTTTCCCTCTCACATCGGAAAGCTCGGTCCTTCAGGCGAGGCCTTGGCCGTAATTCTGATGCAGGCAAGTATTATGAGCTTTCGTCGCAAACCCACAAGGTGCTTAATTATTCCTTTACTATTTTCCCTCCTAATATGTATATAGGTGTTCTTTGCTGTTGTGGGAGCTAATGGAAACATCAGCAATGTGATCAACACGACGCCCGGCATATTTGCATTTGCATTCGTGCAGATCACGGTGCATCTGCTGGTGATTCTGGGTGCTGGGAAGCTGTTTGGATTTGAGGACAAGCTGCTGCTGATAGCGTCGAATGCCAACGTTGGTGGCCCGACCACAGCCTGTGGGATGGCCACCACAAAGGGCTGGACTTCCTTGATGGTTCCAGGGATTCTTGCCGGCATTTTCGGAATCGCCATCGCTACTTTCCTCGGCATCGCTTTTGGTGTGTTTGTTCTCCAGAACATGTAATGCCCTCTTCTTTGAAGATTGCTGATGCAATCCATATACGGGTCAACATTTATACATGGTTTAAAAATAGTATTCTGAACATTGCTGATGCACTGATATTCTTTGAACATTGTTGATGCACTGATATTCTGATACATATACCACAAGCCCTACATATATGGGCATGGAACTGCAAAGCAAATCATGCGCACACATAAGTTGTAAGTAGCTAGACTGTGAACCGACTACCTTACAAAACAGCTCTGAGGTTCCTAAACTTAAGTTAAGACAGAAAATATATACAACGAGCAACGTGAACTCTACAATCAGGAACCATTTAAACCAGCCAGTAACTCAGCGACCTCCATACGCCGACCAACACAACCAAAGGGGCCACCACCAGGAGAGCCAGCCAGAGCAACCGCAGAACAGAACCAGTTGATCGTCTTGTTCCCAATGGATCTCCAGGCACATGGTCGCTGTTCTGCAGGAGGCATTCATGTGCACTCCGAGTGGTCTGTGCAGAATCCTGTCTAAGCCTCTGCTTGAGATTGGTTCCACGAGGCAGCTTAATATGTGCCAATATGGCTTCTGCAGGACAAATTTACCAAAAGCTCAGCTACAGCTCAGGACTCGGGCAGAATATGAATCGACTCTAAAGCAGCATGTTTCAGAACTGAATTGATAACAATTTATTACCATTATATGATAAATGCTGCAGCTTGTCTGTAACTTCAACGGAAGAAGCTAATTGAGTAGGGATATCCCCTCTGACCTGAATATGCATCAGATCTCCAGCCTGAGCAAGACAATTTTAATCCAATGAGTATTATTATGAGTAAATTGACTTACAGTAAATTAGAATCATACCATAGTTTGGGAGGCTGCATTGACATAATCCTCGTCATGGTTGTTGGATGAACTTCCTGTGCTACGACATGATCCAGCTTCTTCATCTTCACTTTCCAAATGAGAAGTTAATATAGGCTGAGAGGCTGATGCCCTCTGAACAGCGCACTCAAGGCGGATCCTTCTCGCTGCAGTCCCTTGCTGCAGATCAACGAACTCTGGAACTGTGGACTGCTGCATCGAAGGTGCTGCTGCCCAACCCCCTTGTCCATTAAAGACATTTGAATTTATCATGTCACTCCTGCTCGGTTCTACCATAGCATTAAACAAATGTTGGGGATAAGGAGTCGATGAGCTAGCGGAGCAGAAGACTCCACTATTTTGTGATTCTGTTTGAGGACCAAATGCAGGTGGTACTTCTAGTTCATATTGGCTGTACAAGTGGAATTGCTGGCCTGCTCCACTGTACACGATGTTAGTTTGGCCTCTTATTTCATGATTATCATCGCCTGTATCTGTCTGTAGTGAATTGATACCAGAAGAGCAACGAGTAGCGTCTGTGTCATCTGCACGCTTTGTTTAGAAAAGGGAAGAGGAGGGAAGAAAAAGTTCAGATGAGAGTGCCAACATCGATAAGAGTAACACTAAAGCATTCTAAGCTAACCTGAACTAGGAGCACCTGATCTGAATTGCCCTTTCTCCAACTATCCTCAAGCAATGCATTGTTGTTTGAGTTGTTGGTCAATGTAACTAGAGGAGTAGAATTGCACTCGGCATTTGCAGTGTCCATTTTGGCACAAGCTGCATTAAGCAACAAGTCTTGCAGATCCTGCTCAGCTATGATACTGTCAAAATATGCTGAAAAGTCTTGATCGCCCATGTTGCCAATGAAAGGATGATCTGTGTAAGGACGCATCGGAGAACTGATGTTAGGGAATCCACCATAGCTTTGTTCAGCCTGCAGGTCTGGAAGCCGAGCTAACACGTCCAGAAAAGTATCTTCCTATATTTTACAAAGAACATTTCTCATTTAGAAGTATCACAGACCAAAAATGGTGGAGGTTGTTTGTGTATAGAAACGAAACTAATGCAGAACATAAGTAGTAATTCACCTGAGCTGACATCTGCTCTTTGCCAGGGCCAGTTGTAAGATGGCCCATGGAGCGATCAGCATCGTCAGTAGCTATTTTGGTTGCAGTCAGTTGGCTCAAACCAGATGGTAAAGTCTTGTCCTTTATCATTGAGGCCGTGGCTGTGTTGTCGTCATTTTGCGGGTTGGCTCCAGAAGATGTGGATGGAGACTCCCAATTGAGCCCTGGGGTTTCGTCGTGATCTTGCTTGTTAAACAGGCGGTACAGAACGAAGCTACCCTGAAGCAAGCATCCCTTTGTTCAGGTAACTATGGAATCATTACGGGGCTATGCTTTGCAGCCAGGTATGTCCTATCTTACTGTTATGGCAAAAATTAAATTATTGGCAAGGGAATCAAGATCCAAGAAGTGAGTGAGCTACAAAGTGGTAGTTCTAGCGCATGCATAGCAGAACAATGAAGGGAAGGAAATGGAAGCAGATTAAGCAAGAGGAGGAAGAAGAGAAGATGTCATTACGTACGTTTTGGCCTGATTGGAAGTGTGGCTCGGCGGTGCTGTACTCGTGCATGATCCAGGCGGTGCGGTGGCCGCGCGGCGCCCTGCCGCGGTGGAAGACGAGGGTCTTCTTGATGCCGATGAGGGTGCCGGCGGGGCTTTTGGAGCGGATGAGGCGGTCCTTGCCGGTGGCCTTCCAGTAGCCGGCGGCGGTGGAGCGGTTGGAGCGGTGGCGGCCGGGGTACTTTGGGCGGTCGCGGGGGCCGAAGAAGAACCACTCGGGGTCGTCGGACTTGATGACGGACTTGGCGGGGAGGTCCCAGGGCTCGCAGGTGGCCAGGTCCACGTCGGGGATCACCAGGAGGTCCGGGTGGGGGCGGCCGCAGATCTTGGCCTTGAGGTAGTGCCTCACCAGCTCCTCGTCCGTCGGCCGGAAACGGAAGCCCACCGGCAGAACCGCCGCCGCCGCAGCAGCAGCCGCCGCAGACATCGTCACTTTCCCTTTCCTTCTTTCTCTCCCGGCCCTTGTCTTTTCACCAACTCACCTTCTCCCAAATCGATTTTACTTTTGAAAGACAGAAACTTACTCATTTACCCATGCTAGTTAGTAACTCGTATGTAAAAAACAAATGTGAAGAGATTACCAGGTTATTTTCCCTCTCTTCCGTCTGTCCCTCGACTCTCTCGTAGTTCCACTTTGCTTTACAAATATATCTTTCTCCTCCGTTCCTTTATCTATCCGTCTGTCCTGGCTTTATCACCGTTCTGCTATTGCGTGCTTTGCTAAAAAAATAATAAGTAGAGCGAAAATATGTGAACATGATAACAAGAAGACAAGTCATTGACTACCTTCTTCCTCTCTCTTTGCCTGTCCTTTGGCTTTGCTTTTGGCTCTACCCACTGCAATCACATCTTCATCCTTCTTCTCTCTCCCGCACTTCGCTGGGCTCCGCTCCATCGTCGCCTAGGAAGGATACACATATTTTTCTTCGTCTACTCACACACACGCACACAATAAGATTTTTATACGTGCAACCATGTCATCATCATTTTTTTGTCACCTTAAATAGCCATGGACTGACAACTAACATCTAGAGTAAGGATTTTTGGCTCCCGAGCTTTAAGCCTGGAAGCAGAATAAATTCAAAAAGGGTGTTGAATTTTTTAAAAATGTGCTCGTTTAAAAAATTGCGAAGTTGTATTTTGTGCAAGAAAATAAGTTTGGTGCCAAAAGGTTACTATTAAGGCCTTTCATACTTTTTTTTTCTCAAGGCGCAAAATGCAAATTTTTTTAAAGATTTTTTAGTGTGATTAGTACCTAAGAGTTTACTTGTACAACTTTTCCACTTTGTTAAAGATGAAAATCACATTAAATGGTGCCGGGCTCAGGAATACATTTATGTCCAGCTGATGTTGAAAATGTATTTTTCTCGCTTCAAAAAGTTGTCGAGAAATTGAAATTTTTTTGTGAATGTGCAAAATATGATCATATACGTCCTGTTTAAAAATAACAAATTGGTACAACTTGAATAGTGATTACTGTACATGTTTGAAACTGCACCAACCTATCCTTTTTGTACGGGATGTGTATGCTCATATTTTTGCACCAAATTTTGTAGATGTATATGTTATAACCTGTGTATGCCCATAAAAACTTTCAGAATTTTTAACGACATTTTGAAGTGAAAATTTCACATTTTACGCATTGGGTAGCCCTCTATCTAAGGAGTAAAAATCCACGTCCGTGCCAGGCTCACATGAGCCCGGGCACCATTTTGAGTTTCCACTAACACATATACTCATGTTACCTTCTACTACTAACCCAAATATCTTAATGTGTACCCACTATGCAAAGACATAACAAATTCACTATCAAACTAACTAACAAACTCTATCCCAATCAACATATTTAAAAAGTTGTGGCGATTTTAATGAGAAGAGGGGGAGGAAGAGGCAATGTACGTGATAGGAAGGGGAGGAGAGGTGTAAAATCATGACCACCAACTCACATTTCTTTATTCGTGAGGCACTGGTCAAGAAATGTCAGACCCAAATGTGAAAATGTAAACCCTTAATGTATTCTGGATGCAGGTCGGATGAAAGATCGAGGCTCCGAGGATGCTGGGGCTCTTTGTTGGCGTGTGTCCTGTCTTGGATCCATAAGGCTTGTCCTTCCCTGCAGGGCTGTTGGGTCCTTTTATAGAGGGTTTCCCGAATCGTAGGAGACACAGACTCGTCCCCGAGCTGGACTTCGGCTTCCTTAAACGAAGGGATAAGCTTCCTAGTTTAAAGGGTCTCCGAAATCCTTACAGGGGATCCCCTTATCTCCTATAAACCTTAGCGGATACGCTTCTCACTCTGGGCAACCAGGGAATTGTATACGGATACTACTTCATATATGGTACAATATAAAATTCATCATCAAGCCCCCCATCAGTACGTGAAATGAGACCGGGATGGATCAAAATGACCTAGTCGGGCAGTACCTCGACTGTATGTAGCTCCGATTTGTTTTCCGAGTAGATTTAAGCAACTGCTATGCTGATGTGGAAGCCCTAAGACTAGCCATGCGCTCGTGACTCCTGTTTTCCCGCGAGAACAGCGGATCATGCGTATAAAGTTATTGCGCACAGTTATTGCGACGGGACGTGCTCTGGGGAATGCGGCCGTGGTAACCGTTGGATTATGGCTCCAGTAACCGTTGGATTATGGCTCTACTCTCTGCCCTTATAATCTCACCCAAGGGACTTAAGGAATTTTACCGTTTCTCGGCTTTTCACCTTCATCTACCTTTTCCTCACGCTGCTGCCTCCACCTTCTGCTTCACCGCCGTCGTCCTTTGCTTCGTCGCTGATGCCGATGGTCAAAAAGAAGAGTGCCACCAAGATGCCATCCGACGCCCGGGGGCCTGTGGACGATTCTTTGGCAGTGTTAGAGGATTCTGGTTCCACTCCGGCGATGGCCATCTCGGAGTTCGCGCCCTCCGTGATGGACACCGCCTCCCGATGGTACTCGGCCTTGTCGGGCGGTGCTAAAGGAGATGGTCCCGAGTCCAGACATGAATTGGACCGTGGTCTTCTCCGACTTCTTTAGGTGCGGGTTTCAGCCTCCGCCATCCTCTTTCTTTCTTCTCGTTCTCCACTTTTATGGGATTGAGTTGATCCACCTCAATCCCAACTCGGTGCTGATGCTGAGCATCTTTTTGCACTTGTGCGAGGTGTATCTTGGCATCCGCCCGAGCCTAGAGCTATGGCGATACTTCTACAACCTCCGACGGCTGAAGGGGGTTGTCGGAGCTGTCGGGTTCCGACTCCGAGAAGGGGAGAATGAGAGCTACATCCACTCTTCCTAGAAGTTGTCGTGGTCGGGCTGGCGCTCGAAATGGTTCTACTACCAGCCTGCACCGTCGTCCGAGGTCGGATACCGTGGTCTGGCGCCCTACCAGACCGAAGCCTGGATGGAGGTGCCGCAGCAGATTAGTCGACTCAAGGCCCTTGCCGGCGAGGTCGCTGACCTCGCCAGGAAAGGCTTGTCCGCTTGGGACGTCGCGGAAGACTTCCTGCGGCGTTGGATCAGCCCTTTCAGGTCGAGAATCACGACGGCCTGAGAGATCTTGAACGGGAAAGACCAGATGAGGGACTTCGACTCGGGTAAGTGCTCTGGTACTAAACTTCTCGTATCATCGACTAGTTAGACTATCTTCTCATCTTCTCGGGTTTTCTCGTTGTGTAGACCTTTCCCCTGACGAGCTTCAGTTGAGGGTTAAGTACTTGTTCGAGTTGTCTCCTCCGGGTGAAATTGCCGATCGTGAGGCTTAGTCCTGACGAGAGGAAGAAATCTTCTCTGTAAGTGTGTTCTTCTCGCCTTGTCAGTCTTAATTCCTCCGAGTAGTGTCAGTTAGACTCTAACCCAACTTGGGTACTTGTGCTCTCTTCGCAACGAGTAGGTCGCGGTGTGCCCGACCCGGAAGCTGAGCTGGCTAGAGCCCAAGTCGAGGACGACGACTCCATAGAAGTTCTCGACCCACACGTTCTAGCCCCCAAGTTCGGGGCTAGAAATCTGTCTGAGAAGGAGCCACCGACGGAAACTCCTTGGGCAATGTCTCTCGCCCGGGCACCCTCTCCGCCTATAAATCCCTTGCCTCAGGTACCTTCCTTTGTCCAAAGAACCCCTCAGTCCTTTGCTCCTTCTAGTTCTGAGGTGACAGAAGAACTCGTCGTGGTGCAGGCCATGAGCGATCCTCTTCCAGAGGAGCCAACTCCCTCCCCCCATGCCGAAGAGCGCAGAGAAGGAGGTGCGAGTCATCAGGGCTCTCTCGGCTGTGGAGACGTCGAAGCCAGCGGCCCCTGCCAAGCGGGGGCTGGCCCTTCCCGGGCACAAGGTTTCGCTGGAGCTGAAGCGTTCGCGGTGAGTCTCCTTCTCGAAGTCTCACTTTTCGATTAGGTTTCAGTTGGATTTCTGAAGTGTTTCTTTTATGGTTAAGGTGACCCTTGCTCCGGCCAAGGTTGCAGCGAAGGTCCCATCAGCGGCGGAGGCTCCGGCAATGATTCCGGCACCGTCCGAAGCAGATAAGTCCAAAGCCTCGAGGTCAAATCTTCCGCCAGCATCGGTGACCATGGCGCCTCCTCTAGCTCCCATGGTGGAGGTCCCCTTAGCTCCGCCCACCGAGGGCCTACGTCCTTGCTCCCGACAGAGCTAATGAAGCTTATCGAGGGTGGCCTTGACTTGCCTCATTGCGTTGTGTCTCTGCTAAAGGTAAATCAAGAAGTTATTTAAAATACCTTGCGCTGAGACTAACCTTGTCGGTTGCAGCTTGCTCTTTCTCAGGCGACTCCTCTCCAGTCGAAGAACAAGGAGCTGAAGAGGTGCTTGGCGGAGTCCGAGAAACTTCTGAAGGAGCGGGAGAATAAGGTAGCCGCGCTCGAGGCCGAGAAGGTCCGGCTGGAAAAAGCCAAGACCAAGATGGACCGAGAGAAGGCTCGCCTAGCTGGTGCGCTTGTTGAGGTCTGATCGTCGCTATCTCAGAGCGAAACCCATGTGGGTAAGCTCAAGAAAGACCTCGAGTACGCCGTGGGAGTCCTCGAGGTAGCTTTGACCGAGGCCGGGGTTGCTATTCCTCCGACCATTTCTCATGCCATGCGGATGGCCGAAGCCGTGGAGGCCATCTCCTGCCTGAAGCCCACGGTGGCGGCACACATCAGCACCCAGCTGTGGCAAGGTGTGCGGGACTCTCTGGCCATGGCCCTGGCGTGCAAGGCCCGACATCTGGAGGTGGACGTCGGCGCCCTTTGCGCCGACCTGCCGGGGGCCGAGACTGGGGAGACCGAGAAGTTGGTTGGGGCCATGTAGGAGGCTGCGGATGTTCGCCGACCGCCTTAACGTGTAAAAAGCTTGTTAATCAATGACTTAACGCTTTTGGTCAGTACTTGTGCTAAAGTTGTGTGTTTTTCTGTTTAACCTTATCGGCTGAAATTTTGCTAAGAACCTGGCGCCAGGAACTTATCAGGCGTGCACGTGTTTGATAAGATGCCTTGGCGCCACGTTAACCCAGCCTTCTTTATCTGATAGGCGGTTGGAGGGCGTTGTTAAGTTTACTGAGAATTGAGTAGTTTCCTCGAGTACACTGCGTGTCACATCCCATTTTTCTGAAAACCTAAAAATTGGGGTTTACAAAAACTTTTGATGCTAATAAAACCAATTAGGTGAATTCGACTAATTTTTCGTCAAAGCATTCTTATTCTAAACCCTGGCATGGTCATATATACATGTGTATGTGACATGTGATCATGCCTTCTTTTCGCCATTGGATTTTCTCGAGATTCGTGAAGCATGTCATATCATAGGGTTCATATGCCATTTAAATTTAGGATTTGAGCAATTTTGACCCTTGTACTGCAACCCTACCCAATAGGACTCAGAAAATTCTCATAAAATCACATAGCTATCTACATGACTTTAATAACACAGATATGCAAAAACATGGGCCTCCTCAGTACAAAAACCTTAAATAACCCCATCGAACACTTCTGCTCCCTTCTCCCTCTCGCATGAAAACTTGATACAAACCTTGTCTGAATATCTCCAAACTTTCTTGGATTCCTCCCTGCACCCCAAGCATCCTCCCCTACCAAGGAAATCTCCAGAGCAGCTCCCAAAGAAAGGCTCGATCCCTCTAAAAACCTAGCTCTTGTCATCATCGACACACATTGGCATTCAAAGGATTCACTGTCCGAGCTATTCCCTTCGGTGCCAAACTCAACTGTGGCAATGTACACCTCATTCCCATCCCACTGGCGCGAGTTGACACGTGGGTGCATGCTAGAATGCGCCCCGGCATGCCCATGCCGCCTGTGCGCACGCTCTGGCCGTGCACACCTCATTCCCATCCCATTGGCGCGAGTTGACACATGGGTGCACGCTAGAATGCACCCCGGCATGCCCATGCCGCCTGTGCGCACGCTCTGGCCGTGCACAGGCACGCACAGGGCGCGCGCACAGCGGCATCACCGCGCCGACCACCGACATAGCGCACCGCCCACTAATTTCTTCATCGTCCCTCACGCCATCAAGTGCCACGACCTCCTCCGCTGGCCCCTGTAGCAGCAGCACTGCCCCAGTTGCCCTCACAATGTCGTATTATCGAGCTCGGGTGAGTCCAGCGGGTCCTCCTCCTCCGCTCGTCGCCCCGGCTATAAAAGGGACCTCGCGGCTCTCCTTGACCTTCCATCTCACTCCTTGCTTCCTCCTTAAACTCCCCGAGCAAACCTCCCGAGCCCTCACCTCTCCCTTCCTCTTCTCCGACGGAGGCACCCCACCACGGTCGTGGAAGCAACCCGAGAAACCTCAGTGCTCCCACTCCCCGCCTTTTTGCCCCTAGAAGCTTCCTTTGAATCCCTTCAAATATCCTCTCTTTTCCTTGCAGAACGAGCCGACTAGGACCCCCTTCCTCACCTCCTTCGCCGCTCCCCTTCTTTGGTGCTCAATGCCGACCAACCTTCGGTAAACGGCAACGAGCATTTTCCGCTCCAGGGTGCTCTCCTTGCTCCCTTGAACCCCCCGTGCAAAGCACGCATGCCAACATGCCCTAGATCCTCGGCTATTGCTCACTGGGGTTTCCCCCACCACGTCGCCGCCGGCGGGACATTTCTCCCCAGAGCGTGCAAGCTCCTCGGCTTGGGTAGGTCGCCGACGGGTGGGCCCCGGGACCGTTATGCGTAAAACATAATGGTTCAGGCTAAAGCCGCTGATAGCGGTGGCCCATCGATCATATTAAGTGGCCGCGCCCCCCCTCTTGCTTACGCTTCCCGTCTTTGAAAGCATACTTTGACCCAATTTGAAGCGCATTCCCACTTGAACCCTGGCTTTCTTTTAATCAGTCTCAGTTCTATTTGGTTCATCCGGTTCACCCATCTCCTGACCGGTTCCTCAAGATTTTCTTCCGGTTCTGGGAACTTGAAAATATTTAGAAACTTTCTATTCAGACATATTTTCAAATTCCAAACTTATTTAAAACAGAACAGAGAGTACTGCGTGGAATATAAATCTTTTTCAAAATTCGAATGCTGTTTAAAAATATTTCCAAACACCCTCTGACCTAAAGGACAATAATTTCTCAAAATCTAAACCTTGACTTCACATACATGCCAATAGAAGTTTGTTTCTTTTTCTTTTATGTAACTTAGGCATCGTATGACTTAAGTCATATTTCTATATACTTGGAAGAGTTCCTCAAGGTCTAAATTAAAATATAGAATATCCAAAACATGAGAATAAGATATTTTGAAATGTTTTAGAACCTCTGTAACCTAAAAGAACTAAAGATCCCAGACAATTTTTGAATAAGGACCAATAGACTTGAGTAGCTTATAAGAAGGCATTATCATTTCTTGTGATTTAAAGTCTAGCTAAAAAAGAACCTAATGGACATCCAGAAACTTATAGATATAGTTCCAACCTTTCTGGCCATGTCTAATGCCCTCTGTGCATTAATCATGAGGACAACTAAATGTCACATCCTGATTTTTCAAAACCTGAAAATTAGGGCTTACAAAAACTTTTCACGTTAATCAATTGCTTAAGTGCTATCGACTAAAGATCTTGTTCAACTCCTGCTTATACTAAACCCTAGCATGACAACATATACGTGTATATGCGACATGTGATCATGCCCTTCTTTTCGCCATTTGGATTTTCTCGAGATTCTTCAAACATGTTATAGGATGCATGAGAACCCCATCGAGTGTACATACAAATCACAACTCAACATATACACCGTATATGGTAACCCTAACATCTTCCCTTTTGACAAATTGACCAAAACCCTAATGACGACCTCTGATCACATGACCTGAACAAAGGAACTTACTTCTGTAAAAAACCTAATGGGACATATAAGCCCTTCCACATTTCAAAACCCAAAACCCTACCCGACACATAAACCGTATACGCAAACCGTAATGTCGCCCCTCTCAACGAATTGACAAAAACCTAATAATGAACTCTAACCTCAGGACTCCAACCAACATGTCAGGACATCCTTTTTCCCTCCGGCATGACGTACATGCCACCTCTCCTTCCGAAACCCTAACCCTACCTCATCCCTTTCCTTTCCTGTAATATTTTCTTTTGCGACAGAAACCTAATACCATCATTCCATGGACTTCCACCTCCCCAAAAATACTACAAAAATTCTAGGAAGCACATAGTATTAATCTTCACCCAAATGTGAAATAATATAGTGGGGTCCAGTACAAATATGTTTAAACACATGCAAATTGAAAATTGAAGCTAACTTGACCCTTGTAATACAACCCTAGCAAATAACATTCAGAAAAATCCCATACAATCACACAATAATCAACATGTCACCATGAACTCAAATCTACAAAAACCTAGCCACCTTCAGTTCAAATTTTTGAGCAATCTCCATCGAGCAGTTCTTGCCGCATGAAAACTTCATCAAACCTTTTGGAAGAAAACCCTAGGCAATTCCTATAATTCCTACTTAACCCCAGACACCACCTCCTGCCAGGGGCATCTCCACAGCAGCTCCCAAACAATAGCAACAGCCAAACCTAATTCAATGCCGACAATGGCATTCACCACATTCTCTATTCCCTTTGCTCAAAACGGTGCCAACATCTCTGTTTCCTTGTCCACCTCATCCCCATCCCACTGGCGCGAGGTGACGCAGTTGCGCGCACCAGAGCACACCCGGGCATGCCCATTCCACCTGTGCGCGTGCTCTGGCCGTGCACAGGCGTGCACAGGCATGCACATGGCGCGTGCACAGCAACATCATCGTGTCGCTCGCTGATAGCCACCACGCCACTCGCCGTCTTCTCACCGCCCAACGCGCCCGCGTGCACCACAGCAGCCTCCACTGGTCCCCCGTGGCTCAGCATTGCCCCCACTGCCTTTGCATTGTCGTGTCACCTGCACCGAGCGCGCGCAGTGACAAACGCGCGTCGCCCGCTGGCATTAGCGCGTCAATCATCGGTTCTCCACCTCCCGAGGCTTCGCCGCATGCCACGCACCCCCTCTCCGTCCCCTGCACCACAGCGCCGTCTCTCTTTCTCTCTGTGCTGTCACGACGACATGTCCGGTCACCAGTCCCGCGGCCACCCCGTAGCTCCCTTTACCTTTTGCTTATAAAAGCCGCACCTGAGCACCAAACTCCTCCCCAAGCTCGCCCTTTCACCCCGACAGCTAAAGCATCAGCCAACTTTTCCACAAACCTCCTTCCCTTCTCCTCTTACAACCCCCGCTCCAGTCGGACCTAATCGCCACACCCATCGGACGGGATCCAGCAATTGAGTGACCCCGACAAACCCTGAGCGCTCCTGAGGGATCCCCTTGTCAACATGAAGCTTCCATGTGAGGCGTGCATGCTGGAGTAAATGGAGTCACCGACAATTGCTCGTCGGAGATTTCCTGGCCGCCACTGCCGTTGACGAGTTCACATCAGAGCCGACCGCTGCATTTAAAACACGTACCGATTCGGTTCCCCTGAGGCTGACAACCGAGGGCCATAGTCAAATTAAGTGAAGTGCCCTGCCGCATGACGTCACCACTACCCAAGAGGTGCAATCTCAGCAGTTGAAGGCGTAATCTGACCCGAGGACCGGTTTTCCTATACTCCAGTACTGTTTCTTCCCTGGTTCACCCGGTTCACCCCTGCCCCAACCGGTTCTTCAACAATTTCTTCCGGTTCTAAATTCTAAACTCATTTCCTAGCTTTTGCTTCAAATAGAGTTCCAAAATTTGATTCCAATTATTTTAAAACTGAGAGAAGCCTAGAAAGTGATATTAATTTTAAATTCTCTAACAAACAAAGCATGCTAGAATTTATGTTTAGAATACTACAAGTTAACTAATAAGCTTAATAGAGCAGTTATTATGCTTTGTACTCAAGTATTGGTAGGGTTCAACTGAAACAAATGATCACCAGATTTAAAAGACATGTGTTATAACGACATTTCATGATAATTAGAAAAAGATTTTAAAGGTTTAGACAAAAACTCCAGAATATCCAAGACTTGAATATGAAATACTTTGAAATGTTCTAGAACCTCTGTAGCCTAATAGAACTAAGGAATCCCAAGTCATTTTTGAATAAGGACCAATAGACTTGAGTAGCTCATAAGAAGGCATTCACATTTCTTGTGATTTAAGATCTAGCCAAAAACCTAAATGATGTCCAGAAACTTATAAACCTAGTTCCACCTTTTCTAGCCATGTCTAATGCCTTCTGAACATTGATCATGAGGTAAACTCAAAACATCCTAAAAACCCTAATGAACCCATGTTTGTGCTTAGTCGAGAACCCATATTTCATGCTATATGGTAGTTGCCTGGAGTTTCTTTTTCTTTCTTCTAAACCTAAAACCGTAGTCGTGCCTTTTGAACCTTAACTATTAAGTGAACTAAGTTATCCAAAGCCCTAAAAGTTGATGCAAGTGTACGATCCCTGGAAACCTTAAACCCTAACTCGTTAACACTCACCGAGCAACTCATCGTACCGGCATCACTTCATAAGCATGTCATGGTTTCTCGGATTTTATTTGGACGTTCCATGCATGTTCATTTATTCGGTGCTCTTACCGTGTAGTTGACGGAGTTCGGTACGCACGTCAGGAGGATTCAGAGCCATCTCTGTCTCAAGACCAGAACCAAGACTCGCCAGGCACGCTCCTCCTTATTTGATCATGTTGAATCCCATGTTTGTGGAAGAATTATTTCATTTGCAAAACATGCATGCTATATGTTAAAAACTAGTATTTTATGTAGCAATAGTTATAACCTAAATGGTAAGAACCCTAGTCCGACAATGTATATATATGTATATGGCTTAGCCCGTCATAGTAAAGCTAGTTTTTCACAAAAAGAAAGAATCCCCAGAGATCTCATATGAGGAGGACTTGGGATGGACCATAGTGTCCGATGGTGTTTGAAGGGACATCAATGTTCGTGAGCTGGGATGTTCCGAAAAAGTTTTGTAAAACCAAAAATAAAATGGAGATGTTTTGGATCCGGGTTAGAAACGAAGAAGGTGTATGCATGAGTGACTCGTTTCAAGATATAGCCCGGTGTTGCTCCTTTAATCTGTGAGACTCGGATTGGTGTGAAGTCTTTCTTAGATCAATTAAGGACCGAATCTAAGTGCCGCTAAACTAGGTTCATCTCGTATGTCCACATGGCCTTTATGGGAAGGACTTGACTAAATACCCTGTCGAGTGCTAGTGTCTAGACCCATGGGTAGTAAGAAGATAAGTACTAGGTGGATGTTATCCCTAGAGAAACTCCACCGTGGTTACGTAGGGAGTCGTTCGACACAAAGATGGATCCATCTTGGTCTATGTGTCATGTGACTCGAGCATAAACTAGGATTGGGTAAGATTCCATCTAACGGGTCCAGCCCTAGTACAAAAATGGGGAAAGGTCTCGTTGTAATAACCCTGCCAGTACACCTCGTGAAGTGTACTTGTTAGTACTCAGCAACAAGGGGGACTTACATTTTATGTGTAAAGCCGTATAACCTCTGCAGAGTGTTAAAATCTATTCGAATAGCCGCGTCCTCAGTTATTGACACAACTTGGCAAGGCCACAAACTGGTTAGACTAAGTTTTTGAAAACCAAAATGGGATATGGGATTAAGGACGCAGGCATGATGTGCTTGTACGGTGACTTGAGAGTACCTCGTGCGAGGCGGGATGAGTGATAGTGAGGGAAAGCGTCGGTCTATGTGACATAGATCCGACTTTCCATCAGAAGTAATATGCCGTACTGTGAGGGACGGCTGGAGCTACATTGATATGATAACATGCTATGTTATCATAGTTCGGTAGAGCCGAGCTTGTTTTGAAAATTGCTTTCAATATCTAGCTAATTACTTTGAATGAAAACTTACTTTTTTACACAACATGAGACATAGGTTAGAGCCTTTTTCTTGATGCAACCATGCATGCATATATCTGTATTATTCTCCCTGAAGGAGAGCTTGCGAGTACATTCAATGTGCTCACCTGGCTTGTTGATTTGGCCAGACAAGGAAGAATACCATTCCGAGGACACCGACATCGACTATGAGGCGTAGGGTTTTACCCTAGTCAGTTGCCTATGGTTCAGCATATTGATGGGCGATCCACCACGTATATCTTTCCGCTGCAGCTTTAACTTGGCCAATAGGCCCGGTTTATATGAATAAAGACCATAATGGTTATTTGTGTAATGAACCTAGTATGACTATGTTATCAAGTGACTTGTGTGTACTAGCCACTGATCATGGGACTAGTACGGTAAACACAGGGGTTTATTCGGCCTTAAAACCGGGTATGCCACACTAAACCACCCCAAAATCCTAAGAGCTAGTGTAAGTGCATACTTACCGAATATCCTAAACCATAGCTCATCGAAAACTCAGGCAAAACTCTTTTAGTAAGAAGCACCTAATCCATCATACCTCATGCATCTAGCAATCATGACATTTTTTTTGGTTCTTATTGGATCCGTGATGCATGTCCACTTATTCGACGCTCTTACCGTGTAGTTGACGGAGTCTGATACACGTGTCTGGAGGACCCTGAGTTGTCTCCATCTCAAGACCAGGACCAAGGATCGCCAGGCAAGCTCTTCCTTCTTTGATCATGTTGAATCCCATAATTGCTAAAGAAATATTTTGTTTATGAAACATGCATGCTATATGTTACAAGCCGGTATTTTATGCAGTATAGCTATGACCTATACTTACCAAATCCTAGCTCGATGATCATCCCTTGTCACCCTAAGGACTATCTATCCTGAGCATATTAACGGGAACCTAAGGTAGATTATATATTTATGGCTTAGCCCTGCAATAACTAAACTAGGTTTTGTAAAAGAAAGAATCCCCGGAAATCTCATATGAGGAGGACTTGGGATGGACCTTAGTGTTCGATGGTGTTTGAAGGGAGAACAATGTCCATGGGTTGGGATGTTTCCGAAAAAAGGTTTTATCAAAACCAAAAAAAAAGAGATGATTTGGATCTGGGTTAGAAAAAGAAGCAGGTGTAGGAGTGATTCCCTTCAAGGTATAGCCCATCGTGGCTCCTTTAATCCGTGCGACTCGGATATGGTGCGGAGTCTTTCTCGGATCAATTAAGGACTGAACCTAAGTGCCACTTGTCCAAGTCTACCCGTATGTCCACATGTTCTTTATGGGAAGGCCTTGACTCATTACCCCGTCGCGTGCTAGCGTCTAAAACCATGGGGTAGTAACAAGAAGTGCTAGGTGGATGGTTATCCCTAGAGAACCTTCACGTAGCTACGTAGAAAGTTGTTCGACACAAGATGGGAACCATTTCTGTCTATTTATCATGTGACTCGAACATAAACCAAAACTGGGTAGATCTCATCTAGCGGGTTCAGCGCTAGGGCAAAACTGGAGGAACAGTCTCGTTGCAATAACCCTGCCAGTACACCTCGTGTAGTGTACTTGTAATGTTCAACAACAAGGGGAACTTGCATCGTGTGAGTAAAGCAGTACAACCTCTGCAGAGTGTTACAATCTATTCGAATAGCCGCGTCCATGGTTATGGACAACTTGGTTGGGCCACACACTGGTTAGACCAGGATTTTGAAAACCAAAATGGGTTATGGGTTTAAGGACACAAGCATGACGTGCTTGCTGGGTGATTTGAGAGTTCCCCGTGTGAGATGAGAGGTGTGATTATGAGAGGAACGTCGTTCTACGGTAACGTAGAGACAACTATCTATTGAGAGTGATCGGCCGCTCCCGTGGCGGACGGCCGAATTGAATGATTGATAACATATACTGTTATCATGTCTCGACAAAGCCGAGACTGTTTGTGAAAACTACTTTCATCATTTATTTAATACTTCAGACAAAAACTTACTTTCTCGCACAACATGACACATAGGTTAGAGCCAGTTTCTTGATATATCCATGCATGCATATTTATCTGTAATAATCTCCCTGGAGGAGAGCTTGCGAGTACATTCAATGTACTCACGTGGTTTGTTGATTTGGCCAAGCGAGGAGGAGTTTCACTCCAAAGATAGCGACAACGACTATGAGGTGTAGGGCATTACCTAGTCATTTGCTGTTCGGCATATTGATGGGTGATCTACCACATGTATCTTTCCGCTGAGGTTTTAATTCGGCTAATAAGCCTAGTTTGTACGAATAAAGACCATAATAGCTATTTGTGTAATGAACCTGGTATTGTATGACTATGTTATCAAGTAACTTGTGTGTACTAGCCACTGATCATGGGATTAGCATGGTAAACACATGCGTTTATCTGGCCTTAAAACTGGGTACACCACACTGTGTTTCATACTTCATGGTTTTTCCTCGACATATGTTTTGGAATTTTGCCGCTAGTCGGGGGTATTGGTCGGTCAGACCTTAGGTCAAAGTCGAGTGGAGAGTTCGGGACTATCTGTCACTCGTTGACACGATAAGGGACCTTGCTTCTCCCACAAGGCTAGAGCTCAGTATTCCCTCGTTTCTCGAGTACTGGACTTTTGAGTATTCCATGCACCATATCGTGGGAAACTTGTCAGTCTCGTAGTGCTTATCCAGCCCCCAACTATCTATCGAAAAGGAAAACGCATCATTTTTGATAGACAGTTATGAATAGAGATTGTATTTGAACTGAGTCTGTTTTTACAAACCGTGTAAAAGAAACAAAACTAGCACATGTAAGGCTGAGAATTAGCAAAAGGAAATGCTAGGGACATGCCCTTTCGCCCAAGTTGTCGTAAGTTTCTCCGGGTACTTCGATGCTCGTGTCATGACCTGCTTAAGGAGTTGTTGAGAGCCCGTGCTAGGCAGCGGCGCCTGGAGCGTCTTACCACCGACTAGTTCGTAGCTTGATGACGCGAGGCAGGAGTTGGTGCAACCGAGACGACTCGAAGGCTCGAAGGGTGATGCTTGCGTGGACTTACCCGTGGTACTTACACATAAAACTTCTGGAGTTGATCAATGTTCCAGGAAATTGAAAGGACTTGACCGTCTTCCATAGCTAGTCTGAATGATCCTAGTCGGGTAGTTTCAACTATCCTGTAGGGACCTTCCCACTTGGGAGACAGCTTGTTGCTGTTGCTCTGGTTTTGAATGAGTCGTGGAACCAGGTCTTCGACTTGTAGGGAGCATTTTTGGATATGTCATTCGTAATAGCGTCAGAGGTCTTGCTGGTATTTGGCTGATTGCATTAGAGCCTGGGTCCGTTTCTCCTCTATGGTGTTGAGGTCGTCCTCTTGTTGAGGGATTTCGTCCTTGTCGGCGTAGAGCTCGACCCGGGGTGATTTGAGCTTTAGTTCACAGGGAAGCATGGCTTCGGCTCTGTAAACCAAGAAAAAAGGTGTTTTGCCCGATGCGCGACTAGCGGTGGTCCGAAGTGCCCATAGAACTGATGGTAATTCGCGGACCCATACCTTCGCGTGGGCAGATAAGCGAACAAAAACATGGGTTTTCATGCCCTGGAGGATAAGGCTATTGGCACGTTCAACTTGTTTGTTGCTTTGTGGATAGGCTACAGAGGCATAACAAACCTTGATGTCGAGTTCTTCACAGTACTCGATGAAGTCCATGCTGGAAAACCGAGTGCCTTTGTCGGTAATAATCCTGCTCGAAATGCCAAACCGTGTGACGATGTTCTTCATGATGAATCTTTTGGTGGCTTCCGATGTGATTTTCATGACTGGCTCAGCTTTGATCCATTTTGTGAAGGTATCAATTGCGACGAATAGGAATTTGTAGCCCCCGGGCAAGATCGGGAAGGGCCCTATAATATCTAGGCCCCATGTTGTGAACGGCCATGATAAGGGAATTGTCTGCAATGCTTGGGCGGGTTGGTGAATGCATCTGCTGTGAAATTGGCACCAATGGCATCACTTCACCATTTCACTCGCGTCACAGAGGGTAGTCGGCCAATAGAATCCTTGTCTAAAGGTCTTTTCGACCAGGGTTCGGAAAGATGCATGTGCCCTGCACACCCCTCCATGGATCTCCTCGAGTAGTTCTTTACCCTGTGTCCGAGTGATGCACCGCATGAGCACTCCATGGGCTCCTCGTCGGTAGAGGGCTCCATCGACCAGGGAGTACATCCTGGCACATCGGGAAATCTGCTCGGCTAGTGCGTCGTCCTCGGGTATAGTCCGATCGTGAAGGTACATGCGGATGGGTTCTATCCACGATTCTTCAGAATCGAGGGGAGCTACGAGTCGACCCGCAACCCCCCTTGGAGCGTCAATGCCTGGTGACATCCTTGAATGGCTTCTGCACTCGTGGTCCACCATTCCTTCAACCACAGGTTCGTTGGACTTGTCGTCTGTGGAAGCTATGGACGACATCGAGATCTTTTTTACAAAGGTCCCGGGTGGGCATGGAGATCGTGAGGATGCCAGGCGGGCAAGACTATCGGCTCGGCAGTTATCCTTTCTTGGGATGTATTGTACCTCGAGACCGATGAATTTCTTCTCCAGCTTCCTCAACTCCGCTAGGTAAGCCACCATATTTTCATCAGAGGTCTGGTACTCCTTGTGCACTTGCTTCGCTACCAACTGTGAGTCCCCACTCACGAGTAGGCAGTGGATACCAAGTGTAGAAGCAACTCGGAGACCAGCTAGCAAACCTTCATACTCGGCCACGTTACTCATAGCTAGGAAGTCGATCTGCAGTATGTACTGCAGGCATTCTTCTGTTGGTGAAGTCAGAATTATCCCGGCCCCCATGCCTTCGATAGTTAAGGAACCGTCAAAGTGTAAAGTCCATATTTCTGTGTTCTTGGCCGGCGACCCCTCTGGGTGGTCAGGCTTAGACCATTCGACAAGGAAATTGGTGAGTAACTAAGACTTGATTGCAATGCGATGAATGAAGTGGATGTCGAATTCTCTGAGCTCGACGGCCCACTTAGCGGTCCGTCCGATGGTGTCTCGGTTGCGAAGGATTTCGTCGAGTGGGTAAGTGGATGGAATTGTAATCTTGTGAGCCTAGAAGTAATATCGGAGCTTATGAGAAACCGTTAGTACCGTGTAGAGAAATTTCTGTACCTGGGGGTAGCGTTCCTTGGGCCTATGAAGGACGTCGCTGATGTAGTATACTAGTCGTTGAACCTTCTCGCGTTGTTCCAGGGTTTCATGTTCCACCACTAGTATGCCGCTTACTGCTTGTGGTCTTGCCACTATGTAAAGTAGCAAGTCTTCTTTTGGGTCAGGAGTGACCAGCACAGGGGGGTTGTGAAGTATTATCTGAGACCCTGAAAAGCCTTCTCAGATTTGTCCGTCCACTCAAAACCGTCATGTTGTCGTAAATACTTGAAGAAAGGATTTCCTCGGTCTCCTAGTCGGGAGATGAATCGACTCATGGCTGCCATGCAACCTGTGAGTCTTAGGACATCTCGGACAGACTTCAGTGATTTCATCTCGGTGATCGCTCGTATATTATCGGGGTTTGCTTCGATTTCTCCGTACGAGACCAGGAAACCGAGTAGTTTTCCGACGTCGAACCCGAAAGCACATTTCTCGGGATTTAACATGATCCAGTTACTTCATAGGTTCGTGAAGGTTTTGAGAAGGTCCGAGAGCAGGTCTTATTTCTTCTTTGTTTTTACGACAAGGCCGTCGACGTAGGTTTCGATATTGCGGCCGAGTTGGCTGTGGAGGGCGAGCTACATACCACGCTGATATGTTGTGCCCGCATTTTTTAGTCCGAAGGGCATTTTCGAGTAGCAAAATATACCACAGGAGTTATAAAGGAGGTTTTCTCCTCATCTTCTCGACACATGCTTATCTGGTAGTAGCCGGAATAAGCATCGAGAAGGCTTAGATAGACCCAGACGTGGAGTCTACCATCTGATCTATTCTAGATAAAGGAAAAGCATCCTTGGGACACACCTTATTGAGATCTGTGAAGTCGACGCACATTCGCCACTTTCCATTGGCCTTCCTAACCATGACATGGTTGGCTAACCACTCTGGATGCTTGACTTCTCGGATGAATCCAGCCTTCAAGGGCTTCTCAATTTCTACTTTAATGGCTTCCTTCCGATCGGGAGCGAACTGCCAGAGCTTTTGCTTTACTGGCTTGGCGTCGGGCGAACTGCCAGCCTGTGCTCAATCACCTCCCTGGGGATTCTGAGCATTTCAGACTATTGTCAAGCGAAAACGTCCGAGTTGTCCCGGAGGAAGGTGATGAGCTCGAGTTCCTATTTCGGACTTAGGTTTGAGCCGATCCGAACTGTCTTGGATGGCTGCACTGGGTCCAGAGGAATAGCTTTTACCTCGCCTTGGGTCTTCACAACGACTCTGGTTTGAGATGCTTATCCTCCTCTCCTCCTTGATGTTTTTCCGCGAGGTTTAGACTATGCTTATCGCAAAGCAATGCATTCTAGGTAGAGCTCTTCACCGTGATGACGCCATCTGGTCCCGGCATCTTCATGCACTGGTAGGCATAATGAGTAGCTGCCATGAACTTGGCGAGGGTTGGTCGTCCTAAGATGACATTGTATGCCATCTCGAAGTCGACTACATCAAACAAGATTCTCTCTGTTCGAAAATTCTCTGGTTTCCTGAAGGTTACAGGAAGCGCAATCTGACCGATTGGGGTGGCTGAAGAGCCAGGCACAATGCCGTGGAAAGCCTGAGTTAATGTCTTGACAGATGAATGCGGGAACTGCATCGCATCAAGGGCATTTATGAAGAGGATATTTAAAGAGTTTACTTTGTCTATGAGTACTCGGGCTACTCTGTAGTTATTAATCGTTGACTTGACAACAATCGGGTATCATCCTGGTCAGACATAGTTCTCGGGACAGTCGGTTTGGTCGAAGTAAATTTTGAGTTTCGACCAGTTGACTGCGTGAGGATTTCATGGAACCATCGCCAGGACTTCTCAAGCAATTATTTTGTTCTGCCTTTTGGACTGGTAGGAAGCTGAGCCCCCGAACATGTGGTCGATTGCTTGTTCTTCTCCCTGGAACGGCTCGCGGCCTGAGTTGTCATCGGAATTAAAGTCTCGACTGTGGTTCGCGACTTGTGGGGTTTTCCCGCGATGCTTCTCGCTTTCCGCCTTGACGTATTTTTTGAATAGTCGGCACTAACGGAGATCATGTGAGTCGGTTTGATGGAAGTCGCACCAGTTCTTTCCTGCCTTCTCGGTGGAGGTCGACTGCCTATATTTGGAGAGGGGCTGCCAGGTGTACTTCTCAGGAAGATTGGCTAACACCTCATTGGTCTTTGGCCTCTTCTCCCTATTTCCCCCAAAGGGCTTCGTCTTGTGCTTGTTTCTTGATGTGTCGTCCTTAAGTCGGAGGGGAGACCTGGATGACCTACTCTCTTGCTCTTTGATATATAGCAAAGTCTCCTCTACGCTGGCTGCATTCTCAGCGAGATCCATCAGCTGTGCTACCATTCTCGGAGGATGCATGACCAGGTCTTCCGTGCATCTTCTGTTCCTGCTACCACGGATAAAAGCACGAATTACATCAGAATCGCTTACCTCCGGTATCGTGTTGCGGATGGCACTGAAGCGCTTGATGAATTTGTGAAGGGTTTCGTCTTTCTGCTGAGTAAGTCAGAAGAGGTCGTCAATCCTACTCGGACGAGCGTACGTGCCCTGGAAGTTCCCTAGGAACATGTCGCATTGCTGATCCCATGAGTGGATCGTCCCCGGGGGCGATTCATCAACCATGTCCTGGCTGCCACTTTGAGGGCGGTCGGAAGATTGACCTTCTCGTTATCTCCCGTGGCTTCGATGGTCGTAGTGTAGATCTGTAGGAATTCCACAGGGTTCGTGGTGCCATAGTATGTCTCCATTGGTCCAGGTTTGAATCGGGATGGCCAACGTACATGTCGAAGTTCTTGAGCGAAAGCTTGACACCTATTGATGGTTTTCCGAGAAGGTGGAAATCATCTGCTATCCGGAGTAGGGGATCACTCCCGACTTTGGTTGCGACGTTTAGGGACATCCCGAGCTGGGGAAAGTTCGTGTTGGTTCCTCGAGTTCCTACGCCGGTCAAGCTCATAATGTAGGTGTTGGTATTGGTAGTTCTGAGCAGGCCTATACTTGGGATGTCGTCCTTCTTCATCTGATTCTCCCCATGGAGGAGTCTTTCTGCGACTAGAACTATAGGTAACAGACATCAATCGAGAGGACTCGGTGTGTGCTAGGGCTTGCTGTAATTCCATCTCTATTTGTCGCAACCATCGTTCTCCATTGGGGGTGGCAAGATTAGTTGTTGGAGGACGTGATAGCAGATTGCGAACTTCGGAAAGTCTTCGGGCAGTTCGGGACATGTACACTTCTCCTTCTCATTGGGAAGCATTTGGTTCTGCCAGTCTAAAGACATTACCTTGCGGTGTGACCGGCGATCTTTGCCGTGGACCAGCTGTACCATCATCCTGTGCCGGGTCATCGGGATCTTTCTGATTGTTCTGAATGGTCAGGACTACCTGAGGATCTGCACATCGTGACGTGTACTCCAGATCCATTATATCTTCTCTGTACAGAGAGATCTTGTCATTTAGATCTTGATCTGGTGATTGATCAGATGTCGCAGGTGACAATCCTGACATCGGGCTTGCAGTTCCTGCCTTGGTGTTGTCGGGAAGTTCCAACTTACCATAGAAAGCCCTGGTGCACTAAGCGATCCGCCTCGCAATCCGAGTCTTCATCAAGGGCATGATCTCATAGATCTACGCAAACCAGTCATTAGCAATAGATCTGTCGGGCGAATGAAGTCATCGTAGAAGCCCTGATCCAAGAAGCTAGTTCGTTGCACGAAGCTTGTTGAGCCTTGTACTGACTCTAACACTGTCTCGACGAAATTGACCGGAGAGGTCCCCACGGTCGGCGCCATCTGTCGACGATTGGTAAAGCACCGATCTTATGGTTGTCATGAACAAAGTATTTGTTGAAGGGTAGGGACCCCTAGGGCCATTGTCGAGTAGCACTGGGACACAGAAGATGAGGTTTTTATACAGGTTTGGGCCTCCCTCAGGATAACAACCCTACGTCCTGTTGGAGTATATTGAATATCAAGTAGCTTACAATGATCTTTTTGTGTCTAGTCAGGATCTCCTCCGAGTAGATCTGGATGACTCGACTCCTTCGAGGCGGCGGGTCTTCTCGTGGAGATCAGATGAAAGATCGAGGCTCCGAGGATGCTGGGCTCTCTGTTGGCGTGTGTCCTGTCTTGGATCCGTAAGGTTAGTCCTCCCCTGCAGGTGAAAGAGCATCTAGGCCCCTAAGTGGTTTTGATGGTTAATGGCAACCCAAACTGGAATCTAATGTTTACAATGAGTGTAAGTAGGATAAATAGGTTCCAGGAAGAAGAGTCATCCAGGAAAGGATGACCATCCAAAAGTACAAAGGTGGATTCCCAGGACAAGAAGACAGGAGCGCTAGGCAGCTGTGCCACAGCTGTGAAGAAGCCGGTGTTGTGCAAGGAGTTGCAAGCAAGGTGATGGTGGCTTGATGCATCAAGGGCCGTGACTACAGTTGGGGGAAGCTGAAGCCTAGGTTTGCTAGTTTTCTTGAGTCCTTAGGAACCACCTGTACTATCAAGAGGGATGAGGTAACAATGATTTCTAGAGGAATGTTTGCTCTATGCTCAGAGTGTTGGACAGTGGCACTGATGCTTTGAGGTCAGTGGCCCTGTAATAACAGTTTTGCACAAGTGTGAAACTGGATTGGGCTAGCACACTGTTGTGCTAGCATCCTAAAACCCTAGAGCCAGAGCTACCTGGGTGACGCAGCTGTGTCACAGGTAAGCAACCGCTCTATGACTCAGGTATATCTCTGTGCCAGGGGAGAGCTTGTAAATGCTAAGGGACCTGCACTGCAATAGTTTGTCTGCGGAGTCAGAAGACTATTGGAGGTTCTCTCCTTAGTAGGCATCAGAGTTTGTTGTGCACTGAGGGCATGTTGTGTGCCAAGACCGGGCTGAGTAGTGAGGCTACGTCAGTCGGTCTGTCTGAGCCGGTTACCATTGTGCGTTGTGATTAGCTGTGTCATAGGTGCCTGTCATAGGTGACTCACTTAATTCTACGTGGCATGAGTGTAACGGTCAGGTGCCTGTGGACTCTATATATAGAGGACCAGGGGAGGTCTTTGACCTCAACCTTTGCGAAACCTTTGCAATCATTGCCAATCCATTTCGACCGTTGCAAGCCTCTTTTCTCCTAAACCAAAAAAACTTCCTAAGTCTGAGTTCAAGAGAGTTAGAGCTTTGAGCAAAGAGCACTGGTTCCTCCAAGAGTCTTTGTTGCAGATTTCTTCTTGGAGTGTTTACTCCTAGACGGGTGTAGGAGTTGCTGTGACCTCCCAAGTTTGTGTGGGAAGGTGCAGTACTCTGTGAAGGTGTTTTGAAGTCTACCTGCTGCAAGCAAAAGGACTTCCACAAGCAAAGGAAGAGACCTGAAAACTCAGGTACTTGGGGAAAGAGCACGATTCAGTGCTGGCTAGCCTTTCGAGGTAGCTTCTCCAACGGAGACGTACTACTCTGTGAAGAGTGGGAACTTCGGTGAAAAATACCCTGTCTCCCTGAGTACTTTACTTTCTGTACTTACTTGTTCATCTTGTTGCATGCTTGTGTGATTCTGAGATACATTTGCCTTGCGAGCTGTTATCTGTTCTTATCACCTGTGCTAGCCACCTGTGTCTCAGCTATCTAGGACTTGTCTATTTACTTCATATCGTATACCTGTGTGACCTGCCTGTGTGACAGCCACGTTGTTATTTACATGCATGATGTCACCTATGTGAGTCTCCTGTCACACTGCTAGTATACCTGTTCTTATTCAAGTGAAAAAGGAGTAGTTTTTATTGAATCTATATAGCGTCCTATTCACCTCCCCTCTAGTCGGCACCTACGATCCTTTCAATTGGTATCAGAGCAGGTTGCTCTTTGAATTGGCCTAACAGCCAGAGTTTAAAGGATGTCCGGCTGTGAGGGTAAAATCCCTATCTTTGATGGAACTAACTATGCCTTCTGGAAAAGAAAGATGCAAATGCATCTTATCGCTATGGATCCAGATGTTTGGGAAGTTGTGAATACATGTTACAGATTGGAGGACTCCATCATGCCCAATATCAATGACAAGAAAAATATCCAGAACAATGCTAGGGCTGCTACTGCTATATTCATGGGTCTCCAAGAACACGACTTCAACAGAGTCAACACAATGGATTCTGCCAAGGATATCTGGGATACTTTAGAGCAGATCTATGAGGGCAGCAACACTCTGAGAAATCCAAGAGAAGTTTGCTGGAATCAAAACTTGAGAGGATTGAGTATGAACATGGTGAGGACATTAACTCCCTGTTCTCAAGACTCACCATCATCACAAATCAGTTGAAGGCTCTAGGATCAAACCGAGTAGATGATGAAGATGTGATCAAGAAGTTTCTGTCAGTGCTGCCTAAGCCCTACAAAACTCTTGTGCTGATGCTAAAAGAGAAAGATGGTTTTGATCAGATGAAGCCTACTGAAGTGTTAGGAAGGATTCTAACACATGAGATGGAGATCAAGCAGGATAGCAAGCACAGTCTACCCTCCTCACTCAAGAAGAATATTGCATTGAAGACCACTGCCTCTGCTTCACATCTAGAAAGTGAAAGCAGTGAAGACCCTGATGATGAGATGTCCAGTGGAGAAGAAACCGAGCTAATTCTGCTCACAAGGAATTTCAGAAAATTCTATAGGAAAAAGAAGTAGTTTGGCTCAAGTGACAGATTCAAGGGAAATAAGTTGGTCAAGGACAACAAATGCTTTGAGTGTGGAAAGGAAGGTCATTTTGCTACTGATTGTCCAAGCAAGAAGAAGGACAACAGTCAATACAAGAAGAAGAATGACTTTCATGGGAAGAAGAAGACCTTCAACAACAAGCATCCAACATATGTCAAGAATAAAGCTACTGCAAGAGCTTATGTTGGACAAGTTTGGGTGTCAGATGATTCAGGTTCAGAGGAAGAATCTGAAGATGAAGATCAAGTTGCTAGGATCGCCATCAGCATGACTGATGCACCCAGCTGTGACACAGCCAAGTCACACAGCCCTAACATCAACTCCAAGGCTGATGAGTTGTCATCCATCTCTGCTCCTTTGTGCCTCATGGCCAAAGAATCTAAGGTACTTACTGAAGACGACTTTCCTGATTATGCTGAACTAATGGGTATCTTGGAAAGAACAGATAAGGCCTATGGTAAGGAGAGGAAGGAGAACATATCACTAAGGGATAAGTTCAGAGAGCTCAGAGAAACCTATATATGATGAGGTTATGGATGACAGGGAGAATCTCAGGCTAGATCAGGAGAACCTGGAGATTGCTCATAACAAGCTCAAGGTAGCTCACGAGCTTCTCCTCAAGGAGCGTGAGGAACTGAAGGCAAAGCATGCAAAATGCATTGATGATACTAACTCTCCTGTTGCTTCTAACACTATATCTTTGCCTGCTCATGCTGTTACTGAAACATGCTTAAACTGTGCTACTCGCATGAAAGTTCTAACATCTATAGGTGGTTGATTGATAACTCAAATGAGGCTTTAACCTCTATTGCAATTAACTCTGTGGATGCAGCTGAGTATAACAAGCTCAAGGAGGAACTTGAAGAGATTAAGAGGCTAATGAGGAAAGGCCTTTGCACTGCTAATATTGGCGTGCAAAACTATCAGCTGATTAGAGCTGAAATGCTCAGAAAGAACAATGGCTGAATGGGCTTGGGATATATTTCTGTTGCAAATAAAGATAAATTGTCTGCTGTCACTAACCCTAATCTTGCAGCAAAATTTGTGAGACAAGCAGGTACAAATGATAATAATTTTGCTGGTCATATGCAGAGAAACAGGAATGTGGTGAACATTCCATCTAACCCATCCTATGTCCTGCTGAAGGATAAGAAAGGCAAGACAGTGGCCAAGTATGTTGGCCCTAGGAATCAGAAAAAATGGTCACCTGCCATCTGGGTTCCAAAGGCAACAGTCGCCTGTGTCACCGGTATCCTACACAGCTGTGGGAATACAAGTGTCACAGGTGGATTACACAGTTCACTAACCCAGTTGTCTAAGGTTGCAGGTGATAGTCAGTCAAAGAGAATTCATGTTATATCATCTGTTGCTAAGGCTGTGAACATTAGAAACAAACATGTTAACCCTATTACTGCTGTCTCTACTTATGATAAAACTGCTAAGGGAACCAAACAAATTTGGGTCCCTAAGTGTCATAACTAATCTTGCAGGACACTGTCTCCAGTGGAACTGATTGGGTTGTGGACAGTGGATGTACACAACATATGACTGGAGACAGGGAGGAGTTTGTAGAGATCACCAATGAGAATCTTCCAAGCAAATACGTGATCTATGCAGACAACTCCAAGGGAAAGGTAAATGGCATTGGTAAAGTTGCCATATCAGATCATCACTCCTTATCTAATGTTATGCTTGTGGATTAGATAGGCTATAGTCTGATGTCTGTGTCACAGCTGTGACACAGGTATGAAAGTTACTTTCTATCCTGATGAGGTTATAGCCTCTAAACTATCTGATGATTCACAAGTGTTCAAAGGATGTAGGTCTGGAAAATTGTACATTGTTAATTTCAATGAACAGCCTGCAGCAGCTCCATGGTGTCACATGGCCAAGACCAGTGTTGGCTGGCTGTGGCATAGGCGGCTAGGACATGTAGGGATGAAGCTTCTCAACAAGCTGAGCAAACATGACTATGTCATAGGCCTGGAGAAGGTGAAGTTTGAGAAGGACAAGCCCTGCAGTTCATGTCAAGTTGGTAAATAAGTTGGAGCTGCCCATCGTCCCAAGAACATCATGACCACCTCAACTCCATTTGAGCTCATACACATTGACCTTTTTGGTCCTATAACATATGAGAGCTTGGGAGGTAACAAGTATGGCTTTGTTATTGTTGATGACTATTCTCGCTATACTTGGGTGTTCTTTTTGAAGGAGAAGACACAGGTTTACAAGAAATTCAAGCACCTCATTGTTAGAGTTCAAAATGAGTGGAAGGTAAACCTGGTCAAAGTCAGGAGTGACAATGGGACTGAATTCAAGAATTCTGAGGTGGAAACATTTCTGGACAAGCATGGAATCAAGCATGAATTCTCAAGTCCATAGAATGGAGTAGTGGAAAGAAAGAACAGGACATTGATAGAGATGGCAAGGACACTGCTCAATGAATACAATACTTCACCAAAATTTTGGGCTGAAGCTGTCAACACTGCCTGCCACTCCATCAATAGGCTATATCTACATCCACTGCTCAAGAAGACTCCTTATGAGCTGCTTACCAACAACAAGCCAACTCTGTCCTACTTCAGAGTATTCGGTTGTAAGTGCTACATTCTTTGAAAAGGGAAACGCCTCTCTAAGTTTGAAGCTAAATCTGATGTTGGTATATTCCTTGGTTATACTACTAACTCTCACGCCTATAGAGTTTTCAATACCTCCACAAAGGTTGTTGAAGAATCTATAGATGTGGACTTTAATGAATCTTATGGCTCTCAAGGAGAGCAAGTTACTAATGATGTAGGGAGCAGGGACATTCTCAAGAAATCCACTGATGAGATCAGACCTACTGTCAAGGAGGAATCTGCCTCACCAAGTGGTTATGAATCTCCTGTTCCACCATTGGGTGAAGACACTGAAGAACAAGACATCGAATTCGAGTACAACCCAGCCAATGATCAACTGGATACAGAGGACCTGTCTCAGCCAGCTGTGTCACAGGAAGAACCAGCTGTGTCACAGGCAACACCAACAGTTGTGACACAGGTGGTTGACCCCGAACCCCTTGTGATCAGCAGGCTGCAGAAGGATCACCCTGTAGATCAAATCATTGGTGCCATTAATAGGGGAGTGACTACTCGTTCTCGTGTTGCAAATTTCTGTGAACATTACTCTTTTGTCTCCAGTGTTGAACCCAAGAACATTAATGAAGCTCTCAAGGATGCTGATTGGATAAATGCTATGCATGAAGAGCTGAATCAGTTTGAAAGAAATCAAGTCTGATCTCTGGTGGAAAGGCTTGAAGACCACAATGTAATTGGAACCAAATGGGTCTTCAGGAACAAGCAAGATATAAATGGACTGGTGGTGAGGAACAAAGCCAGACTAGTTGCTCAAGGTTTTACTCAAGTTGAAGGTCTGGACTTTGGTGAAACGTTCGCTCCAGTTGCAAGACTTGAAGCCATCAGGATCCTACTTGTTTATGCTGCTCGTCATAACATCAAGCTTTACCGAATGGATGTGAAGTCAGCATTCTTAAATGGTAAACTTTCTGAACTAGTATTTGTAAAGTAGCCACCTGGCTTTGAAGATGCTAAGAAACCACATCATGTCCACATCATGTCTATAAGTTGCACAAAGCACTTTATGGCTTAAAGCAAGCTCCTAGAGCATGGTATGATACTTTAAAAGAATTTCTGATAAAAATGGATTTAAAATGGGCTTAGTTGATACAACTCTATTCACTAAGAAAAATAAAAAGGATTTATTTGTGTGCTAAATTTATGTCGATGACATAATATTTGGCAGTACTAACTGTTCCATGAGTGATGAGTTTAACCAGATGATGACAAAGAGGTTTGAGATGTCTTTGGATGGAGAACTCAAGTACTTCCTAGGTCTTCAGATCAAGCAACTCAAGGAGTGACTTTTGTCTCACAAGAAAAATTCACCAAAGACATCATCACCAAGTATGGCATGAAGGATGCAAAGCCCATTCACACTCCCATGCAAACTAATGGTTATCTGGACCTAAACCACTGAAGGTAAATCTACTAATCAGAAAGAATTTAGATCCATGATAGGTTCCTTGCTATACTTGTGTGCATCTAGGCCAGATATTATGCTTAGTGTTTGTATGTGTGCTAGATTTCAAGCCAATCCTAAGGACTGCCATAGAGTAGCAGCTCACAGAATTCTGAGATACTTAATTCATTCCTCAGGGTTTGGCTTATGGTATCCTAGAGGTGCAAACTTTCAGCTAGTTGGGTATTCAGATAGTGACTATGCAGGGTGTAAGGTTGACCGGAAAAGCACTTCTGGTACTTGTCAATTTCTAGGGCACTCCTTAGTGTCCTGGTCATCCAAGAAACAGAACTCAGTAGCCCTTTCCACTGCAGAAGTTGAGTACATAGCTGCTGGTAGTTGTTGTGCTCAGTTGTTATGGATGAGGCAGACCTTGAAAGATTTTAACGTATCTTTTAATCAAGTACCCCTCTTCTGTGACAATGAAAGTGCAATTAAGTTAGCCAACAACCCAGTACTCCACCAAAGATCCAAATATATAGAAGTGAGGCACCACTTCCTTAGAGACCATGTGGAGAAAGGAGATATACAGCTGTGCCATGTAAGGACTGAAAAACAGTTAGCTGATATCTTCACCAAGCCTTTAGATGAGATTAGGTTCTGTGCTCTGAGGAGTGAATTGAATATCATTGATGTCTCTAACCTGCAATAAGAGGTTTGGCTTGGTATCTAGCTCATGTGTTCTTGCTGTTTAAATTGCTTATGTTTTCATCTTTGTTACTCACCTATGTCACAGGTGTGTACTACGCTTAGAGTTAAAGATTGATTCCTTGAGCTATTTTGTTTGTCTATCTCAGTTGGGTTTTCAAATCAACTCATGTCAGTTTTAGCTTTGCTTGTTTGATTTTCTAGCAAACTGACATTGAGAAGATTGCTTAAGGACCCTCTAATAGTGCTCAAGTGCTTTCGTTCTTATCAAACTCTCTCTATCTTGGTGTTCTAGATGAAAAACTTGTCACCTGAGTCATCCATCTATGTCTCAGGTGAATGCTTTTGAACTCCATAGGTCATAGGGGTTGTTTTTAACTCAACTGTGTCACAGGTCTTCTTGTCAGCGGTGACACAGCCACCTTATAACCCTTGGCCTATATAAGGTATCACTGCATCTTCTCTGAAAACCTATTAGCACACAGACACCAAATACTTCCGCCGTGCGCTCATTTGTCAAAAATTTCGTTGATTTCGTGAGTTTTGACCCTTGAAATCTTTCCAACTCTTCGGAGAAGCTTTCCAAGATGCTCCAGCATCGTTTTATCCACGCCTTGTCAAGTTTTCGATCAAAGTAAGCCCTAGTAAACCCTTCTTTGCACTAAACCTATCGTCTTGACAATGTATTCACTCAAAATCTCAATCTACTAGTGCATTGTTCATGATTAAGGTTGGTTTAGTCCTTGTTTAGCCTTATGAACTCTTTTAGCTCGAAATCTGGTGGCAAAATCTTGTTAAACCCTAGTTTTTGTGAATCTGCTCTCCGCCTCCGTGCGTAGCTGTGTCACCGCTAAGGTCTCACCTGTCACACAGGCATGCCCATTCAAAAGGCAGAGACTTTGGTTTGCTTCTATGTTCTCACCTGTGTCTCCTTATCCTAACACAGGTGACTCACACAGCTACTACCTTCTGCATCTAGGGACACCTCTTTCCTATTTTCTTCCTTATCTATCTTGTTTCTCCAGATGTCTTCAGATTCTGAGAGAGCAGACAGTGGCCTCAAGTGGTCAGATCCAGAAGAGTCAAGCAGAGAGATTAATATCTCAGACTCTGATCAGGAAAGGAAAAAGCTGAGGCAGAGGGAAGAGGCAGCTGAAAGAAGAAGAGCTCAGCAGAGGGCTTATAGGCAAAGAAAAGCTGCAGAAAAGAAAGCTGCTGAAGCAGTCTCCAAAGCTGGTCAGTCAGGCTTAGCTCAGCCAGTGTTATCCAAGAGGACAAGGTTCTCATCAGATGCTGATCAGACTCCAAAAGGCAAGGCAGCTGCTAAGAAGCAAAAGGTCACAGTAAGAAAAGTGTCAAAGAAGCCATCAGTCTCAGATGTAGTGTTGCCAAGGGGCACACTCACAATTCGAGAGCCTGTTGAAGAGTCTATTCCTGAGCCACAAGTGTCTGAAGCAGACATTGAAAATGACAAGTTCATCCTAGAAGAGATGGACAAATTGGCAGAACAGATCAGTTTAGCAACAGATGAGAAAGTGAAGAAGCAATTACTCAACATTTACATTGCAAAGAGTCTTGAGCTCTCGGCTTAGTCAAGGCCATTATCCATTGCTATTTCAGAGCCGACAGCTACAGATAAAGCCCTGTTAAGAGAAATAGCAGAATTGCATACTGAAATGCAGGCAGCCACCTCAGAGTCTGCCAAGAAAGATTTGAGACTAAAAATTCTTGAGAAGCAAAAAGCTTTCAGCTCTCAGTCAGCTCCAGCAAGACAACCCATTGAGGTTCCACAATTAGATGACAGAGATCATAATCTTCTTCTTCAGATGAATGAGCTGCTCAGCAAAGCAAGAAAGATGCCAAGTGGATTTGAGAAGAAAGCTTTGATGGCAGAGTTCAAAATCAAGCAAAGTTTGCTCTCCAAAGGTCTCAGGAAAGAAGCTGCTACTGTGCCTATTCCAATCTTCAAGAGGAAAAGGTCTGAAACTGTTATAGTACCTGATGAACCTCAAGCTGAGAAGCAGTCAGAGGCAGAAGTCTTATTCATCTCAGAAACTTCACAGAGCTCCAAGCCATCACTCAAAGAACAGCTAGCTCAACAGAAAGAAGCTTTGAAGGAATTAAAGACGGAGTTGCCATCTGTGTCACAGGTGGCTAGCCCAGCTCCAGCAATTAAGCAAACATAACAGAGGAAGAAAAAGAAATCCGCAAGTTCTACAAGTGTAGACACTCTATCATCTCTGGATGTTCAGAAGCAGATGTCTCCTTCACATTTTCTGGTATCTGAGACAGAAGAACAAACTACAGAAGAGGCCCAAGCGCCCATTTCATCTCCAAAGGCTGGATTTGTGAAGCCTTCAGAAGCTGCTAAAATTCCAAGTCCACAGCTATCTCAACCAGTTGTGTCACAGGTAGTAGAAGCCCCAGTGCAAGCAACACAGCTATTCATATCATCTGTGTCACAGCCAGTTGACACAGAAGTCACTTCCCCTGCTGCTCAGTCTCCTAAGTCACCACCTGTGGTACAGGCAGGTGACTCAGCTGATCAAGAAGAAAGCTCTGAAAGTCAATTAGATGATGGGAGAGGTGTGTCAGTGACTCCCCCCAGGGTAAGAGAACCCAGAGCTGATTCAGATGAAGATTATCAAGCTGAAGACTCATCATCAAGTGCTGAATCAGAGAGTGAAGATGAGAAAGAAAATGAACCAGAAAATCAACAAGAAGATGAACAAGAAGATAGTTCTCCTTGTCGCTCAGATGGAGAAGAGGATTTGGAATCCAAATATCATTACATCTTCTCTTATGCTCTGAGGACAGAGGCAAATCAAATGCAGTTCCTTTCTAGGGCTGAAGTTAAGAAGCTTCCTAAGAGTGACCCCAAGAGGTCCAAGAGCAAGGTTGCCTCAATGAGCACCAGTGCCTTCATCAGAATGAGGTCAACCTGCCCTTATTTCAATGCTGACAAGGAATATATTGAGTCAGCTCGCTCAGACCCCAGATTTCACAATGATCATGAAAAGGGAGTATATCATGAGATCTTATCATCCAAACGCTATGTGGATTGCAAAGCTATTGATTGGGATGCCTTGTCTGATCAAAGACTGAGGACTTTTCCTTCTCTGATCCAAGCCTCAGGTCTTGAATTCTTATGCAATATTCAGCAAGGTTATGATCCTGAAGTGATCAAAGAGTTCTATGCCACTGTGTGGGTAGAACAAGAAAATCAAGATGTCATGCTCTGGAAAACAAGAGGTCAGTTTCTATCCATAATATCTCCAGAATTCAACAGTCTGTTCAATGTACCAGTGGAGCCTGGAATGCCAAATCTGTTCAAGTTAGAGCCAGTCTCAAATGATGAAAGAAGAAAGTTCTATCCAAGAAACTTCAGATTCCCTGCCAATGCCCCAGCTGATCATGTCTACTTCAAGGGGATAACAATCACTGCCAAGCATCTTGTGAAGGTTCTAAATGTCACCATTCAGCCAAAGGGAGGCAACACAGATGCAGTTTACAATCCAGTATGGCAGGTATTAGTGCATATTGCCAAGAACTAGCATTTTGATGTGGCTCGATACATCTTTCATGAAATAGATGCTGTTCAAAAGGATAAGAAGGCTAAGCTGAGGTATGGTTCCTATATCATGTATATGATCCTCAAGAGAACAGGTCTTCCTGAATCTATGTTCGATATCACAGTGAAGACAGCTAAAACCCAGCTTAGACCTCAAGCAGATGATCACCCAGATGAGATGGCTGTGCCAGTGCTTTTTGGTGAGATAGGTGACTCACCTGTGCCACCTCCCGGTGGCACAGCTGGTCCATCAGCCTCTCAAGCTCTAGCTCCTCATGTCAGTGCCTCTCGCCGCCAAGTTCCTACTGGTGTCACAGCTGTTCTTGCTGAGCTTGTTTCAGTGACACAGGTAGATGAAGAAGGCACCCTATCTTCCTCCCTGATGGCCTCAAAAGCTACCAGAGCTTATCAGAACAAGGTCATGCCAGTACAGTTTGCTGCTTTGCGCTGAGAAGTCAAAAGTCTACATTCCAAAGTAGACTCCTTGCAGCAGCAGCTCTCTGAAGTTCTTCAGCTCCTCAAGTCCAAGTCTTCCTGAAGTTCTTTTCCTCATCCCTTTCTGGTGGTTTAGTGTCAAAGGGGGAGAGATCTTGGGGGAGAGAACCAAAGGGAAGAGAAGCTTTAGAGAGAAGGGAAAGAGCTCTAGGGGGAGAGAAGCTTGTTTTTAGAGAGATTTAAGGGGAGTAGAGAGTTTTTGCTGTGTATCAAGACTTGTTCTTATTCTGATTTCTTATGTCTTGAGCACACTAAGTCTTTTCTGAAGTGATGCAGAATTCTTTTTGCTCTGAGCCATGCTTTGTGTCTTGATCATGTGCTGATATGTGTGGATGGTTTCTGCTTTGATCTGATTTATGCTTTGACTTGATCTAATCTATGCTCTGATTCTCCACATATACTTTGCTTCATATATATATGTCTGATGCTCTGATACTTATGATTCATGCTTTGATACTTATGATTCATATATGTTTATGATTATGATTATGCTCTGATATATATACACATGCTCTGATCATAACATTATGCGTGCTCTGATCATAACACATGGTTTACTCTGACTTGCTCTGATCATAACACATGTCAATGAATGCATCACTATCAGTTCAGTTCAGTCTATTATTCATGATTCATTTATTGCTCTGAACTGATGAAATGCAAGTTGTGAGAAAATACTACCCATGGTTACAACTCAAATTTGTGCATTTGCATTTCAAAAGCAAAATCTCTATGCAAATCTTCAGGGGGAGTATATTCTAACAACCTGCACAAGATTTACTCATTCATATCTCTTTGAGAGAATGTTGAATGGGTTGCCACTAACCACCAAAAAGGGGGAGATTGAAAGAGCATCTAGGCCCCTAAGTGGTTTTGATGGTTAATGGCAACCCAAACTGGAATCTAATGTTTACAATGAGTGTAAGCAGGATAAACAGGTTCCAAGAAGAAGAGTCATCCAGGAAAGGATGGCCATCCAAAAGTACAAAGGTGGATTCCCAGGACAAGAAGACAGGAGCGCTAGGCAGCTGTGCCACAGCTGTGAAGAAGCCAGTGCTGTGCAAGGAGTTGCAAGCAAGGTGATGGTGGCTTGATGCGTCAAGGGCCGTGACTACAGTTGGTGGAAGCTGAAGCCTAGGTTTGCTAGTTATTTACATGCATGATGTCACCTGTGTGAGTCTCCTATCACACTACTAGTATACCTGTTCTTAGGCAAGTGAAAAAGGAGTAGTTTTTATTGAATCTATATAGCCTCCTATTCACTGCCCTCTAGTCGGCACCTACGATCCTTTCAGCAGGGCTGCTGGGTCCTTTTATAGAGGGTTTACCGAGTCGTAGGAGACACGGACTCGTCCCTGAGCTGGACTCTGGCTTCCTTAAACGAAGGGATAAGCTTCCTAGTTTAAAGGGTCTCCAAAATCTTTACAGGGGATCCCCTTATCTCCTAGAAAGCTTAGCGGATACGCTTCTCGCTTCGGGCAAACAAGGAATTGTATACAGATACTACTTCGTATACGGTACAAATATACTATTCATCATCACTTGCCTTATGATAAAATTTACAAAAGTTCACTGCAATGAAAATAACATAATAAAGTAAACTCCAGTAGATAGGACATCCATTAGCTGCACATGCATCTGACTTGGACACGCATCCTAGTACTCTCCAAGGTATTCCTCCTTAGGAAATGGGTTTGTCGCTCCTTTTGTATGATTGTTTATATCAAGAGTACATGTGATGCAAGGTTTCAAAGGAAGACTTCTATGGTTCATTTGCACAAAGAGAACATGTAATTGCAATAAAGTAAATAAATTTATAAAAGAACATTGTTGAGATACTGGTCATAAACCAGAGTGTAACTTAATCCAACACACATAGATGAAACTACAAGTGAACCCAAAAATAAATTGAAAAAATAGGTAGCACAGACTACCAAAAGTAAGCTCCAAATATACCACAAAGTATCTCAAAAAGTAACACAAGACATCACCAAACTCTTCACAGGTGGGTGCTATCCAATGCTTGCTAGATTGAGCTTGTTCATGGCCATGAACATTTCTAATCAATTAGTTTGAGTACTCTGCAGAGGTTGTATAACTTTACCCACAAGATGTGATGTATCCCTTTTATCGGTACTCACATTGGCGTACCAATCAGGAGTCACAACATGGCTTCTACAAATATTTTCTCGTGGCTCCAATCCCGACAACCCGTTTTCATTAGCACGTGATTTGCATACCCCCGATACTCATATAATTAGTGGGCTAAGACCGTCCCATACAGTACTTATGGTTGCACCGTAAGGCTCAAACTAGGTTACAAACCAAAGAAATAACAAGGGAGAAGAGAGACAGATAGCCCAAAACATCAAAAGATGCTCATCGAGCTAAAAATAATAATAATCATGCTCATCGAGCTAAAAAAAATAATCACCATAAATAATTCTCAAAGCTCAACAAGTTCTCGCTCGTGTTTGGTTCAGCAAAGTTAACAGGGCACCGAAGAATGGTCTCAGAAGATTAAAATATTTAAATGAGTATCGATCATCGATCCATTGATGTACCGAACTCAAACAAGATTAACATGGTTAAATTTGATTAGAATCAACTGGAACTATGAGATTAGCACTAGCATTGGTTAACAAAAAAGGTAAACCATCATATGTTTTAGGTACATGGTAAACAAGGTATTTGGTTGCATATATGTGGAGGTAATGACAACATGGCAATAGGCTTACTACCCCTACTACTACTTGCTAACAACTAACGTGCATGCAATAATATTTTTGCAACCAAAGTAGTAGTTCAAAAATAATAGGATTCAACATGATCAATGTGACTTGCTTCGCTTAAAGCTTTCCTAAAATTCTCCTTCCAGTTGCTCCTGGTACTCCTCCAGCATGTTCGAGTATACACGTTAAAGTATGCAACATAATTCATAATAACTCCAAATAAAGCAGTAAATCTAAATAAAAAATAAGGTAAAATTAAAGGTAGAAAATAATAGATTAGAAAGGTGTCAATAAAGTAGGTGGAGGTGGTAGAAAAAGAATGGGTAGAAACAGAGCAATGGAGAGAAACCTAGGGTTCCAGAAAGATTAGGGTTTGAGATGGCAAAGGTATGGGATTAGGGTTTTGACCCAACTTGGATGGATGGTACTGTAGATAGGTGATAAATAACTCTACTAGTCTTGCCCTGGTCGCTCGAGTCGAAGAAATTAAGTTTAGATCGATCAACGGAGAGAAACAGACAAAACAGTCCTGCCGTAGCAAGGTTTTTGGCCTTTTTGCTGTCGGGGTAGGGTTGTGGCAGCAGACAAAAGATTTGAGTTGTCACAATGCTGTCGCGGCAACACTTTTGGTTGAAACCATTGTCGTGACAAGGTTGCGACAGCGGAGGGTTTTGGATCTCTACCGCAGAGCTGTCGTGGCAAAGGTTTTGGATGTTTTTGTTGCCATGGCAGGAAATAGAGCGGAGCACTGCCGCGTGGCTATTGCAGCAGCGCTACTGGAGATTTCCGCTGCCATGGCATGGATGTGGTAGGGAACAGAGGCGCGGGCGCTGCCACGACAGAGCTTTTGCGTGGTTCTGCTGTCGTGGCAAGGATGTGGCAGGGAACCCACAACACGTAGTGGCTCGTCTAGGCTCACTGGTGACAATTGGTGATGGCCAACGACGTGGGCAGGGCTCCGACGAGGCAAGGGAGGAGGAGGAGACCTCTGGTGGGAGGTCGTTGGTGGCGAGGGAGTGACGGTGCCGCGTGGCGGAGGGGTAGACGACACAGTTTAGGGGATAGACGACGGAGAAAGGAGGAAGAAGAGGAGAGGCATGACATGGGGGCTCACCGGCAGCAAGGCGGTGGCGGCTAGGGTGTGTGAGGTGGAGGAGCGTTAGCTGGGTTGGAGAGAAGAGGGGGGCTTTCCTCTTATATAGGCGGAGGAGGCGGGCTAGGTTTTGGAGACTCTAGCTTGTGGGGCAAGCAAGTAGTGGCGGCTTGGAGTCCAAGTTTGGCTCGAACTCAGCTTGACGGTGGGGTGAAGCACACGGGCTAGATGTGCTACGGGCCAGGGGAGAAGGAAGAGGAGGAGGAAGAAAGGGAGGCCGGCTGGGCTTTGGCCGGAAGGAGAGAAGAAGAGGAGGCTTCCACGGCAAGGTGAAAGAAGGAAAAAGATTGCTGCGGTAGGGAAAGAAGAGAAAAAGAAAAAAAGGAAAAGAAGGTGAAGCATAAGGAAGAAGAGAAAGAAAGAAGAAGGAAGAAAAAGAAACAAGAAAGAGAAAGAAGAAAGGAAAGAAAGAAAAGACGAAAGGAAAAAAGAAAAGAAAAGGAAATAGGGCTCTACCAAAATTCCAAGTAAAATCCAAATTTCTAATTCAAACCAAATTTTAATTCAAGTTTGAGTTTACTCATATTAAAGCTCCAATTTCTGAAAACGCAAATTAAGCTTGTTAGTTCAAGTAAAAGCACAATTTTCTCACTTAATTAAGATAATTAAGAGGTTTTAAAATATTGAGAAAATTGGAAAATCTCTAACTTGTGTATAAAATGATTGTCCGATCTTTCACGACGACGCTTGATCAACAACTCTTCTTCCTTGCTTCCTGAGTATTATACATTCTAGGTCCTCAAACTATTTTAGGGGTGTCACGTAGGTCCTCGAACTCTGAAAATCGTCACCTAGGTCCGTGAAGTTCAGTAAGTGTTCCATCTAGGTCCAAAACGTGCCCGACCCCGTATGACCGGCCACCTGGCGCCGTTTTCCGTTGCCACGTCGGACAGGGGTAACGGCCGTTGATGGAAATATGCGAAAACACCCCCGTATCATCCCAGGTCGCCATTCCCCCAAACTCTCTGTTTCTTCTCCTTCTCCTCCGATCTCTCTCACGGCGGCGCCATGGCCGGGAACCTGAGCGCGTCTGGGAGCTCTTCGTGGCCGCCTATCTCCGATCCTTCGGCCGGTGCATCTCTCCCTCTGCTGAAGTGCTCCACGTGTGATTGGAGGCAAGTGGTTCGTCTGGTTTCCAAATCTGAGAGGAATCCAGGACGGGTGTTCTTCAAATGCCCTAATCACAAGGTCAGTTTGGTGGTTTGGTTGATTCTCCACTTTCCAACCAGTGAAATTACTCAGTTTTTGCTCTTTCTTTGTTTGATTTTTGGTTTTGGCAGAAAGGGGCATATGGATCTTGTGACTGCTTTCACTGGATAGATGAATATTTGCATCTTGTTTTGTTGCATGGTTATAAGATCCCTCAAGAGGAGATTGAGTACATTGCAATGATTTCCAAGCCCTATCTGGAGAGGGAGATGACAACAAGAGGAAAAAAACCAAAGGTTTGTGCTAGCTGTGTAGAGAAAGAGAGCAGGGCAGAAGCTAGCTGTGTAGAGAAAGAGAGCAGGGCAGAAAGTTGGGTGAAGAAGATTAGCAATGTTGAGGGAAATCAAATGAGCCATCAGGTTGCTAAAGAGATCAAGCTTCAGTTGGATGTTGTTGTAGGCTTAGGTTGGAAAATTCTGTTTGTTTGTGTGATGATTCTTGCTGCCAACTTGTATGATGTTGTAATGAAATAGGAGTAGAAATGTGCTATTAGTTGCATAATGTGCAAGAAACAATGTCAGTTAAGAATGTGTGATGTGTGTTGCAATGACATTTGCTACTATTTCAGAATATGCAAGCAATGTGAATGCACTATGTGCCAGCAATGATTATTATTTCAAACATTTCATCTGACATATAGATCATCACAGATTGGGAAGCATTTCTCAGTCATCATTGCTTAGCTGAATACATAACAAGTTTGTACACAAAAGAGAGATAGGGACAGAAGCATCTGTCATAACAAGTTTGTTCACAAAAGATAGACATAAGACAAGGTGTGGATCAAAACCTACAGCCAAGATATGGACATCAGCTCAGGTTTCCTTCAACACCTCCTGGTGTATCAATTTCTTCACAAAAAAGAGCTATTTTTTTCTTCTATGCATTAATCTTTAGGCACTTTCTTTGCCTTGTTCTTCTGGCCAGTTTTGCTGCTTCACTTATACCAACAACAGTGGCATCTGCTTGCACATGTGCTGCTTGGGAGGCCTGAGTGGCTGCTGTAGGAGGCACAAAGGCTTGCCTAGCAGCTGCTGGAGTAGTTGTTTTCTTTCTCTTCCTAGTCTGCATCTTTTTCTTTAGAAGTTGTGCATTTGTTGTAGCCCTTGGCACTGGCAGCTCTTCTCTGCTCATTGCAATAAAAGAGGACTCAGGAAGTGGTCCTGGTGGTGCATCTACTGTTGCTTGAGATGCTTCAACCTACAAATTTGACAGGAGAGAGGCATAGCATGCAGAAATTTAAGAGTTTATGTAAACAACATTGCGGAACAAATGCTGACCTCTTGCAGTAATGTCGACATCACAGAGTATGTTTGCGAACTAATCTCATCAGGTATCTAATTTTTAATGGAAAAGCATGGTCAGTTCAGTGCATTAGAACATATTGCAAATAGGAACTCAAGCATGGTCAGTTCAGTACCTGTGTGATGTTCAGTTCAGTGCATTGGGAGTCCTGAAGCAAATTTCTTTTCACAGGCAGTTTGTCCAGTGCAGGCGCTATTTTAGATGGATCTAGTACAGTGCATTTTCTTCTATTGTGTTCTGTGGAGTTGCACACACTACAATGCATTTTAACTCCATGTTTGCTAAACCTAATGCCTCCATCCTTCTCTGAAGGGTGAATTATTCTCTTCTTCTTTTTTGTGCCTGCCTTCTTTTCATATTTTGGAGGCTCTACTGGAGGACCATTTGTTTTCTCCCACTCAGCTGGATCTCTGCAAGGCATGATGACATGCCCATATGCCAACCTATATGCTTCAATACTATAGCAAGCAGCCACTTTGTCCTCTGGTTTAATTCTCTCAAACCTCAAACAAGCAATACTATGACTACAAGGAATCCCTGTCAGCTGCCACCTCCTGCAACTACAAGTGTTCTTGATAATATCAACAACATATTCATTTTCCTTGCTATTTACCTTGAACACACCTTTGCCAGTAGGATGTTCATGGCAACTCTTTGCCCATTCAGTGTTTTTGTCAAGTTTTTTCTTGATCTTTGGGCATATTTGTAGCTGAGACCAATTATTCTCACATTCCTTTCTCTTTGTGTACCATCTTGTCATCATCTGCCCCTTGATCCTCCTCAACATGCTGAGAATTGGTAAGTCTCTTGCATCAAGTATATACCTACATATGATTTGCATAGTACTTAACATTCAATGGAACAGAAATAAGTAAATCAGAGAGGACAGAAATAACATACTTGTTGAAGACCTCACAACTGTTGTTGAGGAGCAAATCACATTTAGGAAATTTTTGGAAAAATGCCCTACACCATCTGTTGGGGGGGACAGCATCCAAATATGCCCATGCTTCTGGGTTCATCTCCTTCATCTTGTCCATGTTCTGTCTCCAGGTAGTCAAGTTGTTGCTTCTTGCTATTGCCCACAACTGGTTCTTCAATGTTTCACCCTTCCAACTGGCATGAAAATTCTGGTACAAGTGTCGTACACAAATCCTGTGCTCTGAATCAGGGAACATATTTTCCACAGCATTAATCAAGCCTTTCTGCCTATCACTCATGATTGTCCAAGGACTAGTGTTGTGAATTCCCAAATCCTCTTTCAAGGTCTTGAGAAACCATGTCCAAGTGATGGTGTTTTCAACCTCAACTACTGCAATGACTATTGGGAAGATGCAGTCATTGGGATCAACTCCTATAGCTGTTAGAAGTACTCCTCCATGCTTTGTCTTGAGGTGGCAACCATCCAGACAAATTAGTGGCCTGCATCCATGCAGAAAACCCCTCTTACATGCATCTAGAGACATGTACAATTTGTCAAAGAGAGCACCATTTTTCAGTGTCAAATAGAATGTACTGCCTGGATTTGCTGTTCTGAGCTCTTCTGCAAAATCCCACAACATACTGTACTGTTTTTGTTCATCACCTCTAATCTTTCTGATTGCTTCTCTCTTTGCTCTAGCAAGCTTGCTCTTGCTGGCTGCCAGATTGTAATCCTCTTGCACAACTCTTCCAAAGTTTCTTAGTGACATCCCTTCATCTGTCCTGACCTTCTCAGTATACTTCTTTGCTATGTAACTAGCAGTGAACTGCTTCACCTCCCACTCCCTACTGCAAGTGTGCTCGTCTATGTATTTCTTTATCATTATGCACTTTGACCTGCTATCCTTTGAGGCAAAGAACTCCCAAGGGCAACCTGGTGCACAGTGAGCTTTCACTCTAATTCTGTCATTTTTTGGTGTCTTTATAGCAACCCTATTCTTAACAGCATACTCTGCCAAAGCTTGCCTGACCTCGTTAACTGATGAAAAAACCATTCCAACTTTGAACAAGGGATTTTCCATGTCTTCAGGCCTAAAACTTCTGAACTTCAAGCTGCTGTCACCTCCTTCTTCATCTGAATCTGGAAGGTTCAGCTCCTCCTCTTCTTCCACCAAATTCTCATCCTTGTCCTTGTCCTTGCCCTGCTCCTCCTCTTCATTTGCATCAACATACTTGTCGTACAGATTGTCATCATCTCTATCCACCTCATAATCTGAGTCCACAAAATCTGATCCACTACTACTGTCTTCACTCCCACCACTGTCCTCTTCATGTTCTTCTTCAAACTGAGCCCTACTCCTAGTGCTTCTCCTCTCAGATGTGAATTGATGTGCTGCATTGCTGTTCCAAGCCTCAGCCTCTCTCCTGCCAAATTTTCTCTGAAGTTCTGCTCTCTTTTCGGGGCTCCTCTCAGATGTGAATTGATGTGATGCATTACTGTTCCAAGCCTCAGCCTCCCTCCTGCCATATTTTCTCTGAAGTTCTGCTCTCTTTTCGGGGCTGATGACTGGAATATCCATCTCCATCTTTGTAGGAGTTAAAACCTTTGGCAGCTCAGGGCCTCCAGTCATTGGAATGTCATTATCATTGAAAATTGATCTCTCCAAATCTTTGTCATGCACATACAGCTCTAAAGTTTTGATCTTGCTGACCACTGACATCATATGATTTGTGTCAGCATCACACTCAATCAAACGCAGACCATCAAACAAATTTTTCCGTGGCAGCAACCAGTACACTTCCAACCTGGTGACATCTTTATAGCCACATTGCCTAACAAAATCTTCTATCCAAATCAGAGACCAGGTGTCCACTTCACAGTCATCAAATGTGTCAATGCGCTGATCTACGTATGTCTTGTTTGAGCCTTGACCACAAAAGAACCCACTGTGATGAATCTCTATTGAAAAGAGGTCGTCGTTCGGTCCTACGTGCAAAAAGAGGAAATGCAGCGTCACAAAATCGCTTAAACGAACCCAATTTCAAAAAACCCTAACCAAATCGGCTCAAAAACCTAACCCCTAGCCAATTCCACTCAAACCCCTAACTAGAAATCGATTCGGACAGAGAGAACTTACCGTACTGGGGAGGCGGATCTCCAGGGAGCCGCCGCACAGGAGCCATCGTCGCCTACGCGGTCGCCGCCGTCAGCGCGCCGCCGCCGCCGCCTCCAAATATCGCCTCGCTCGAACAGAAGTTTGGGGGAATGGCGACCTGGGATGATACGGGGGTGATACGGGGGTGTTTGGGATGATACGGGGGTGTTTTCGCATATTTCCATCAACGGCCGTTACCCCCTGTCCGACGTGGCAACGGAAAACGGCGCCAGGTGGCCGGTCATACGGGGTCGGGCACGTTTTGGACCTAGATGGAACACTTACTGAACTTCACGGACCTAGGTGACGATTTTCAGAGTTCGAGGACCTACGTGACACCCCTAAAATAGTTTGAGGACCTAGAATGTATAATACTCTTGCTTCCTCCATGCAGCCTTCAATACCAGTCTCTATCATGCACAATTAATACATGAACAGAGATAAGGGATTCCCTTAGATCAGCACATAGATGTCAATATGAAGATCAACCCTACCGTTGCTAGTTAATTTCCACGATGAACAAATCACAGAGAATACACAAGATATAGTCATCCTCGTGTTTTCTGACTTTTTTCATTACTCAAACAGAAACCAATCTGATTACAATGGCCGGCGGCCATAGCCTTTTATATGGCTCGAAACACACGCACACTACCTACCGACGTTTCGTGATTACCAAAGGAAATAGCATATTTGCCATCCTAGGACTCTAATTAAATAATAACAAACTTGACTAGACCACACGCTTATAAGTCACGGTTGTTTACAAGCAAAAGGACTCGGCCCTCCTAAAATATCACGCACCAAAACTTCCTAATAAACATGACATGCACCATGCAGATTAAAAATAGTAACTAACCAGCACGCAAAACTGATCCTATTCCCTACTAAACAGATTTGCATGCAAACTTAAACACTATTAATCCTCATCACATGCAACCGCTACTGTACCTATTAATATCCAGCGTGGAGGCGTTCTGAAGTTTGGTTCTATTTCTTTGGGTTCTATCTCAAAGCCAGTGTTATATATTGCTCAATACTAGATATATATTGCTCAAGCCAGTTAATGCTATTGACTTATGGGACAATATCATCTTTGCCCTCAAGGATTCAACACAAAGTATGATATGATAATGTTGACTTTGTATCGAATATGTGTTCGGGTTAGGTTACGAGGTAGGATTTGGAGTTGTAGTAGGGATATGGTGGAGTTGGTATCGGATTTTTGTAACCCAGACCTCCTATAAATAGAGGTGCCCTGTGTAACCAACAACATGTAACTTGAAAGAGAATTATCAAGGGGAGGAGCGCCTATAGTTATGCCCCGTGGATGTAGGCCTCACGGCAAAACCACGTTAAAAACGTCGTGTCTCTCATTGCCTATTTTGCAATGCTCTCGGTATAGATCTATGCCTTCGCGTGTCGTCTCGTGGGAGATCGGCATGTCCAATGCACAACTTTCGCAATAAGTGGTATCAGCGCACGAGGTTGATGGTATATCTTGAGGCGGTGCAGAGAAATCCGGTGGGTAGAGACAGAGGGCGGCGGCGCGTGCACAATGCGAGGTGGAGCCTGGAGCGTGTTGTGAAAATTTGCTTCTAAAAGGCATGGATATTTACATAGGATTTGTGTGGGAGAATCCGACGCGAGGTGGAGCGAAGAAAAAAGAAAAAAAGGGCAGCGATCGTGTCGTCGCAGCACACGGGCGCAGCAGCAGCAGGCCACGGCCATGGCAGCCACCCTAGCGTGCAACGCAACGCCAGCCCAGGCGGAACAGCACCGGCGGCCTGGCACCCGACCAGGAGGGGCGGTGGCCCGAGGCACACTACTGAGGCCCAGCCAGGGTGGCCTGGCGCATGGCCCAGGTGACGGAGAGGCCTAGTGCGCAGCAGCCCAGGCCGGGGGGGGAGGGGGCAGGCAGCCAGCGCGGCACAGGCACGCGTGGCCGGCCTGGGAGGGCGCCATGGCCTAGGCAGAGCCGGCGGCCCAAGCGGGGGGAGGCGCTGGCCGGCCTAGGAGGGTGCAGCGCGGCCCAGGTGGGGCTGGAGAGGCCTATGAGGCATTGGGGGTGGTCCAGGAGGGTTTGAGGCAGCCTAGAGACGCGTTTGTTAGCCAAATTTTGGGAAGAAATCCGTTTTTTGCTCTAATTTGAAGTGGATTCTGAATTTTGCAAGGAGAGGAACTCGGAGTAGGAATCCGACTTGGATTTGAGGGTCCAAGATTGCTATATATACAGGGGTTGGTGGAAGATTCAAGACACGAGATCTCAGGAGTTGAAGCCTACAGGCAACCTGGAGAACACAAGTTCTGAAGGTGAGGAGCGTTCAGTTTCAGAGGAGATGTACTTGAAGGAGGAGATCGGTACGACATCAATCAGATAGGGAGCAGACGTTCAGGTTGGATACTCAGATCTGTTCGGGAGAGGTGACATGTCGTCATCAACAAGGTTCAAGGTGGCGAAGTTTGACAGGGGTCAAAGATCTGTTGGCACAACATAGTTGCTCCAAAATTTTGAAGCATGTCCAGAAAAAGAAGATGGACGATGATACTTAGGAGGAACTGAAAGTCAGGACAGTTGGGATCTATGGCTGAGTCTATCGGATACGGTGATGTATTATGTGATAAACGAGACTTCGCCAAAGCGAACATGGGAAAAGCTGGAGGCTCAATTTATGTCCAAGACTCTGACCAACAAGCTGTATTTGAAGCAAAAGTTATACGGGTTGAAGATGCAGGAGGGGTCAGATCTTGTGAAGCACGTAAATGTCTTCAATCAAGTGGTGACGGATCTAGCACGACTAGAGGTGAAGATTGATAATGAGGACAATGCCATAATTCTTCTATGTTCTCTATCACCGTCCTATGAGCATTTGGTTACTACTCTGATGTACGGCAAGGAAACCATCAAGATTTAGGAAATTACTGTGACGTTACTGGCTCAGGATCCGAGAAGAAAAAATAATGTAGTAGAATCTCATGCTCATGTTGAAGGTTTGCTGGACAAAGGTGATCTATGCGGGAAAGGAAATGAAGCAGATACGTCATCCAAGAATAAGAAAAAGAATCAGAAGGGGCCGCAGTGCTACAAGTGCAAGGAGTGGGGACATATGAAGAGAGATTGTCCAGAGTATAAGGCCAAAGCAAGCGCCAATGTGGCTGTGAGAGGTGACGATAGTGAAGAAGATACTTGTGATGTGCTCATGCTTTCAGATAATCAGTTTACAGCAGCGTGGATATTGGATTTAGTAAGTTCCTTTCATGTGACACTAAACAAGGAGTGGTTCAGCACATACCAGTCTGGTGATTTTGGGAAGGTCTACCAAGGTGATGACATGAGCCATAGTGTTGTTGAGATTGGTGACATCAAGATCAAGATTAGTGATGGCGTGCAGCAACTACTCAAAGGTGTGAGACATGTGCCAAGATACAAGAGGAATCTAATTTCGCTAGGGTCTCTTCATGATGATAGTTTTGTCTACAAAGTTGACAGGGACAAGAAAATCATGAGGATCAAGAAGAACAAGGAGATTGTGATGAAGGGAAGGAGGACTATAAAAAACCTTTACAAGTTGCAAGGATATGTTATTGCAGGTGGAGTCACTTAAGAGCCAGGCATGACGATATTTGCAATGGAGGATGACAAGTCTGAGGCCAAGTCTCGGGTGGCTCCGGTTAGTGAGTTACAAAGGAGGAAACTCAAGTCCTACGAGAGCATAGAGATTCGCACAAGACGGCTTCAAGATGGCGAAGGACATGTTCGCCAATAATGAGTTTGTTGAGTTTGTGTCGAATATGTGCTCGGATTAGGTTACGAGATAGGACTTGGAGTTGTAGTAGAGATAGGATGGAGTTGGTGTCGGACTCCTGTAATCCGGACCTCCTATAAATAGAGATGCCCTGTATAACCAACAACATGTAACTTGAAAGAGAGTTATCAAGGGGAGGAGCGTCTGTAGTTATGCCTTGTGGATGTAGGCCTCATGCTGAACCATGATAAAAACATCGTGTCTCTTATTGTCTCTTTTGCAATGCTTTCGGTATAGATCTAAGCTTTCGCGTGTCGCCTTCGTGGGAGATCAGCGTGTCCAATGCCGATTTTTGCAACAGATAATATAAAGACATATTCCTACTTGACGCGGACATTCTTTTGTAATGCAAAGATTATAGGTCAGCTACCAACAGCACCTCAATAGCCAATATGCTAATGAGTTTCAAGGTTTGCTTTGGTGACCTTTCTTACAGTACAGAAATCAGATTCCAAAAAAGTTCCCGAGAAACTCAATAGATCAGACTGGTCGCCATGAAGTAGAATTGGGTACAATTCTTGATCGAAAACTACTAGAAATAAACAATCATGAAAATGGAACCATAAGCACGGAAACTAGAAAGTTTACCGCGCGGGATACAGCAACAAAAATCTCTTCTGAAGCTTGTCCAGTTACTACTTTTGTCAGTGCATTGGTTGTCCGAGGAAAGTGAGCACCACCACAAATTGCTTCACCCAAACGCATCAAGAGAATTACCAAGCTTCATAGGAAAGGGAACGGGAGTCATTTTAATAACAGACAGATTATCACAACTATCACAAGTGCAGAAAGAAAAAAAAAGAAATGAACGGAGAGTAGATTGCATTCACATGTAGTCCTGTTTAATTGGAGTACAACAACAATACATTTGTCCATGGCCAGAAATCGACAGTCAGATAAAAGTAGCAGACGATGGCCCTTTTATTTGCTAAGTCACTATTGTGCAAGGATAAAAATAAATCATGTATGCCCGGCACATAGGAATTGCCTAACCTAACTTATTTAGGACAAAAGGTTTAAGTCCCATGGGGTCACGTTATCTATCAGTGAATGGCACTCCTCTGATGATGCTCAACCAGCCTACCAGCTTGACACGGCATGGGTGCATGTGTCTGACGTACCTCTCGTGTATCGGCATTTTTGGGGTCATTTGGCCATTGGTACCATCGTAGGTGCACCGCAGGAGATTGATATGACTTGTCTTTGCAAGCGCGGCATCATTCGTATTAAGATTGCCATGTTGGATGCTTCCTTGCTGCCCTTGAAGACAGACATTGTGTTCGGATTGGCGGGATACGACATTACTTTCACTCTCGAGGATGAATCTTTTTAGCCTGATGCTAGTCCTCAGCTCTTTCAATCAGATCGGGATGCAGATTTTGATGAGGGCCCTGAGTCACATGATTCTCTGCCTGACCAAGGTAATTGTAACATCCCCGTTTTCTAATCTCTTGCTAATGTGCATCATGGCATGTGTATGAAGTTAAAAATGAGTAAGATTTTGAATTTTTTTGAAATACTCGGGAAATCTCCCCAAATTCCGTATCCGGGTTTAAACGTAAGTTTCAAGTTTTGAATTAGAAACCCTTGAACAAAATAACTTGGAACTATTGTTAAAAAGTACAAAATAGTTTTTGAAGTTTTTAGAAAATTCTTTAGAAATAGAATTATGGGTTGGTTGTCTCTAATAAAGTTAAAATAGAAACTACAAAGAAAACAGGAAATAAAAAGAAAAAAACAAAAGAAAAAGAAAAAGCTAAAACCTAAACCCCCCTACCGGACGGGCCACCCGAGGCCCATCCCCTCTCTCCCCCACTCGACCTGGCCTACCTTCCCCTCTCTCCCCGCCTAGGCCGCCAAGGACCACCTCGACGTCCATCACCGTCGAGGACTACGCCAACGTCGTCAGGGACCACGCCGACGTCTGTCACCGCCAAGGTCTACGTCGACATCATCAAGGACCACCTCGACGAGCCTAGGGTTTCCTCCAAAGATGCTAAAGAATATTCCCTGAAGATGCCCAGGAATATTCCCCCTGATATCCTCCTAGGTGGGAAAATGACCATAATGCCCTTGTAAAAGTCCCTCTCAAGTGAGGGCAAAATTGTAATCTCACTTTTTCCATTCTCAAACACCACAAATACCCCCCATGGGGGTAGAGAGGGAGAGAATTTCTTGTAACCCTAATTCTACACTTCAATACAAAAGTGGCTTTCACCTCATCGTACACGAGTGCAGTTTCGCCTCCTCGTACACGACTCGTGTTTCGCTCCGTCATCGTGTCTCGTGCCTCACCTCGACGGACAATCGGATGGTCATACTCGCTCGTACTCCTCTTGCACCACCGACGGTCGCTGTAGCCATTCGGGGGGTGTCATAAGTTTATTATCTAGACTTGTATCTACGACAGTTGGCGCCGTCCGTGGGGACACAAGCGAAAAGCCATGGCATCGAAGAAGAAAAGCGGGGCAAGGACAACCGTCCCACGCACACTGAACTCGACCCGTCGAGCCAGGACGAACAACACGGCCCTCACCACGGTGCTCAGCAGCGCCCGCGTCGATGACTCATCAACCGACGCCCGCGCTGCTAGACTCCCCACGGCCGTGATCGACACGGCGAACTCGGAAGCATGCATCGAAACAGAGGCGGAAACCCTAAGGCGCGAGGCTAATGAGCTCAGGGAAGAGCTCATTAGGGCGAAGGCTGAGGCCCTCCATACCCTCCAAGCTTCGGACAATGCTCGCGCAGAGGCGGGCATGCTCAGTGCCGAGCGCGACGCTGTGAGGGCCGCGGCGGTCCCCCGCCGGTCCCCCAAATTGGCCGAGGCAGTGGCGGTGCGACGTCGTCTGGACGAAACCCTAGCCGAAGCGCGAAAGCAAACCCGGTGCAACACGCAAGCCATCGATGAGGTCATACGGGAGGTAGCGAAGGCTCAGGCGCATGCCAGGCTACCGCCCCCGGCAGGGGTGCAAGAGGCCACCGCCCTCCACCGGGCCATGGCCGACAACCATGCGCGAGCAATTCCTCCCGTGCGGGCACGCGCCGGAGAAGCTGCAGCCTTGCGACATTAGTTGGATGTCGACCGAGAGATGGCCATGGCATCCCTCTATGATGTGGGGGAAGGCCCCAGCAACCAACCCTTTCATCGCTTCATCGCGCAGCAAGGAGGTGAGGCCCCAGTGTCGCCACGTCACTCAGCGGAGCACTACCCTATGTGGGTCCCAATGCCTCTGCCACGACCTGAGCCCCACCTTCCGGGATGGGCAGCTGGATAGCCCACCAACATCGCACCTTATCGACTCGAAGTCAGAACCTACCCACCGTCGTCGACAAGTCGGGCCTCACCGACACATACAATCCGCTGAGCCCAGGGCTAGCAAGTATCAAGCGCCCAATATCGCCAGCTTCGACGGGAATACCGACACCATCGAGTTCCTCAGAGTATACGAGACTACTGTGTCCTCAGCAGGAGGTGGCGAGGCGGTCATGGCGAAGGGGTTGCTGCTAGTGCTCTCCGACCTGACTCGAAAATGGTACCTCGGGCTGGCTTCTCGCTCGGTGTATTCGTGGGAGCAGCTCCGCAACAAGTTGAGCGGCCACGTCATAGCCCACCGGAACAAGGAAGTCACCTCATCAGACCTGTTCTCCTCAAGGAGGCCCCCGACGAATTGATATGTGACTTCACGCAACTTTTCACTCAAGTGCAGTCCCAAATCCCTGATATCACCGACAGGAGCGTGTGCGAAGCCGCATGCCACGCGATCTATAACCCCGACCTAGCAGGAAAGCTCGACGAAAGGAGCCCAAGACGGTCGCCGAGCTATACGAAATCATGCGCACCTACTCCAAGTCTGAGGATGGGAAGGCCCGTAGGCAGGTAGAGGCACATGCGCTTGCAGCCTGGGCCAAAAGCGGAGACTAACGACCAGCGTGCCAGGAGACAGAAGGACGTATACCACGTGGAGGAGGAGGAGCGTCGTCCCGCCAAGCAGGCACGTAATGGTGACCGACGCCATGAGTCGGGCCATCTAGAGGGGAATGCCCGTGGCCAAGTCTACCCGCGCGGAGGTCGCGGTCAAGGTCAGGGGCGTGGAGATGATTCTGGGCGCGGAAGAGGCGGTAACGCTGGACGTGGAGGACGGAGGCCCGGAGGGGACGACCACCAACACCGAATATTCTGCAAGCTCCACGGGTGGGCCTTCCATACCACCGTGGAATGCGACCTAGTCACCTCTGGCTGAGCAATCAAGCAATGGGAGGAGCATGCCAGGACCGACGCCCAGCGACGCAACCATGCGGTAGCTCAAGGACGTCAGGCTTTGCCACCTCCGCCAGCACGCCCGCTCCTTGGGGCACCGCCAAAGCAAGTTGAGGACCCGCAGCGCTGCATCATGCATGCCATCACTGGCGGTCATGCCCACACCTTCCCGTCTAAGTGACAACGCCGGGCCTAGACGCGACAAGTGCAACACATCAACTTCTCCCCGCCCACCGAGCTACCTTCGTGGGTTGATGCCACCGTGACCTTCGGCCCCGAGGATGCTGCGGGGATCAGCCTCTCCCACCATGATGCCCTCGTCATCTCAGCGTCTTCATCGACGGAGGGAGCACGATAGACATCCTATTCGTGTCCACCCTCGCAGAAATAGGAATACCGTGGGTATGCCTCGCTCCCGCAGGCATCCTGCTCCTCGGCTTCGGAGGCGAGCCGGTCCCGGTACTTGGGAAAATTGAGCTCCCGGTAGAATTCAGGGAAGGAGAGTGCAAGCGCCGGGAGAACATCGTCTTCGACGTGGTCGACCTCCCCTACCAATACAACGTCATCCTTGGCCGGGTCATGTTGAGCAAGTTTGGCACCATCTCTCATCATGCCTTCCTCTGCGTAAAGATCCCGTCCCCCTGCGGTGTCATCACTATCCGAGGCAATCAAGACTTGTCCTGCAAGATCGACGATGACATCCAGGCAGCCATTCGTTATGTCCACACTGTTCATGCTGAGGCCGAGGACACGAAGATCGCACCAGGGGCTGCCAACCCCCAAATATCCGGGTGGTGGGTGCCCAAGCCCAAGCCCAATGGCGAGACACGCGCAGCACCACTTTCAGAGGAAGACCCAGCCAAGACGGTGCTCGTCGGAGCGAGCCTTGACCCAAAGGTCGCAGAGGCCCTGCTCGATGTGCTCTGGTCCGACCACGACCTCTTTACATGGAAACATGAAGACCTCCCTGGCGTGCCCAGGGATATTGTTGAGCACCGGCTGTACGTCAAGCATGACACACGCCCTATCATGCAGAAGCTCCGAAGAATGTACGTAGAGCGTCAGGCCGAAGTGCGGTTATTTTCAAAATAGACTTCAAAAAGGCATATGACAAAGTTAATTGGCCTTTCTTATTACGGACTTTACGGATGAAGGGTTTCTCACCCAAGTGGATCTCCTAGATGGAGTCCTTTGTTTCGGGCGGTAGTGTTGCCATTAAAATTAATGATGATGTTGATCCTTATTTTCAAACAAAAAAAGGACTTCGACAAGTGGACCATTTATCACCTTTGTTGTTTAACATAGCGGCGGACATGTTAGCCCTCCTTACGATCGTGCCAAAGCAGACGACCAAATTTGTGGTGTGGTGCCTCATCTAATTGAAGGGTGGTTTATCCATACTACAGTATGCCGATGACACAATTCTTTTCATGGATGACAACCTGGAGCAAGCTCAGAATATGAAGCTTTTGCTCTGTGTCTTTGAGCAGCTCTTGGGCCTCAAAATAAATTTCCATAAAAGTGAATTGTTTTGCTTTGGGGATGCTCAAACAGCTAGTAACACTTATGCTAAATTGTTTGGCTGCAAGATAGGTCAGCTACCACTGCGTTATTTTGGTATTCCAATTCACTATTGCAAGCTTCGGAATGTGGACTGGAAAGAGGTCGAAGATCATTTTGAAAAACAGTTTAGTAGCTGGAAAGGTAAGCACCTTTCCACCAGAGGCTGGCTGGTGCTGATTAATTCAGTTCTGAGCAGCCTACCCATGTATATGATGTCCTTTTTCGCAATTCCATGCGGCATACTTCAAAGACTCAATTACTATCGCTCGAGATTTTATTGGCAAAGTGATAATCACAAGAAAAAGTATCACCGTGCAAAATGGAGTACCTTTTGTTGTCGCAAAGATCAGGAAGGTTTAGGAATTCTTGATCTCGATGTCCGAAACATTTCCTTGCTTTGTAAGTGGCTCTTCAAGCTGCTCACTGAGGAGGGGGTCTGGCAAACTATGTTGCAAAATAAATATTTAGGATCTAAGGCGCTTTCACGAGTTAGTTGGAAGCCTGGGGATTCGCATTTCTGGGGAGGTTTAATGCAGGCCAAACGTCATTTTTTTTACGTTTGGTATGTTCAACATCAAAGATGGTTCTCAAATTAGATTTTGGGATGATGTGTGGCTGGGCAACACTCTTCTTCGAGATCAATATCCATGCCTCTACAACGTTGTCCGCAATAAGCACGGTACTGTGGCCGAGGTCCTGTGAACCTCTCCTCCTAATCTAGCTTTTAGGAGAGCTCTGATTGGCCCTAAATTAATTGCGTGGAATGCATTGTTACCACCCGTGGTCGGCATAGCTTTGCAAGACACCCGTGATGAGTTTCGCTGGAATTTAACCAAAAATGGACAATTCTCGGTTAAATCTCTTTATCAAGCTACGGTGCACACGGCTACGCCTAACGCAAATCGCAGGTTATGGCAATTACGATTACCTCTTAAGAGTAATATTTTCTTATGGTATCTTCGGCAGGGGGTCCTCTTGACCAAAGACAATCTAGCAAAGCAGAATTGGCAAGGCAGTCAGAAGTGTTGTTTTTGTCACAAAGATGAGACAATTCATCCAGTTCGCTTCTGGCGTTTTCCCGCCACATAGTGTCACCCATATATTTGGTAGCTGGCTTCGGGGTATTCCGAAACTTTGGCATGTTTGGGGCAGTGGGCGTCTGTTGGTTGCTATGGCTTTGCAGAAATGATATGGTGTTTGATAAGAGGAACATTTCTACTCCTTTACAGGTTATCTACTTATGTATCCATTGGCTGCATACTTGGACTGTGCTCTAGAAGGCGGCGTCTTGGGATATGGTTACAGTGGCATGTACGCGCTTGGAGAAGGTAGGCAGGGTATGTTTTACCCAGCATGGATGACAGTCTAGGCTTTACATCGGCGCTTCATTTCCCTAGTTTTCCTCTTTGCCAGGATTTTTATCATGCCTTCTGGTTTCTTTTTTTTTGTTTATTGAATTTGGCTATGTGCATCTCAGCTATGCAGAGGCCAGAAGTGAACTCTTATGGTTGTATTGTCTTGGTGTGACAATAAGAGTCAATAAAGTTTTTATTTAAAAAAAGGCTTTATTGTTGTTGTTGTATGCCTAGCACGTAGGAATCAAAGTTGCCTTACGAATTTGTAAATAAAAAGATAAACATGGTATGACAGAGCCAACATCTAAGAACAGATGTCTTTCTTTTCTTTTAGAAAGTATGGATGGACTTATAGTAGAGAAAGGGTTCGCATAATGGCAATTCTAGATAGGTCTTAAGTTAAAAGCAATTGGAAAGCGATGATAGTTTTTCATGTCGGGCAGCCAAACATTACCTTATCTCAATGGGAGCAACGAGCAGGTTTACAAGCATTGCGGTTGGGGCATGACATCGATGTCTTAGTAAAGCAGTGGCTATTACTCCTGATATTGCACAAAAGAAAATTCAGCAAAGAATTCATCCGCACACGAGTCCCAAACATCAAACATACTTTGATATCTATCCATTGCAGAAAGAGAAACAAAAAGACAAGGAAATTAGAATGCAGTTATGCTTAAGAAGGGAGTGAATAGTTAAGCAAGAAGCGCACATTGCTAGACTCTAAAAAATGCAACGTACTAGAAGGCAATGCTACTAACCACATATGGGGAAGACGCCAAGCGTTGCGCCGAGCGCGGAGGAAAATGCTAGCTGCCTGGGCTCTGCTCCCCTGCCCTTTTTCTTTTGCCTGAACTGGAACAATGCACGAGTGCCTCTTGATCCATCCAATCAAAACTTCAAAAGGGAGTGCCAATCAGGATGATGATAATACTAAGCATTGGACCAACAAGCCTCTTCTCTTCATGGTCTTTTTTGCAGCAGCCAAATAGTAACCCTTACAGCCCAGTCAGTTCAGCGCCTACTTATCTATGACAATAGTTTGCTTGCCACAAAGATAAGCAATTACAACATATATGAACCATAACATCCACGACTACAACCAAGTACGCACCGAATGATGCACTCCCGTGCAAAAAATTTACCTTCAGTCGTAGTAGTACAGCATACTAGTCAAGGCAGTAAAGCTGGATAGACAAGGCGTGATTCAACAAACACAAACTACTACCTACCTTACCTTATGGAACAAAAAACTGAGAATCAACAATCTGTGCAGCGGGCATCTCTGTTACTGCTGAACCTGATTCATAATACATACAAGGTAAACAAAAATTGTTTCCCTAAACCCTTACACTAGAGGGTAGGGGCATTAATTTGGTTGCCTCCAATCCTGTCCAGGTGGATATGACCCAAACTCATCTTGAATGCGGATTATCATGCCCAATTATTACAAAACTATTACAGACCAACAATGGCCAAATGTAACGACTGAAAATTACTACAACCCAACCCACGTAATCGCCTAGTTCCGCTGTTCTCGATCCACTAACATACCCTTGCATCCGTGCACCAGCTTGTGTTGTTCTGGACAAAGATGACAAAATTGTTTCACGATTTCCTGCAAGTAGCACACTATGAACATCACTGGGTCTACAAATGAAATCAAATAGCTGCACATAGGACAAAATAGGGGTGGAGGGGGTTGTGAAATGAAATGATATGATCACTGTTTAACTAGGACCACATGCAGTACCTGCTCCTTAACTTAGGGTATCTTTGGTTTGGAGCCCGAGTTTGCCAAAATTTAGTAGCGCTGAGCGTACTTGACAGCCACTTCGTCTGATGCCTGAGCACCAAGTCCTCATGCAGTGGCTGAGTGCCAAGTTTTGGTCCACTCTGAGGAGAAGATCCAAACTGATTATGCTGATTTCCGACGTGGCCATAGCACGGTAGACTCTGAGCAGGGCCCAAACCAGATTGTAGTGCTTCAGGAGCACCAAAGTCCTCCTGCAGTGGCTGAGTGCCAAATTTTGGTCCACCCTGAGGAGGAGATCCAAACTGATCATGCTGATTTCCGATGTGACCATACAGTGGTAGACTCTGAGCAGTGCCCAAACCAGATTGTGGTGCTTCAGGAGCACCAAAAGATGGCCGTGATGGCTGAGGTGCACCATACCCTGGCTGTTGCGCTTGATGAGCGCCATACCCTGGCTGTTGCGCTTGATGAATGCCATACCCTGGCTGTTGCGCTTGATGAGAGCCATGCCCAGGCTGGTGCGCTTGATGAGCACCATGCCCAGGCTGTTGCGCTTGACGAGCACCATACCCAGGCTGTTGCGCTTGACGAGCACCATACCCAGGCTGTTGCACTTGATGAGCACCATACCCTGTCTGCCATGGACGAGATGTGCCAAAGCCGGGATTTTGAATCTGATGAGCGATATGGGTTGGTTGTTGCGGTCGATGAGTACCAAATCCAGGCTGCACCGGTGAAGCTGAGCTAAAATCAGGCTGCTGCACTTGAGAAGCGCCAACTGCATGCTGCCAAGGGCGAGAGGTACCAAACTCTGCCTGTTGATCTTGAGGCAGGGCAATCCCAGGCTGTTTTCCTTGAGAAGGAAGCCCATATTGCCATGTATTAGGAGCACCACCAACTTCTGTTTTTTCAATTTGCTGGCCTCCAAACACAGGCTGCTGAGGTTTAGGAGACATCCCCTCAGGTCGCAGCACTTGAGGTACACCATTGCCAGGATGAAATGGTTGAGGAGAACCATAGCCTGGTTGGCCTTGGTGAGGCACGTAGCTACCCCGTGTCTGATTAGATGCAAATCCAGGTAGCCCCTGAGGTGAACTGCGAGGGCGAAACTCTGGCCTTGGTTGAGGAGGCAGTGGCACTGGCTTTTCTTCAAAAGCCTTCTCGATCTCTTCCTGCCGATCGGCATTCTTAAAAATCTCAACGACAGATTCACAGAACTCAGGAGGAGCAGCAACACCACCCCTTGCCATGTCCCTCACCAGGTCCCGCGCTCTATCCAATTCCCCTTCCTTGCACAAGGCCTTAACCAGGATCTCAAAGGTGGTTGTGTTCGGCTTGATCTCCTTGTCAGGCATTCTTCCATACACCTTCAAGGCATCATCAATCCGGCCAGCTTCTGTAAGTCCTTCAAACATCCGATTGAAGAAGCCGATATTAAACTTTGGCCCGTGCTCCCTCCCGTGCAACATTTTGTAGAAATACTGCATCGTGTCATCCACACGACCATCCTTGAAGCACGAGTCGACCAGGTAAGTGTAGGTGTACACATCTGGAAGCACCGACTTGCTCTCCATCTCCTCAAAGAGCTTCTCAGCCTCTGCTAGCATCCCGTTCTCACAGAGCTTCCCGATGATGTTGTTGAAGCAGCCGACGTCCATCTGGACGTTCTTCCTCGGCTGCCTGTGGAACACGTCAATGGCCTCGTGGAACTGGCCCTCCTTGAAGCACTGGTTGACCATGACATTGTAGGACTCGCTGTTGATGCCGATGAAGCTTGGCGGGGTGTGGTTGTCAACCATGGTCTCCCACAGGTCGTTTGCCTCTTTGTGCTTGCCGTGTTTGAAGAGTGTCTCGAGCAGCACGTTGCAGGTGGCGGGGGTCATCCTGAACTTCCTGTCTAGCAGAGACCTGTAATTCTCCATGGCCTCCTTGTCCATACCTTTGTTCCAGTAACCCTCCATGAAGCTAGTGTGCACGACGCCATCGTAGACGGTGGTCTTCTCCCGGAGCTCGGTAAAGAGCTCGAAGGCCTTGTCCCAGTTGTCGAGGTGGATGTAGCCGTCGATGAGGTTCTTGTAGACGAGGGAGTCGGCGCCCTGGCCGCGGTTGAACATCTCGCGGAGGAGTTCGAGGGCGTCGTGGATGCGGTTGGCGGCGACGAGGCCCTTGGTGAGGTGGCGGTAGGTGACAGCGGAGGGGGAGAAGGAGGTGGCGCCGTCGAGCATCTCCTGGTAGGCCTGGAAGGCTTTGTCGACGCGGGCGGCGTCGCAGTGGGCGAGGATGAGGGTGTTGTAGGAGACGACGTTGGGGACGATGTTGGAGCGGCGGAAGAAGAAGTCGAAGAGGGAGACGGCGTCGTCGTGGCGGCCGGCGCGGACCATGGAGGCGGCGACGGCGTTGCAGGTGAAGACGGTGGGGCGGACACGGGAGGATACGGCGGCGCGGGCGGCGACGGAGGCACCATCGAGGTCGCCGGAGCGGATGAGGGACTGGATGCGGTTGTGGAGGCTGAGGCGGGGACCGACGAGGGCGGAGGTGGTGTCAGGAAGGCGGGGCGCGTTGGGGTCACGCGGGGGAGGCGGGGAGGAGGGATCGCGGCGTAGGGCGTGGAGCGGCGGCTCGATACGGAGGCGGCGCTTGCGGCGACGGCGCTCAGCGGCGGCCTCCTCGGCGGAGGAGAAGGAGAAGTGGCGAGAGGTAAGGAGCAGAGAGGCGGGCTGGGGGTTTAGGGTGAGGTTGGATAGGGATTGGGAGAGGCGGCGGAGGAGGTGGAGACGGCGGTAGAGGAGCGCCATGGTCACTCCGTCCGACTCCCCGAGAGGGTTCCTTATGAGCTATGTGTGGTGGTGGGCGGCGGCGGCGGCGGCGCGAAGCAAAACCCTCGCACCCCTTTCCGTTTGGGCCTTTGCTTGCTACTTCTGCTGATAGCTTGGGCCTCCCTCTTTGTTTGCTTTTTTTTTCTTTTTGAAAGGAAACACTGACGGTTCCATTACGTAGTCAGACCGGCTAAATCACCGGTGACTGTAGCAGTTACAAAGTCTGAGAGATCGTAGAGCCAATGAACTTGGTCTCCGGACTTCAAATCAGCACCATGAGACACTAACTTATGGGCTACATTATTATAGATTCTTGATACCCAAACAACTTTAGCATCATTAATATACAAACATAACAATCTTTTTGCCTCCACAAATATAGCACCCCACGGGGAAGCAACATAATCTTCAGAGGAGATTGCTTGTTGCAGCACGCGAGAGTCAGTTTTAAATATGACATTCTGCCATCCCAGTTCACTTGCTCTCTCGTTTGCTCTGAGTAACGTCAGGCTTTCAGCTTGGAGAGCATCCTTGAGATGATCCAAACTCCCCGCCCCTGCTGCCTCTACCAATCCCTTCGAATTGCGGATGATATAATCCCAACCTCCTGTATGATCTTCTTCCTTAAACGCTCCATCAATATTAGTTTTCAGGTAGTTCGATGATGGTGGAGTCCATTTCAGCTGTGACATTGTGGCTCTTCCAGTGCATGTGTTCTTCTTCTCCGCCTGCAAGAATTCCTCATGATGCAATTCTATCGAGTTCACTATCGCATCACAGCTTCTAATTGATTCACCTGCATTTGCTCTATTACGTTCGTGCCACCATAACCAAAACATAATGCAGATTTTTGTAGCTTCCCCTTCCTTCAGTTTAAAAATTCCCATTAAAACATCCTGAGGGTTGGGACAACTTACAACAGATAATATGATATCTTCCATTTGCAGTGTCCTCCATATTCTCTTTACTTGCTTGCACTTGAGAAAACAATGGCCCCCATCCTTGTCCACCCGGAAACAAACAGGGCATTTAGGGTTGATCTCCACTCCTTTCTTCATGAGTTTTTGTATCCAAGGCAGGTTGTGATGTGCTAATCTCCAGATGAAAAGCCAAATCTTATTTGGTAGAGGGATCTTCCATAATTTCTTCCAATCAAAACTAAGATTATTCAGTGCACTATTTGAGCTTGTTTGAGCCCCACTAGCTACTCTTCTGGCTTCGGTGTCCATTGCGACCTTGTATGCTGATTTTACCGAGAAAAGGCCCTTCTTGTCATAATGCCAAGCTAATTTGTCTTCCGCTGACTCATTAACTTGTAACTGCAAAATGCAACTGGCATCTTCATTGCAAAAAGTTTGGTAGACCAACTCTTCATCCCAGCTTCCCGTCCCTAGATTTATGAGCTCCGATACTTTGTGTAGTAACATGTTTCTTCCTCTTACTGTGATTGGCCTCTTGGGTGAACTTCGTGATAACGATGGATCCTTCCAGATGTCTATGTTCTGGCCATTTCCCACTTGCCAAATGTCACACCCCAATTTTCCAAAACCCAAAAATTAAGGCTTTCAAAAACTTTTGTTAATAACGCTAACGGAAAAATACCTGAATAAAAACGTTAACTCAAATCATGCTAAACCCTAAGGCAAAGCAAACCAAAACCATCCGCCCTTGTTCCCCTCCCTTTTTCATAGTCGGTATAACCTGGACCACAACCACAGCTAATTACCATGCGATACCCTTGTGAAATTTAAACGTATATACGTCCTAAACTTTTTTCGAATGAGGTGATCTCCTACCATCTACTTCGCCACGTCATATCACAAGCGTGTGCACATATATACTGCTTGCGTGCATGCGCATATACGCAAGACCTTAATTCCTTCTTCCCGAGCTGCAGATCAAAACCCTAACCCATTGTTCTGCTCTACTGCAATCCAATGCATATATATGAGTGTACCGGAGACATTCCCCAAACCCTAGCCCACCACAACCTCTTAAATCTATTCTAACTTCGTTGCCACCATATATACGCTCGAATTTCTAAGTGTATGTGAGCACCTACACTCTGAACCTTAGCTCGCTTTTTCTGAGCAAGAATAAACTCCGACACCTTAGCTACACCATATCTACACCCATCTATACCATATGGACCTTGCCTCCTATTCAAACCATTCGGTATATATATATATATGTGTATATATATATACATCTCTAATCTATTAAACTTTGGAACTATCCGTGCCCAAGAAATATCAAACTCAATTCATGACCTCCCATGCCGTTAATTGAGTACTCAAAACCTAACCGTATTCCGCTAGGTGATTGTAGCTAAATCCTAATCCTACTAAAAATCCATCCCTGACTTGTCCCATCATCTGCTCAAAAATCGCCAGCCTGACATGAATTAAATTCTTCCAGTACTAATCCCTAAATTCTACCGAGGCACGTCATCTCCCAAACAAAATTCAGTGCCAGATCTTCTCTATGCTTCTACAGCACTTCACTAGTTCTCCCCTCGTGCAATCATTTTCTCTCCCTGCTCACCTTGAACACGTTGCTCTGCTCCATCGTTTCCTGCAGTAGTCGGTGCCAAACTTGCCTAGATTCCTGCCGCGGCCAGCGTCGTTCTTTCTCTGTCCTTCCCTATTCATCTACAGCCGCTGCCAGCTATCTATCTTCCCTCATTACCTCTTCCTCCTCCTCCATTTGTCCTATGCCTGAAGCCACTTTTCCCCATCCCTCCATGGAGTCAAGCTCTCCCCAAGCTTCATTCCCGTGCTCCTCAACTCTTTCTCCATTATCTGCAAACCGAACTCTGCTTCTTCTTCCTCCTGCTAAGCACTAACCGAGCTTCCCCTACTGTTCCTCTTCAAGATCTACGCCCCAAGCTCTAAACCAACCTGAGCTGCCTCGATTCTCCTCCGCATTATTCCTCAGCTCCGGCACGCAGATCCACCACAACCAGCTGACCAAGGACACCGCCGACGACGGGGTCCTCACAACCCGAGCACGCCGCCGCCTCACTCGGCAAGCCACCACTCCTCCACTACCCCCCTTTTTCCGAGCCGCCCTCATCTCGCATCTGACCACCGCCACGAGTCCTAGTAAGCAGCGCCGAGCCATCTGCCGTCACTCCAGACCACCTCGAGCTCTAGCAAATGCCACCGACCGTCCCGGTACCAATCTCACCGGCGCTGGCCTCCACTGGTGCGTCGCCGCATTTGCCCTCTCGGTTTCGCTCTCTCCGCGCGCCTTCGGTCTGGACCGGCTGCCTTTGGGTTCGGCTTCTCCGGCGCCCCTCCAAGCTGCCGGAGTCCACTCGGCTCCACTGCCACTCTTGCCGCCATCACACCTGCCGCCCCGACAAGGCTACCCTACCACCGGAGAGGCCTCGAGCGCCCCTTTCCCCTCAGCTCTGGTGAGAAGCTTACCGCCGCCCCTGGCAGGATTTCCTCGGCCAACCTCCATGACCACCATGAGTCACCGGGATCCAAGCTTCCCGAGCACTAGTCCAGCAACGCTATTGCTCTCTCTCCGGCCACTGCCTCGACTAGCTCCCGCCGCTAGCCAAAGGCCTCCGCAAGATTTCCTTGAGCGCCGTCGCCGGCGGGATCCCATCGCCCACGCCGCCAGTAGAACCGCCAAGCACACCGCTGCCATTTTCCCCATCTCCGGCCAACCCTTGGCCCTCTAAATCAGCACTCCCCATCAATGCTTCTTCTCCCGATGGCTAAGTACTCAACTCGCCTCAACGCCACTGGTAAGCCCCTCCGGCGACACCTCCTCCCGAGCACATTCGCGCCACCGCTTGTGCTCCCAGCCCCCCTGCGCCATCGCCTCCGTCGCACCCGACTGCGCCGCCATGGAGCTCTCCGAGTCGCTCAAACTCAACTTTGGCGCCGCCGCCGCCAAGCCCCGTTCTCGAGCCAAGACCGCCGGTAAGCGGCATCGAGCCCGCCGACTGCCGACCTCTCCTCACCTTTTCTTTTCCAAGGATTTAAAATATGACCTTGCTAATCCTGCGCGCTAAGCAAACCATTAAGCCTAATCAGCATGTAGTTAGCGGTTTAACAGCAAAGACCTAACCAACGACCGGTTAACAGGAGGCGTAAACTTGTTTTCCATTTTCTCTGTAGGGAAATGCAATTCATTCCCCAACATCGTTGGTTGTGCCCCCTATCCTGGAAAATGCATTTCCCCTGCACTCTCCCTGTACCCGTTTCTTGACCTCAACATCAAAGCGTACTCCCCAGACTACGCTATCTACGCCATTCCCTTCCTCGCCAGAGTCTCCTTTTTCCCCGAATCCGCTCCAGACAAAAATTAGAAGCTCGTCGAAGTCCTAGTTTGATCGATTCTTTTTCGGATGCTGCCATAAAATTTCAACCCATTCTTCAGCACAATGTTCAGAAATTTCTTTTTTAAAAAAATTGCTCAGATTGGATACCTCTCAAATATAGGAATCGCATGTGCATTTTCCCCATGGTAGCTCCAAATAAAACATTTCTTTTTCTAACATCTTCTAAAGTAAAACCTAGTACATTCATCCAGTAGCGCTCTGAGACTTGAAAATTTAATCAAGGTAATGGACATAAGGTTATCCCCTCTCTAGTAAACTTCAAAACCCCTATTTATTTAGTCAAGGTATACCCGTACATGCAATCCTTTCCAGAGAACATGTAAGACGGAGGTACCAAATTTTCTTGTATTGTAACTTTGTTACTATAGCTCCAACCTTGTTAGTTTCCTACCCTAGCTTAATGTGTAGTAAAATGTATCTGGCGAGCTTTTGGATGCCAAATTACCTTTATGAGAATATAAAAGAATATGAAGATATGAATTGTGCGTACCTTTAATACCAATATGCACATGCCTATACATGCATACCCAAGGCTATTCATCCAAACTTCCTAAGAACCTAAAGCCCTCACTTCTGACCCTCTTAAGCTTCTTAAAATTAATGGCTAATCAGACGTTTTGATTTCATGTGCTGATGCTTCTGTTTTTACATTCGATGTTCTCGGCTCTGCCTCGCTCTGTTTCTTATTTAGTACTTTTCTGATGTGTAGTTCTGACGTTGCGAGGCCTTGCACGAAGGATTCCGGGCAATCGTCATATCAATATCGAGCTCGAGACCTAGCCAATATCGCCAGGCAAGCATTCCCACTTTGATCATGTTGAATCTCATATTTGTGAAACGTAACTATTTTGATTGCGAACCTTGCATGCTATGTGAGTACCACGATATTTTATGCTAGAATAGTTACGCCTAGTAGATGCATGTGGCGTAGGGCTTGGAAATCCGACTCTTGTAACCCTAGGCTTATTTAGTCGGTTGAAGTTCGATCGGCAAAGTAATAGGAATATAGGCCTTAGCCGTGCTTAGACCTGCTATAGTTAAAATTAAGTTTTACCAGTTACATTGGGTATGGGAACAAAAACCCTCGGTTTGTTTGTGCATTCCGAGGGATCTTTTAAAAAGAAATATTTGCCAAAATCCCGAAAGAAAAGAAGGAGGATTTGGATTCGGACAAGAATGCTAAGGGCGGTATGGGGATGGTAGAGTAGCCAGTTGCTACTTGAGGTGGAAACCGCGGAATGGTGAGGTAGCCGGTTGCTACCTGAGGTGATGGGATGAACATGGAGTCTTGCTCGAGTTGATTAAGGACCGAACCTAAATGCTGCTGAATCAGTTTCACACCATACGTCCACATGTCCTTTATGGGAAGGACATGATTCGGTACCCTGTCTAATGTTAGAGCTCGGAACCGTGAGAAGTTAGGGTGATGTGCTAGTGTGGATTTGAGATCCCTAGAGGATATTCACGGAACTGCGTGGAGGTAAAGCTCTCAGTGAGTTCCACATAGTATGTGTACATAGGTTCGACACAAAGGTGGAGAGTCCCATTTTTGTCATCCAGGATGCAAAAGTTGGGTTACCCACCTAGCGGGTCCGGCTCTAGTGTGAACACGGGCGAAATGTCTCGTTGTAATATCCCTGTCAGTATACGTCGCGAAGTATACCCAGGGCGACCTACATCTTGTGGGTAAAGTCGTACAACCTCTGCAGAGTGTTAAAAACTATTCGAATAGCCGCGTCCTTGGTCATGGACATGAACTAGTAAGGCCACACACCGGTTAGACTAAGTTTTGTTTGTGAAAGCTGAAGAAAAGGGATTAAGGACGTGGGCATGATGTGTCCGCAGAGTGCAATTTACGCTACACGGCTGGTAGCAAGGAACTGCTGAAGGAGGAGGCTAGCCGCGCTATCCGGGATAGCACGAGCTGAGCACTGAGCTGAGGAGGCTAGCTGTACTATCCGGGATAGTACGAGCTAAGTTGAGAAGCTAGTCATACTGTCCGAGGTAGTATGGACTGAGCTATCTCAAGGAATGAGGAAAAGAGAGGTAGCCGGATCTACCTCAAGAGAAGTTCTTTTGCGTTGATTTAATCCGTTTTACCAAACTGCTTTTGAATCTATTATTCCTGTATTTGAATTGAGAACTTACATCTCCGCACAACAACCAACTTAGGTTAGAGCTATTCCTTGATCTATTCCCTGCATGAAATATTGTCGTATATTTCCTCCTGTGGGAATAGCTTGCGAGTACATTCCATGTACTCACCTGGCTTGTTGATTTGGCCAGACGAAGGAGACATCAATTCCGATGATATGGTTACGATCGCGACAGCTAGGGCGTAACCCCAGTCAGTTGCCTGTCGGGTATGGCATATTGACGGGCCACTTCACCGCTCGTTTTTCGCTGCAAGTTTATAGCCGTCGGGCTACAGGTATCAGACTATTAACCTTAACGGTCTATTTACATATTGTAATATGATATGCGTGTATGACAATGATACATAGGTTAACTTGTGCGTACCGGCTACTAATCCAGGGACCGGTACAGTAATCACAAGGGAATATCCGGCCTCACCAAATAACACCTTCTTTAAGCACTTTGATCCCCTTCAATATGCTTTGCCAGGAGTATGACATTCCTCTCATTGCTGTAGCCTTTAGAATTTGCCCATGAGGGAAATATTTCGCTGCTAGGACTTGCGCACACAGTGAGCTAGGATTTTGAATGAGCCTCCACGCCTGTCTTGCTAACATTGCAAGGTTGAACAGATGAAGATCCCTAAAACCCAATCCGCCTTCCCTCTTCGGTTAGACCAGTTTTTCCCAACTAATCCAATGGATTCTATTTTCCTTATCCATTTGGCTCCACCAGTATCTGCATATCATCGAGCTTATCTGGTCGCATAGGGATTTAGTTATATCTAAGCACGCCATAGCATAAATGGGAATCGCTTGTGCTACCACTTTTATGAGGATTTCCTTTCCTGCACAGGACAACATTCTCTCCTTCCATCCTTGAATTTTCCTCCAGATTCTTTCCTTGAGAATGAAAAGGCTCTACCTTTTGATTTTCCAATAAAGACCGGTAACCCCAAATTTTTTTCTAACCTGGTTTCATTGCTCAGTTGGAGAGTACTCATCACTTCTTGCTTTGCTTGAGGGGAGGTATTCTTGCTGAACATGATTGCAGATTTATCCTTGTTGATAATTTGGCCAGAGCACGCTGCATAGATGTTCAAAATCTGATCCACTTCTTGAGCATTACTTCTTACAGCTTTAAGAATTAGCAAGGAATCATCTGCAAATAAAAGGTGGTTAACACTTGGAGCTCTATATGATACTTTTATTCCCTCAATTCTTTGGTGTCTTTCAGCTTCATGTAATAAGGCTGAGAAACCTTCGGCGTAAATAATAAAAAGGTAAGGTGACAAAGGGTCACCTTGACGGAGCCCTCTTGTTGGGATTATGGTTTCGGTGACATCATGGTTGACTTTAACTTGATATCGAACTGTCATTACACACTTCATGATCAGGCGAATCCATCTTCTGTCAAACCCCATCTTCCTCATCATATCTTGGAGGAAGCACCATTCCATCCGATCATATGCCTTGCTCATGTCGAGCTTCAAGGATGCAAACCCATTCTTTCCGCTTCTTTTATTCTGCAAGAAATGAGTTAGCTCATATGCCAATAGAATGTTATCTGAAATCATCCTTCCCGGAATAAAAGCACTTTGGTTATGAGAGATAATTTCTGGGAGGATTACCTTTAGTCTGTTGGTGATTACTTTGGAGACAATTTTATATATGACATTGCATAAGTTAATAGGCCTCAGGTCTTTTAGTTTTCTGGTTTGTTTACCTTTGGGATGAGAACCACCAAAGTGTCATTCCATCCTTGAGGCATATCTCCCCCCCTTAGAACATTCAGCACCTCATCTATCACTTCCTTCCCCACGACATGCCACAATTTTTTATAAAATACTGCAGGCATTCCGTCTAGGCCTGGGGCCTTTAAATTCCCAATGTCATCAATGGCAGATTTGATTTCTTCTTTTGAGTATTTAGCACACATAATTTCATTCATTTGTCGATCCACCCTTCTATGAATATGTCTTGTAACTTCTTCATTATTTGCTTAAGCTGTGGAGGTGAACAGGCTTGAAAAATAATCATAGATGAGTTCCCTCAGGTTTTAGTTTGCTTGCTACTTCTGCTGAGAACATAGGCAACTTTAGGTTGGGTTACGCTAATCTTTCTTAAATTCCAGTCCTAAACCTGAAAAAGTATATAGGTCTAAACAAAACTTGATTCACCATCAATTTTTCCCTCTTTTATAGAGGGGGCGGACGTGAGTGGAGAGGAGAAATGGAGAGGATTATCGATTCCTTATAACATAAATGCTACATCCAGGAAACGTCAATTAACCATATTTTTTCTTCTCTTCACTCATTTAAGAGAAAGGGAGAGGAGGGAGAGGGAGATGAGGAAAGGACAAGAGAGAAACACAAATGACTAACCTTAGAGCATTAACTACCAAATTATTGGTCTTTTTTCACTAAAATCGTCTCCTCCTTGCTCCAGCAAACTCTCCCTCTCCAATAGACCTAGATCCAGATCTAGCTGCTGTTGTCTAATATGTGTGTAAAGTCATTACAGACGAGCTGTCACTTAAGACGTCGGTGATAACTCATCTCAGACAGGCGATTGTAATGATCCCTTTTTGTAAAGTATGTATTTGGAACCTATGAAGCTTCACAAGCAATAAAGTGGGTGTTTATCATGTCATCTCATCATGTAGGTCAACTAAAGTTTGCATAAACTTGGAACCCCAAAATTTGGACCTAGAACCAACTTTAATAACCCTATGAAAATGATGTCGGCTAAAACCTCCTCTAATATTTTTCATGGGTCTAAAATTCCTTAAAGATGTCCTCCGCAAATTCCCAAAATTTCTTGAACTTAGTTTGATATTCAAAGTGGAGGATAATTGCTTAAAAGATAAAAGGGGGCAGAAAAGTAATAGGCTAATCAAGGAATATTCCTTTGGCAAAACTTTACCACAAATTTATATGAAACATAAATATCTTCTTGAACTCCTACCAAATTTCCAAAATTCTGGAGCTATACTTCATATAGCTGTAGTTCAAATCTAGTTTAAGCTCAATACATGTTTCAGCTAAAATAATTAAGAAAACTATTTTTGTTTAACCCTAGAAAATTATCACAGGTAGAATACAACCTAAAGATTCACTATGATTTTTCTCAATTTTTGAAATAATGTTTTGACTCCTCTGTAAATTAAAATACTAAAAACAGCCACAAAAATCAAAAAAAGAAAAATTAAAAATCCTAAATAGCTAAATGGGTCAACCCGAGGCCCGCTTCTCTTCTCTGTTGCACCAAGGCCCATCTTCCTGCCCCGCCTCTACTCGTTGGCGCCCGGGCTAAAGTTGCCTTCCCTGCAGTTGGTGTACGTGGTGTCTTCTCTGGAAGCACAACCAGGATAGAAAAGAAAGGGTCTTTGTTCATGCTGGGAACCAGTTGGCGAAGACGAGAGACGGCCTCCCATGCGACCAATTGGATGGCCATGGTTGAGGTAGTGTCACATCCTGATTTTCCAAAACCTAAAAATTAGGGCTTTCAAAAGCTTTGGACACTAGTAAAATCCCATATGTGTAATCGACTAAGGTTTTCATCGATGCATGCTTATGCTAAACCTTGGTGTGGTCATATATACACGTATATGTGACATGATCATGCCTTCTTTTCGCCACTGGATTTTCTCGAGATTTTTGTAGCCTGTCATGTCGTAGGGTGCATTAAGACATCACGCATGTGCATTCAAATCCAAAACCCTACCCGCCATATACACCATATATGCGAACCCTAATGTCGCCCCTCTCAACGAATCGACAAAAACCCTAAAAGCAATATATGATCACCCGGCTCAAATCAAAGTGTCATGAACTTCTTTAGCCCCTAAAAGGACATATATGCCCCTCCTTGCCTCGAAAACCCTAAACCTAATCTCTTCCCTTCTTCTTCCTAATACTTCCTTTTTGAGGCAGAAACCCTAATTGCAACATCACATGCTTTTCCAATCCTCCAAAAGTTCCCATAAAATTTTGCAAGCACCCTTGAACTATTCAAAACCAAGTTATAAAATAAAGTTGGACTGCCCAACTCAAAAATATTTAAATAACAATGCAGTTAGATTTGGAGTAGAAATCAGCATTGAACTACAACCTACAGAAATAGACCTCAGAAAAATATGAGTAAAATTCCACAACACTCCTTATGACTCCAGGAGCCCAAATATACAAAAATATGGGTATCTCCAGTTCAAAAATATTTGAGAAAACTTCATCAAACACCTCTGCCCTAGCTTTTCTCCACATGAAATCATGAGCTAGCTTCAAAGGAAAAATCCCAAAAAAATTCTGGGAATCGCTCTTGTCTCTCAGGAGCTTATGCCCATCATTGGACCTCCAGCAGAGATCCCCCCTTGTCCCTTCCACCAAACCCTAGCTGTTGGCAAACTATATGTCCACGATTGGTAAACCGCCGATCTTACGGGTAGTCGTGAGACAGAGATACTTGTTGAAGGGTAGGGACCCCTAGGGCACAAGGCCGAGGGAATCTAACGACAAGGCACACTCTTTTTATACTGGTTCCGGCCTCCCTCAAGATAATAACCCTACGTCCTGTTGGTATATATTGATAGAACAAAGTCTTACAAGGGGTGTGTATGTTAGCAGCTATCCTAGACCTAATCGGAGGCTGTTTCGTCTAGTTCCGCGGGTCTCGACTTCTTCGAGGCAACGGGTCTTCTCGTGGGAGATCACTAGGCTTCTGGATGGCTTCTGGCTTGAGGCTTGTCAAACTTTTAAGACATGTCTTCCTCTATGGGATTGTTGACCCTTTTATAGGGGGCTCTCCGAGTCGTATCGGACATGGACTTACGCCCGAGTTGGACTCTGGCATCCTTAAACGTCGGGATCGACTTTCTAGTTTAAGGGGTGTCCTCCCTCCTCACGGGGGTTACCTTATCTCTGGGGAATCCTTGCCGGGTACGTATTCTACTCCGGTATTCCAGGGAACCATATACGGATACCTCCTCGTATACGGGATACTATACTAATCATCATCAAGCCCCCCATCAGTGCGTGAAGTGAGGCCTTAGCGATTCTGTTGGAAATCTGTGCTATTCGGGAAGCAACTCCGAGTAGGCGTTCCAGCACTCTGGTCGTCAACCTCCTCTGAGTAGGTCGAAGCTCCACCGGGAGTGGCGACTCACTTGTCGGTATAAACTCCCGAGTAGTAGGAGAAAAGACTTTCTCGAACGGAATATCCGAGAGATACTCCTCTGGTTCAATCAGATCTGTCAATCACGGACAAGCGCCCGTCTGGCAGATTTCTCGGAAACCGAACCGCCGTGGCGGAATTTTCACGTGGTGATGAAGAATCTTTCTTTTTCCTGCGCCATTGCTTTGCTGACGTTAGCCAAAACATGTCGTGCTAGTCATAATCGTGGGCTGTCAGACCTATTTTCTCGTGCGCACGCTTCTTCGCATGCCGAAAAATCAACTGCCCGCATTAAATGCGATGGAACAAATCGTGCCGGAGATCGTGCCCTGGCTAGGTAACGGTCGAAACCTTTTAAAGGGAATCGAGCATCTATTGGGGTTTTGCACGCTTTCTCTTCTAGCACTCTCGTCTCCATCTCTTCCGCCTCTGCTTCCACCCCTCGCTCCACCACCTCCGACCACTATCGACGGCAATGGGGAAGAAGAAGAGCGCCTCCAAACCCTCTAGTATATATTTACGCAAGTAAGGCACAAACCCTAATGGTAACAAAAAGAAATTCATAAACCCTAATGTATAAACCCTAATTCATAAACCCTAATTCATAAACCCCAATGTATAAAACAAGGTATAAACCCTAATTCAAAAATAAAAGAAAGAAGAAAAGATAAAGAAACAAATTAAGGTACAAACCCTAACTCAGAAAATAAAGAAATAAGAAAACAAAAGAAAAAATGGCATCGCAGGCGGTTCCTCCAAAGAACCGCCTGTGATCAGTAGCTATCACAGGCGGTTTTTGTTTCGAACCGCCTGCAATGAGTAGCTATCACAGGCGGTTTTTTAGTCAGGCGGTTTTTTAGTCATCACAGGCGGTTCTTGGATAGAACCACCTGCGATGAGGCCTCCTTTATATACCCACACGTTTTTGACGTCCCAAAAAAACCTAAGTGTTCAGCGCCGCCCCCGACCTCTAGACCTGTTCAGCGCCCCCGACACCGCCCCCGTCCCCAACTGCACGCCGGCAGGCTGCCCGACCTCGTCCCCGACGCCGCCTTGGACACCGAGGCCACCGCCACCGACGCCGCCGCCACCGACGCCGCCACGGATGCCGTCGCCACGGACGCTGCCCCTGACACCAAGGCCGCCACCACCGACGCCATCTCCGCCCCCGCCGCCCTTGACGCCGAGGACGCAGTGCCTGACGATGTCTCCGCCGCCTCCGCCCCCAACGTCGCCTCCGCCCCCGCTGGCCCCGACGCCGCCTCCGTCCCTTCACGGTCAGCAAAACATAGAAATTTATTTGCAAGTTCAGCAAAACATTAGCAGACGATGCGTTTGCTATTGTTAAAGATGTGAATGTATACTGATGATGGAAAGTTTACAGTATCGGGTGTTCTTAGCTCAAAACATATAATGGGTGTTCCTTGAAATGAGTAGCTCCATTTCTCATTGATGTGTACTGGATAATGGATATCTTCGTATTCGAAACATCCTTTATTGTTAAAGCTTTCTGTGGTAGTCCACTCCTGGGTTCAAGTTATTCGGCAGGGGTTGCTAGTTTCCTGGGTTCAAGTTGATGAGTTACTGAGCTGATGGATTAACAGTTGAGTTACTGACCTGGGTTTGCATGTCTAGTTGATTTTAGGATGTTAGAAACCTAGAATTACTATCTTACAGTGAAGCAAATTTAAATGCACAGATATGGATAATTGTACTCCTTTCTCCTTAAGCTTCAGACCAGTGTTGCCATGCTTGGGTACATATAGTTTTTTCTATCTAATTCATGACAGATTTTGTTGACTGGACATTGTAGTCGATTTTTTTATTTGGAAGATCACTCACTTTCTGTTTTCTCTTTTAGATTTGGTTTGGTTGGCAACATGGTTGTTGGTGGTTGATCAACTAGATGCATATGGTGGTTGTTTCTAGATATAAGTTTGTTGGGTGTATATTCCCATGTGCTTTTCAATTTTCAATTTGATGAACTGGTACATGGGGTGAATATGCTTTTCAATATATACTATTATATCGTTGTATAAATCTTGAGCAACCATATGTAAGTAGTTCGTAGATTGCTTTTATATGCAAGTTGGCTGATTGTCTGTTCTCTTTTGACCTATGACAAGAGTGAAGCATAAGCAAAGCATGTGGTTGATCAGCTAGATGCATATGGTGGTTGTTTTTAGATATAAGTTTTTGATTGTAATATTCCCATTTGATTTTCATTTTTGAACTTAAGAACTGGTACGTGGGATCAATGTGCTTTTCAATCTATACCATCGTACCTTTACATAAATCTTGAGCAGCCACATGCAAGTATTTTGCAGATTTATTCTATATGCAAGTCCACAAGAGTCCACCCTTTTCACTTTCTTTAGTGTTTCCATACAGTGGTAATGATTTTGCCACCCACCATATTGTATAAAACTGCACAAGGCTACTTTCTGGTTTATTTCATAAAGAAAACCAAACACAAATATAACTCATTAGTTGAACTGTTTCCGGACTTCTCATGGTGCTCCACATTAACCTTACTTTACAACATTGTGCTTTTAGCAAAATAGCTCTGCTGTATAGCTACATTCTTGCCTTGTCTGATCTTACCACCATATTCTTTTTAGATTGGTAATAAGCACTCAGACAAACGACTGTTGTTAAGATTTTGTGTGGGTTAAATTCTCTGGAGCTAATCCATTGTACTTCGCCTACTTACCTGAATTTAGAATATATCGAGTCGTGATCGCTCAGCTTCCCCTGAGGCTGCCGGGGACAATTCCAATGCGTCCGGAGCAACGACGAAATCTAGACGGGCTCCAAGAGGACCTAGTCAAAGGCTGAAGGGCCGATTCCCTATAACACAGTTAGCCCCGTCAGGGGCACCGATCGCGCCGGAACGAAACGCGGTGAAATGGAGAACGACATGCGGGATTGTCGCGTGGACACGGGTTCCGCTGACTCTAGAATCGTGGAAGAAGGTGGGCCGAGATCTTCGAATGACTGTGCTCCAAGATATCAACACTTACTTCGTGATCCCGGAAGAGCTACAGGACCGCGCCAATGACGCAGCCCTCAAGGTCGCTAATAAAGCTTGGAAGGAGTTCAAGTTTATTCTCCGCCGTGACTTCATCGCGAAGGACGAGGAGCCATCCGACGTCCACAAATGGATGGACCACGAGATGTGGGCCGAGTTCAAGGCGTCCAGGGAAACACAAGAGTTCAGGGCGAAGAGTGAAGCAGCGAAGGCGCTGGCGGCCAAGAACACCCACCATCACAGGCTGGGTAGTTCTGGGTACGCGCACAAAGTACAGAAATGGATGGACGAGGAGGAGATGGCATGCTTGAACGACCAGCCCCCGCCATTTCCAAATGTGCAGTCACGGCGTGCACGAAATTGGTTGCACGCGAGGAGGAATCCAGGTGCTACGTCTTCGGACGCACAGTCCTTCGCGAGCGAAGCAACCCGGGAGGTGTACTCTAGATTGGTAATATGTTGTTTACAATACCTGCCTCTCAGTACATTCATCACCTCAATACTACATGTACTGACTTGTTCTTCTTTTACAGGAGAACCTGTCGACAGAATCCTCCCCTTGCGAATTCCGCAGGGAGAAAGATATTCTTACCTAAGCCATCGGCACCAAGGAGCATCCAGGTCGCACGAGGAGTACTGGTGTTTACGCCACCTGGAGAGATGGATTCCCTGATGATTTGCATCGGTATAGGAGTAAGAGCATGGCCAAAGCCGAGCACGAAGCAAGAGAACGAGCCACTCTTACAGAAGAAATCACTGCCACGGTGGAAATGGGGGTCGACGCTCGTTTAAGAGCCCTTGAGGAAATGGTGGCCATGGCCTCGTAAGGCAACGTTCAAATGCAAAGCAGCCCTGCTGCTAACCGAAAGAGCAGCCAAGCCTCCGTCCCCGGTGGTGAAGTCTCGTATCCTGTAGATGAGATCCTGGTAAATAATATTCCAATCCCAATTTTGGCTTACAATTCGGTCGCAAGCCGTACATACCTAATTATTCTATCTTCTACCGCATTTACCTTCAAGGATCCGATGTGGTGCAAGCTATTGGTGCGGCTTCTTGACAACGAGCCTTCAGAGGTTGCAACAGGGATGGCATGTCCATCCAATGAAGGTGATCTCATCCATCGTGTGCCGATGGCACCTGGGAACGCGAAGGTCAGCGTGGACTCTATCTGCGAGACATGCAAGTCCATTAAGCTGAAGTTTCCGCCAAACGATGAGATAACGACAGTGGGTCAAGCTGAAGGGACTTTCATCCAGTGGCCCAAGAGGGATGTGGTGTTGGAAGATTGGCACCCTCCATTTGTCGACCAAGTTGAATCACGGGAAGTAGAGGACGCCACAACCGCTACAGTGCTGGTGGAAACCCCTTGGCCCCCCAGCTTCCAACAAGGGCCCATTCCTCTCCTGCTAAGTCCTCCAAGCCCATCATTAAAAGAAAATGAGACGCTAAGTCAAAGGCGAAGGAGCCCAAGGAACTACAACTGTACATTGCAGATGAGTTCCCCTTCGCACTGTTGGCTGAAAAATATGTTGAATGAGAGCCATGGCTCAAATCGCCGGAGGAGCTTAATCGCCTTGGAAAATATACCCGCGAGTTGCACGACTACTACCTCAAGGAGGTCAAGAAGCCAAAGAATCAACGGTCCACAAATATCAAGGTGGACTTCACTAGGGGACATTTCCACCACGACTTCGAGAACTGTCAGTTTTTTGTGAACTTTGTGGACTTGTGAGAACTCTACAACCTTCGGTCCCTCGAAGTCTGTAACGTTCGATGCTACACACCGTAAGTGTTCGCAATCACGGTCAACTTACATGTCATACGAACTATATCCACATATATGTAACCCATACCTTCTTTATGTGTAGCATGATGATTAAACAATGCAGACGAAAACGCTTAAGCGTAGGGTTCCTCGACCCACACATTGTCTCCGCACGGATGATCAGAGAAGCGGAAGACTTTGTTGCTGACTACGTGCTAAACGCCTTACTTGCTCAAGACGATAAGGAATTCATTCTTTTTCCTTACAATCAGGCGTAAGTGTTCCATCCAAGGCTAAACTTTATTTTCCAAAATAACATGAATTCACTAACCATTGAGGCTTATCTACATGCAGAGAGCATTGGGTTCTTGTTATCCTTATACCAACCCATCCAAGGGTCATGTATTTGGATTCGTTATTAATAGCAAAGTTCGATATCGAAATACTCGGAAGATTTTTGAGCAAGTAAACGTATTTTCAACATACTCAAATCTAACGTTCAGACCTTTCGTGTTGCAATACCGAACACAAACCATTTCCATTCACGTAGGGCGTGGAAGAGCTACACCGAGAAGGGAGGAAAAGGCGCCAACAAGCCCCTTTTACACGACAAGGGCATTAGTGTATCTTTCTATTCTCAATAAATTTTTTAGGCCAATTGTCGTAATGATGATCTCCAATTACTAACCAATTCTATATATTATTAGTGCCACCAACAAGAAGGAGGAACAAGCGTTTGTGGCTTCTACGTTTGCCATAATATGGAAATCATGCTCACTAACATTAGCAAAAATAAAATTCAGGTTCAATGATATTGCCATAGTTACTATTATATTTCTCTTCATTATAAGTACATCACTTTAATATATGTTCTAATCGACAGACGAAAGGCATTCCTAAGACGGCATTGGATACATCCAACCTGGACCGGATAAGAGAACACATCGCGGCATTCCTTGTTAGAGATGCTCTCAGTCCTTATGGCCAATTCCACGCCTACAACATGGAGGAAGGTGAGTTCGTCTTAGCTAACAAGTGATATGTATTTCTTTGTGTAATAATACATGGATGCCAAATTTACTGAATTTATGTGACATCAGTTGTATGCAATTGGGAGTTTAATTGATTTACGAGATACGATGTTCATGACATTGATGAGAGTTCGTTTTGTGACTCAATTTATGTATATGCATCTATTTTCTGTGATTCCATATGATTCTCTGCTGCCGTGGCAGCACCTTGGCACCTTGCCTACCTTCCCCACACTATACCCAAGGGGCACACCCCCCTCCAAGATCCCTGGAGTACATAGGTCCTGGAGAGCGCCACAATTGACGCGCTCCTGCCGTGGCAGCGAAAACGGCTGTTTTTGCTGCCGCGGCAGGACCGCAGCAACAACGGGCGTCGTTACCCGGCCCGGTGCTACCACGGTCCTGCCGCGGCAGCAAAAATAGCCATTTTCGCTACCGTCTGTTAAACATATCGCAAGCGGATATTACTTAGAACCGCCTGTGATGGGGATACATCACACGCAAATATTACTCAGAACCGCCTATGATGGGGACACATCACAGGCGGTTCTAGATAAGATCCGCCTGTGATGTGTCCTCATCACAGGCGGTTCCAAAACCACCTGTGATGACGGCGGGTCATCACATGCCCTTGCTTACAAACGGTTCGGGAAACCGCATTTAATGGGGTTTCCGAACCGCCTGTAATGTGCTACTGTGTAGTAGTGATTATCTCAGCATCACAGCATTTCCAAGTGTGTACCATCGAAACAGTACTATGGGATGCTTTTTCTAACATCAAGACAAAGTATGGTCTCCAACAAAGTCTAAATCAACAATTGGTTTTAAATGTTCAACAACAAAACTAACAGGGTAGGGCATATGCTAGAATATACAAGGTCCATAGACTAAAGTGGAGAAGCAAACATGACAGAAAAACAAATTTACTAATCTATCAATGGATCTGCTTATTGGACAATGCTCAACGCAACAAGAGGCCAAAGCTCCTACAAATATATCTATGTATGTATAACTAGTGTTATGCATTAAGAGTTGTGCCAAATAGTGCTCTTCCACGTTGTGCCATGATAGAAAGGTCACCAGCCAGCATAATACCAAAAACTAAAAGCAATGCAGTGTCATGGGCAGGCGTATAACACTATTTCAGAGCATACCTGTAACTAGGCTGAAAAACTTGTGCCGCCATTCTTTCCCTTTCACTGGTTAGTTCTCCACCAACAAGACTTGTAGGTCCAAATATCTGCATGGGGTTGGTGTTTGTGGTCATGAGCTTGTGAAACACTTGCTCTACCTTCAATGACGTCTTGAGCAAAAGTTGCGCAAGTGATGGGATCAGCTGGTTGGGAATATGGTGCACGGCTGGCAGCATTATGGTGCCATGCTTCAGCCTTTTGTGTACGTTCATCAAGCATTTCACGAGAGAATGCATTCCCATCCTAAATATCACAAACATGCAGTTTTTTGTAACAAAGGAAACCTCGACGTGCATGCAGAGTTTATTCAAAACAGACATGCAAGGAGACAAATCGAAAACAATATATACACCTGTTTTTTCTGGTAGAAAAGCTGATTTCTATTCTGGGGAAAGGTCGCCTTCACAAAGCATAATAGCTAAGGATTATTCATAAATAACCACAAACTGTTCAACACTAGAGACTCAAGTGATATATTTTAATAAAATTCAGAGACGAAATGCTTCCAATGGTACACTGTAGAAGTTGCCATCATAATAGAATTCACTTTTGGGCTGTATTCAAGAAATGCCGACTAAAAATTTGTTAATCCCAACTATTGTAAAAATTACCCAACATTTGCAAAGCAGAGACTCCATAAACTCCCACATTATCCAAAAAAAGGAAGAAGATTCTAATAATATTCCACTGAAATGAATCAGCCAAAGCTGCTACTTATCGAACTTGGAAGTTGTTTCTACTGGTTTTACCTTGGCTTTTCTTTCTTTTACAGCCAGAAGCATTTCTTCTTCCTTCTTTAACACGTCAACAAGATCAAAAGCCTAGAGGGAAATATAAATAAATCCATGTGAAGATCAAATATTATTCTGAAAGCAAGCATGGCAACTTAGAAAACAGAAAAAGAACGCAAACCAACCTTGCAGACAGCCAATGAGATAGTAGCTAACCAAGCCTGCAGCATAGAACAAGAAATATATATCATAAGTTTTGACTGATTATAGAGCCAAAGTAAAAGTGTACAGATTAACATTATAAGCTTTCGAGGCACACATAGAGAAGATCCCAATAGGCCTGCATCGACCATATCCCAAAGGATAGGGTTTGTTTGTTTGTTTGGTGCCCAAGAAGGTTTTAGTTGCCCATGTTTTGGCCAAGATTGACAATAACCCTGTTTATTTTCGTTGTTATGTTCTGAACCTGGTATGTGGAACAGTTTCCTGTCAATGGAAATACCTAAAGGCTGCCTTCTTTTTCTGAAAATAAGAGTAAATTGCTTATGTGCCACCGGATAACTACCTGACCACAAGTTGCGACTTATTGTGAGGCTGGCATATGGTGTGGGAACCCCGAAAATAGCTTCCAGGCCCCTGTGTATGTCCCATTAGTCCCGGATCACACTGATGAACATAGACGAATTGACAACCATAGTTACTAGATTCGGAGTTCGTCGGATTTGCGATTCATGTTCGCGGTTCGCAATTCGCTATTTTTAAAAAGTAGAGTTTGTTGGGGGTATACCTCTCCAGTTCACGAATCAGGGATCCGGTTCGCGAAACCTGCGGTTCCGGTTCGCTACTCTGATATGTAACATGTTCTCTCAAGATCAAATCACTGAGTCACTCACAAAATTTTGTATGCAGAAGATCCTCTGTAAACACAAAAAAGAAAATAAAAGGAAAATAAAAAGTACAAACAATTTTGGTTAGGCCTATATGCCCCAGCTACACACAAGCCAATTCGCGAATCGAACCCCAGATCGTGGCGATCGGGATCGAATTCGAACCCCGATCTAGATCAACGATCGGGATCGGGGTTCGATGGTGTCCGAGCAAATCCGGTAACTATGTTGATAACATTGCACACATCACGAAGTTTATTACAAAAAGGTTGAATACTAGTAGCCATGGGGCTATAATAAGTACTTAGGACTTATGTCTGTTACAAGCAGAAAACCACAGCGGAAGATACAAAAACATAGATGGCTCCATCTCAGCCACAGGCAGTCGACGGAGTCCAACGCAACCTACTCCTGAATGTCATCGAAGTAGTCTTCGAATCCATGTTCTTCGTCTTCGTAGAACTCTGAACATATCACAAACAACATACTCGGTGAGTACTTCGCGTACTCAGCTAGCCACCTTATAAGGGAAATGCATAACAATACTACATGCAGGCTTCAAAGGACGACTTTATGGATCTTTTGCATAAACAATATTTTAGTTGCAAGACCATAGTATTTTTGAAAGCGGTTTTGAGGACAAGACACTTTTAAGATTAAATCAGTTTTATTACTGGTTTACTAGTGATGATCTCACACCAAAACTAGTCGAGTAAGGTCGAGGCCTTAGTCCCGACAATAGGTTTTGAACACCTATACTCATATCCAATAGAGGGGAAAGAATAGAGAGAGGGAAAAACAATTAGAGAGATGACAGGTTCCTTGTCACAAATGGATCTTGTGCCATCATTGACCGTGGACACGGCTAATTGCTAAGATTTAACACTCTACAGAGGCTGTACACTTTACCCACAAGATGTAAGATTAACCTGGGGTTTCATACTCTTCCGAGGAATGTGACCGAGCCTTTACAACGAGTCCTTTACAATTCCACTCCCTAATTTAACGATGCCCACCTGATCAACTCTAAAGGTAGCTAGCTATCCACTAGCAGTTGCCAACAAGGCGTATCCCTTGTTCATTCCCCTTCGCAAAGTAAAATTAGGTCACGAAAAATTATTTAGCCAAGTCACGCCCATAATAGACTTGTGGTTGCACTGGATTCACAATTTCTTAAATTCATGATTTGGCCCTTATGATGTAGGCGACTCTACCACAAACCCAATAAATCCAAATGTTTTACAAAACCATCCACCTCAATTATCCATTTGTCGCCCACACCTCAATGGTAAGTTTCACCCAAAGTAGAATTTAGACAGAAGATTAGGTATAGAGGATAATTGCTCAACGAACCCAACATATCACAAGGAAAATGACAATGAATGAAGATTCTCAAGATGTAAATATTCCTCTGAGGTGAAACAAGGATTGCTACTAAACTTGCAGGGCTAAGCATCTCTACCATATGGTAACATCTAATTTAGGTAGATAGGTATGGTGACAGGATAGGGCTCAGTTGGAACTGACACATAAAACATTTACTAAAACAATATGCATGTTTATAAAGCATAAAAATAATGATGACTTTGCAAATACAGGATTAAACATGATCAAGGAAAGGTGACATGCCTTCGTTGATGAGTTCTTCTTCTTCCTGGTCCTGTCTTAACCTCATCACTCTCTATACGTCCTACCGATAACAAATGGCAACACAATAAATACCAACAACAACTAACTCCAAATACAAGAGAGCAAATAAAGAAAAGGGTCGATGGTGAAAAGGTCCGAGATAGGATTTAGGGTTCAAGGAATTGGAAGCTAGCAAGATAATAGATGAGTATAGACAAGATGGATAAGCTCTAGTTCTTAGGATATACTACAACTAGGTCTATCCAACCCAAAGTCATACACTTATGAACTCTACCCTTCTACAACACATAGCATTATATTATAAATACAACCCTAGCATACTAGTCATTATTGAACAGAAACCCTAACATACTAACTGACACACAAGGTCTAACTCTAACATGCTATATGAAATAAATAGTAGTAATTATTTAATTAATAATAATTATAAAATAAAATACTATAATTACAACCCTACAATTCTAGTTGCAACAATAATAATTTAAAAGCATACAATAAGACTACAGCAATCAAGCACGGCATAATAATATAAATAGATAGAGAATAATATTCTAAAATATCATAATTAATAATTATGAAATAACAGCAAGGAATAATATATTTATCACACAATATTCTATATGCAAACTATTAATTAAAGAACTATATTAATTGCATATAAACAAAGCATGGCATGATAGTATATAAATAAAATCTAAAAGCAGAAAATAGTTTCTGTTTTGACCTATATTAAATACTAAAGCTCAACAAATAATATTTTTGATCACAAGTATATTAAATCCTTCTGCGCGCCCCGAGGTTTTGATAGTTTTTTGTTCTCGCCTACGGTTGGGTGATCTGGTGGAATCATTACCATCTGGAAAAGCTCTTTCTTAGCTTGTACATTAATTGAACAGATGGCTTCAGGCATTATTGCTATGTGGACTTTGGTCGATGTATATGGTCCTTGTACTGGTCCCGCGCGGGATCTTTTTGTGGAATGGCTACACAATCTTGATGTTCCTTCTTCTGAAGACTGGATTATCATGGGGGATTTTAATTTCATCAGATATGTGGATAATAGAAATCAACCTAGTGGAGACATTCATGATATGTGGCTTTTCAATGATATTATTGGGCATCTTGGCCTCCTGGAACTTAAAGGCTGGTCTTTCACCTGGTCCAATATGCAAGAGCAACCTTTGCTTCAGTAGCTCGATTGGTTTTTTACTTCAACTGGATAAGTTCGTATCCAAATTCTATGGTGTCTCCTCTTGCTAGACCAACCTCGGATCATATTCCATGTGTCGTGAGCATTGACACCGTCATACCGAAGGCATCAATCTTTAGGTTTGAGAATTATTGGACTGAGTAGTCGGGTTTTTTTTATTGTGTCTCCTTTGCATGGTCTGCACCCACAAAACTAGGCTCCATAGCACAAGTCATCACTTACAAGTTCAAATGTGTACGCTAGAAGCTTAAACATTGGAGTCAAAGCATCTCTCGGGTGTGAGCGATGTAATAAGGTGATCCTTTTTCTAGATGAGCTTGAAGACCTCAAAGGTCTTAGTAAGCCTGAAGCCAACTTCAGATGCATAGTACAACGTCACTCGCCAAGCTACAGAAAATTCAGCACGATTACTGGCGCAAATGTTGCACCGTTCATTGGATTCAGTTGGGAGAGGAAAACTCAAAATTCTTCTATCTCCCACCTATCCCTGGATGCTGGGCGGATCATTCATGAACATCATGGGAAGGCAGCGAACATCTGGTCCTCCTTCAGAGATAGAATGGGCACTACTCATCCGACAATGGGTTTTGATCTTGCTCACCTCATCCGCCTAGTGGATGGTCTGGACTCTTTATCTGCTCCTTTTGAGAGAGAGGAGATTGATAATATCATTAAGAAGATTCCTATTCATAAGTGATGAATAATTAGGCAATAATATGATGAAAATAATCCAAAAATATAGCATGACTAGAAAAACAGGATTAAACCTAGACATGATTAACAACATGCATACTATCTCACGCACGTCTAGATCACAGATTAATCCGAGCATCACAAGCAGAAGAGTAACAAAACCCATCTTTAGATTAGGGTGTTACCACAAGTGATGCGAGGAGTTGTCACCGCGAAGAGTTGGTGCAGCGAAGAAGTCAATGCTGAGATGAGATATATGCAATGTAGACGGCGCAGTAGATCGAACAGCAGCACCGGCGAGCAGTCACGTGATCGCTTCCCAAAAACCTTATTCGCCCTCACCCGTATAGGATCTCGAGAGCGGGATGGTTTCGGAGGCCTGCTGTGGCATACCCGGTTTTAAGGCCGGATATACCCTTGTGTTTACCGTATTAGTCACATGATCAGTGGCTAATACACACGAGCACTTAATATCAAAGTTGCACGATACATTGTTCGGTACACAAATAGTCAATATATATGGTCTTTAATAATACAAACCGGGCCTATTGGCCGAATTCAAATAGCAGCGGAAGATAAACACGTGGTCGATAGCCCATCACATGCCGAACCACAGGCATCTGACTGGGGGAGAAACCCTACACCTCGAAATCGCTATCACTGTCTCCAGTCTGGTACTCCTCCTCAGAATCTGGCCACATAACAAGCCAGGTGAGTACATGGAATGTACTCGCAAACTTCCCACCGGGGAGATTATCACGGAATTATATGCGTGCCGGGGGTAATACAAGAAAGGGGGCTCTAGCCTATGTTTCATGTTGTGAGAGAAAGTAAGTTTTGCAAATGAAATACTTAAATAGATAACAAAGCAATTTTCACAAAAACTGTCCCGACGCTTCGAGACCAATTGTCTGTTTTCCAGGATCCATCCCGTTGCAACGGGAGATCATAACAGCGCTTTTCGAATCCATGGAAACATCCTAACATCACCCGTTACAACGGGGAGCCTTAGCTCACCCGCTATAGCGGGGGTACATAGGATTGCCCGCTCCATCGGGAATCTTCCTCCACTATCCCGCAGCAACGGGAAATGCATGTCACCCTGCGAACACGGCGGATCGCGTCCTTAACCCATTCCCACATTTTTATTTTGGACTTTGAAAGCCAATCTACTTTAGTGTGGCCTAACCAAGTTCGTCCATGACCGTGGACACGGCTATTCGAATAGTTTTCAACCCTCTGCAGAGGTGGTACGACTTTACCCACACGATGTATGTCGCCCTGGGCATACCGTGCACTGCATACTACCAGTGCTAGTACAACGAGACTCTTCACCGGTGTGAACCTAGCCATGAACCCGCCAGAAGGACGTATCCCAAACCTAGCTTGAGTCAGTATCATCGCTTGCAAGGAGGTTGGTGTTCCAACTTTGTGGCGAACAATACATCGCTTACCCGCGGTCTTTGTTCTCTACAGGAGCTACAACCCCATCTGCACACTTCTCCCTGTCTATGGGTTCATGCTAGTCCAGGCCGGATACTATGTCAAGTCCTTCCCACAAAGGAGATGTGGTCGTACGGTAAGACTTGGCCAAACGGCACTTAAGCTCGGTCCTTATGTGATCCGAGAGGGACTCCTCTCCATTCCCGTAAACGGGTAGCGAGAACCACGCCGGGCTTTACCTCGCTCTTTAAACAAACTCCCTTCGTTCACCCTTCATTACCGACCCGGATCAAAATCTTCTCTATTTTTATTTTTGGTTTCACAAAACCATTTACGGTAAAACATGCCCACCCATGGCTATGCTACCTTCATACACCTCCGGACATGACGGTCCGTTTTCAAGAGTTCACCACATGAAATATGGGGTGTTATCACCTTTTTATTTTTTTTAAACCCTAATTTTGCTACGGCAGGGCTAAGCATGTATATTTATATATACTCTACCCTAAGTTTTTCCAATAACATTGTCAGAATATATAGTCCTTAGGGCTTCAAGGATTTCAGGGTCGGACTAGGGTTTCCTAAACATCGGCATAACTATGCTACATAAAATAACGATTATAAAACATAGCATGCATGTTTCGCAATCAAAATAATATTTCAGAAACTTGGGAGTTCAACATGATCAATGGTGGAAAGCTTACCTGGCAGGTCTTGGTCTTGATCTAGACGCGGGGATGCTTCAGGTTCCTCCTGACGAACGTACCTCACACCGTCAACTACACGTTCGGGAAAAACCTCGAATAAGAAGTTAAGCAAGATAAAGGCCAAATGATGAACATCCATAAAATCCAGCATGCATGCACTCGGGGTTTCATGATATTTTTGGAAGGTTCAACATGGTTGGGTATTGTGGAAAATTTATAGGTATATATATGCATGAAAATGATAATAGGGTTTTCTAGGGTTTATCATGCGTCTTCATCTTCGGATCATGCAACATTTATACATGTGTGTGGCTTGTGCAAGGTTTCAAAATACTAAAGTCTAACATGCCGGAATACCCTAAAAGTGGATCATAGGCTCAAAAGGGATTTCAAAGACGTTTGGATGCCATGGAGGTGTATATACATATATATATATATGTATATATATATGTATGCATGGAACTAACATTAGGGTTTCTAGGTTTTAATATGCCTCCTACATCACATGGGAATACCTATATACCTATCTTCATGTTGAAGTTCAGAAGATTGAAACTCAGCGTGTTTGGGCATTGGTTAAAACATATGCATGCATGAGATTTAGCGTTAGGGTTTTTAGGGTTCACACATGCCTTTATTTTTTCTTTAAACCATGCAAACTATGGGTATACATGTATATATATGCAAATGCAAATTTGAGATGCTTTAGTAGATTACAGTATGAACATGTTAGAAGTTCTGGAATGGATCAATAGTTCAAAGGAAAATTCAAAAATAGTTTGAATTCAAATGGATGCCTAAGTTATTCTCTGATCAGTAAAGAAGACTTGGGTTTTTGAAAATTGGTTTGAACCAAAAGGTAGATAATGAAATTTTGAGCAACTTCTATTTTGGACAACTTTTGAGAACCGGGCTGGATACAGGTGAGCCGGCCGAACCAAGATTGGAGCCGGTTCTGGAATAGAGAACCAGAGGGTTTTTTTTTCTTCTGGGTTTACGCCTTCCTCATATTTGCTTTACGCCTTCGAGCCGGGAAGACGGAGGGAAGGCCGGGCGCTGCCACTTATCCCATGTGGGCCTGGCGGAAGAAGATGGCCCACCTAGCAGTGGTCCAGAGGTTGCCGGGTCCATTGTCCGGAGGCTCCGGGTCTTACCTCCCGGGCGCGCGAAGGCAACGGCGTTGCTTCTCCGGTGAGGTCTCCAGCGAAAAAGGGGTTTTCAGCACTGGTGTTCTATAACAGAAATTGAAGCTGGTTTTGGGAAGAGGGGGAGACGGGGAAGGTGATGGTGGAATCAGTTGGTGCTATGGAGGCTTGCTTCTCACGGATTTTGGGGAGGTCAGAGGAAGTAAGAGCTGGTCGGGGAAGGGGATTGGAGGGCGCTCGAGTGAAATTGCTGAGGGCTGGAGTTTCAGAGGAGGAAGGTGAGGTGAGGTGCAGAGGATGGGGTGCTCGGGAGGAGCTTTATATAGACGGCCGACGGGAGCATGGGGAGATGGCCGTGGGACCACGCCGTGCATGGCGCTGAGGGAACCCGAGGCCGATTACTTGGCGTGCTGAGCTTGCTGGTGGCCAGAGCATTGTGGTGGTGTGCGGAAATTGACTGGCCGGCGTCGGGGCAGAGGGTGGCATGGGGTTGACCTTGGTGGTCGGCACGGGAGCGCACGGGAGCGCGTCCAGCGTGGCGCCAGGGCGCGTCCAGACCGGCGCGGGCGTGCACACTAATGTCTTGAGGGGTCGGGGGAGTGCAGGGGCAAGTCACCGAGTGCCGAGGTGACTAGAGGAAAGAAGACATGGGAGTTGGCTTGGCACTGCGTGTGAAGCAAGGTTGCCGATGCCTTGCCATTGTTGGCATGAGCTGACATAGGTGTTGAATCCTGTGGACTAGGACCCGTCACCGGAAGGAAAAGGGTGGGGGAGTGCCCTTGGTAGGAGTAGAGGTTCTGGTAAAAATTTGGGAACCAATGGATAAGGATTGAGCTTGATTTCGTGGGAAGAGAGAAAATGGTACAAGGTGTTTGATGGAATTTCTGGCAAGATCTTGTACTGGACATGGACATGTTTTTGCACATTTGGGACTTTGGTACTGAGATGAGCATGGAGGAATTTTACGAAATTTTCTGAGCAAGATTTAGAAGGGTTGTAGTAAGGGTTGTAGTTCAAAGTGCAAATTTGACCTAAATTCCAATTTGCATGTTATCCAGGATTTTTGAACTGGACCTTCAAATGTTTTTTCATAAATGGTTGAAAAATAGTTTTAAGAAGTTTGTGGAATTTTTCTAGAATTTTTGGGTGAAGGAATTCACATGTGATATGAACTTTAGGGTTTCTGCCTAAGGATTAATTAATTAAGGAATGGGTCGGCAGATTGAGTTTTAGGGTTTCGAGTGACGGCATGACTGCGGTAGGATATGGGGAATGCTAGATATTATATTTGGAGGGTCAGGAACAAAGATGGGCGAGTTGCCACTTAGGGTTAAGGTTTGGGTGCTGTCGTGCGTATATAGCGCGTGTGTTCCAATTTAGGGTTTAAGGTTTTATGCACATGCGATGATGAGAGAAACTTTAGATGATTTCATGGGATGCCAGGTGACGAGAAACATTGGAAATCCCAACGCGCATGAGATATGGTTGAAATATATATATATATATATATATATATATATATATATATATATATATAATATACGCATATACGTGTCTTAGAGATTAGGTTTTCGGAAAATATGGACGATGAAAATCAGTGTGTGACACCTGCTCTCCCCTCGCCCGGTGTACGTCGGGAGAAGGAATGGAGAAGACTAGAAGGGCAGCGCTATGCCTATGGAAGAAGAGAACACGAGACAGATTGATTTCATGCGTATTGCGTCTAGAGGAAGAGCGACTTCTTATAGATGCCACGCGGTTCTGGAAGGTGCAGGTAATGCACCAATTAATCACGCGGTTACTGCGCATGATCCAAACGGATCCTTATCCAACTGAACCACGTGTCCACGTTAGACTGCCATCATGCGTGACAAAACAAAATAGCAAAAGAGAGCTGCGACTAGGCCCCTGAGGAACCCGAATTCGCTGGACCATTCACGCGCATGTCGTGTGCCCACGCCCTTCGCCTCGCCTCGCCACGCCAGGCGAGCGAGCGCGCGCGTGTGGTATTTTCCTTCTCTCCTCACCTTGCTTTAGAGGAGAGTGGAACATCCACCCTTATAAGGTGGTCTCCCTCCACCTCCACTAGCAATATGGGACTAAAGGTTTCCACCTTGCCATGCATGAGTTGGCCTTTGGGATTTTCCTAGGAATTAATTGAAATTCTCTTGGGCCAAAGCCCATTAATTCCAACAATCCCCCACCAGATCACAGAGGCACACGAAGTTTCTCTGCTGTTCCAAAGCATTGTTTATATACCAGTGTTTCAGTGGAGACTGTTAAGTTGAACATCCACCTAGAATATTAAGCTACTTTTATCTGCAACTTGAACAATGGACTATGCCTTGAATCACAAGTTTTGTGTGAATATACTTTACTTAAAGTCTTGACTGGTACTAGGCTGCCAAAAGGCTTCCCCTCGGGTGGAGCTTATGCGTCATACTCCTTGGTCTCTTCATGAGCTTCTTAGAGAGCACCCACGTCTCACAGACTGTGACGTTAACAGTCTAGATCATATAGGTGTGTTCTTTCAAGAATACCCTGTAGGATATCTTCATTAGAGTGGATTATAAATTGTACTCTCCCAGTTAACCAAACAGTTTGTTCTTCCCAGGTCCTACTTCATAGGATCTCCGATCGCATAGGTTGGGTTGCCACTGTGGTGTAACTCACATGGGTCTCATTCCCATCTCCTTCGATGCATTGTCTATCACGTTCTGTGATAAACCCTTTGTAAAAGGATCTGCCAGATTCTTAGCCGTTGGAATGTAATCCAGGGCTATCACTCCGGAGTTTCTTAGGGCATGATTGGTTGGATGCCAACATTTGGCATTGCCCACATTTGGCATTGCCAATATTTGGCAAAATCAAAAGTTACCAAAAATTGGCAACTTTTTTAGAGGTTGGCAAGAACCAATTGGTAGCCAACCAATTGCTAGCCAATTTTTTGCAACTTGCCAACAATTGGCATGGCAAAAATTGGCATCCAACCAATCACACCCTTAATTTTCTGACAGACTTCAGTCTCCTTTTCACGTGCAGATCCGAGATGGGGTGACCTCAGATAGGTGAGTTCCTGTAGCATCGCCGAGAGCGGTCATGTCCCTGAGAAAGCTGGTTTCGGGGATTTCGTCGCTCCTGACTAGATTCCCCACGAGAAGGCTCAGAGCGGGCCTTGCTTCTCGTGGAGCTGTTTGCCGCTGCTTGCCGATGGGAGGACTCGGCGTGCTCCTGTGCTTGTCGAAGGCCCTCCTACATGTCTTGTAGCCACTTCCTTCCCATGGGTGTGGACAGATCCACTGTGGGAGATTGCTGTAGCTGATGCTGGACCTCGAAAAGCCTATGGACGGCCCTCAATCTGAAGCCATCAACATCTTGTCAATGCTGCTGGGTGTTTGGATCTGGGATCCCAGCTGTGTGTTGCGCCGGACCACGGGCTGTTCTCGAAGGAGTATGGCTCTGTCCGCACGAACTACGGTTCCTCGAGTTGTCATTGCCATGCTGGTCGGACGTGGCACCGCCGTTGCTGATGGCGAAGACTTCTCGAGGGTATTCCATGCTAAGGGTGGAATCGAGGTCCATCCTGGACCTGTCTTCAGAGGAAACCTCCGGTAAGATCCCTTGGTAACCTAAGTTACCGGAGCCCGCAATCGGGGATCCTGAGTTGCGGTTTACGCTGCTTGCGACAGCGTCTTGGCAATCAGGCGAGTCGAGCCTGATGCCGTGAACCCTGGCGTACTCATCCAGGAAATGACCGGCTTCGTTTCTGGACTCGTGGTCAGGGCTGTCGTCGTTGCCAAAGTCCACCAAGTCGATCATCGGGTCCTCGTGAGACGGAGAGGCAAAGTTGTCGTAGAACCCCTCATCCGAGAAACCGGAACGCGACATTGTCATGGGTGAAGTCGATGACGATGTTGATGATGAGGATTCACTGATGTTGTCCAGAGTCCCCACGGATGGCACCAGCTGTCGATGATTCGTAATCGTTGATCGTACGACGATACGATGTCGTGATAAGTTGAGTAGCGGATGCTCTTAACACCGTATGAATCTCACCACCTAAGACAAGGATTTAGACAGGTTCGGGCCTCCGAGTGGATAATAGCCCTACGTCCTGTGTTCTTCTTTATTGATCTCGAGTATGATTATAAAAGGGGGGTGGTGGCTAGACTAGATAGATCTAAACCTAGCCGGGACTTGCCGCCTTGATGCTCGTGCTCTCGATGTAGCGCTGGATGTTGAGACTTTTGAGTTGACGTGCGAGCACCTGGCCTCGCGGATTCAATACCAAAATACTTCTCTTCGCATACTGACCTGCAAATTTCGGGCCTGGTAGTTCGACTGCGGAATTTTTTTGTTTCGGTATCTCTGGAATATGAGTGTGTGACTTGTTAGAATTGATCCTATTCTTGCTAAGGCCTGGTCTTCCGCAGGATCCTCCGGGCTCCATATAAAGCATTGGTGTCATGTTGGGTATGGACTCCAATCCGAGTAGAACTCCTGTCATACTTAAACTTAGGGATAAACTTCATTAATTTAGAGGATCTCGGATGGTGCGGGTCGCATCAATATCTCCCGAGTCCTTTCCAAATACGGCTGGCTACCTCCGGGTATCTAGAAGGCCCCTAGGGCTTCGTACACGGATACGGTCATCATATATGGATACTGTCATAGTATATGGTAGTTATACACTACTCATCATCATATACGGAGAGATTGTTTCCTGCGCACACACATGAGGTGGTGAGGGCCCCTTTGATTCGTAGGATTCTAAAAACACAGGAACAGAAAAAAATACAGAAATAGGATAGGAATACGGGTGCAAAACACAGGATTTTGTACTCGTTTGATTCGTAGTATTCTAAAAATGAGGTTGGAGTGGATATGTAGAATCCTTCAAAATTCCTATGATTTCATGGGATTCAGGAAATTTTCCTCCATTTTTCCTTAATCTGTTCTATTCCTTTGAATCAAATAGATGAATAGTATCACCAAAGGAAAATTTCATATTCCCATACTTTTCCTCCACATTATCTATGAATAAAAGGGCCCTAAAAAGTTGCAGACAAAGTTTAAACTAGAAAAAGAAATTGGTGCACTCTCCAACTTTTTTCTTTTGATTTACATAGCACAAAGCAATATTGCAGATCTTCGGTTGCCTTCTCTAATTCACCTACATCTGCTCACACCTTTGGTCTGATTGTAGGAAAAAGATACACATAACAATTATGAGCAACACTCTCACCACAATATCAGCACCTTTTTTCATGCCACCGTGTTATACTATTCATACTGATTTTGCATATTTGCAATTACTCGGTCATGTCCTTCGGAACGGGCGGGTATCAACTAGTAGATATAGATAATCCAGTTCATGGGCTGGTTTGGCCCCTGTTGCCTTCCAAAATAAATAGTCCAGGCTATCATTACTCGGAAACCTCCACTAGTCAGACTCACTAATTTGCTTGCCCCGTGGTACAGGTCAACTGTCCCAATCACTTTAAATTCGCGAACTCATCCCCACGTTAAGGAAATCTAGAAAACGAACGAACGCATCACACTATTAAGACAGCACCGCAAAGACTTGATTAGAGGCTTCGCTAATCGCTATCTATCTATTGCTATCGCCTTTCAGAGATAGACGACGTTCTAGATTTGTCCAGTCAAACTTTTCTACCTTTAACTATTAATATATAAATAATTATTTGGATGGATTAAGTGAAGATAGTATCGTCCGAAAACTATTTTCCTAATATCATAATATTCTGTAGTAATGCCACCAAAATAAGCCGTCAAGATATTCTTCTTCTCTCTTGAGCAATCCACAACACTATAATCTAGTGCCTCACCAGAATAAGTGGTCTAAATCTTCTCCTTTTCTCTTGATCAACTTTTATAATCTGGCCCCACCAAAATAAGCGGCTAGATCTTCTATTCTATCTCTCGATTAATGAAAGAATTATTACGTCTTCTCTTTTTGAAAAAAGTCCATTTTTGCTCCCTTAACTGTTGGATGAATTTCTTTTGGTCCCTAAACTCCAATACTAGAAATCTCCGCCCCTCAACTATTGAAACCATTTACTTTTGGTCCCTGTCACGAAACAGAGCGGTTTTGGTGATGACGTGGCGGTGGTTTTGCACACATGGCAATCAAGTCAACCGAATTTTTTTAAAAACTTTTAGAATAATTCAGGGAAAATAAAAAATTCTCAAAATTATTTTAAATATCAGAAAAAATTCAGACAAAAAATATAATTTGAAGAAAATTATTTATAAATTTGGGAAGTTCCAGAATACTTAAATTCATTATTTTTTAAAAAAATTAGATTTTTCCATTTTTAAATTCATTAATATTTTATCAGGAAAAAGACGGGAAAAACAGAAAATTTGAAGTAAGTTATTAGAAATTAATAAATTTAAAAATGGAATAATGTGAAATTTTAGAAAAGAAACCTGCAGTATTATGGAAATTACCAAATTTATAAATAATTTTCTTCAAATTATCTCCGACTTTTAAAATAATTTCGATAATTATTATATAAATAATTTTTGAATTTAAAAATAATTTCCTTCAAATTATCTGTCTTTTAAAATAATTTTGAGAATTATTTTATAAATAATTCCTGAATTTAAAAATAATTTCCTTCAAATTATCTCTGACTTTTAAAATAATTTCGAGAATTATTTTATAAATAATTCCTGAACTTATAAATAATTTTGAGAATTATTTTATAAATAATTCCTGAACAAGCTGGAGCTGAGCTCGATGAGGCTTGAAAATTGTATACATTAAAAAAGGTTCGAGCCCAAGTATAGCCTCGAGCTCGGTTCGGCTGGGTTCTAACCGAGCTCGAGTTTGGTTCGATGAGGCCTGTAAATTGTATACATTAAAATGTTATAGTACATGTATATGAGGGTTGAATCCAAGTACAGTCTCGAGCTTGGCTCTGTTGGGCTCGAACCAAGCTCGAGCTCGGATAATTTGTCGAGCTTCAGCTAATTTGACAGCCCTGCTAATGCCTCATGAGGAACTTGGTTGAAAGCTGTCCCTTTTGTCCCATTATAATTTATGGTAGAGACTTCTCAACCTACAGGCTACGGCATAGTATTCGGTCCTAGCGCTGATCCAGTTATATTGTCATTAACTTGTTAGAAAGGCCAAGATTATCGATTCGAAAGACATCAAAATTTCTGCCCACAAGAATGACACGACATCAAAATTAGTTAACCATACTGGCCCTGTTGTGCTATATATAGCCCTATATAGTTGCCGTAGCTAGGCAAACAAAAACAGAGATCGACTTGTATAGTTAAACACGATTAATTAATGGATATCGTTAGATGCTTGTACACCCAAATAGCCCTAGCCTTGCTCTTGTTCACCCACACCAGCTCCACTGAAGCCTCGGCCCATGAGAAGAACACGGGCGGCTGTACTGCGAATGAGAGGTCTGCCCTTGTCGGCTTCAAGGCAGGCCTCTCGGACCCTGGAAACCGCCTTTCGTCATGGAGCGGCGAGGACTGCTGCCGATGGAAGGGCGTCCAGTGCAGCAACAGAACCGGCCATGTCATCAAGCTCGACCTCAACGGCTTATCTGGTGATCATCTTGACAGTCCTCTAGGAGGCAACATAAGCTCCTCGTTGCTTGGTTAATTTACCACACCTGCGGTATCTAGACCTCAGCTGGAATAATTTCGATGGGGTGCACGTACCAGAGTTTCTGGGCTCTCTCCGCAACTTGAGATATCTTGACCTAAGTGGATCATACTTCAGTGGAAGGGTACCTCCACAGCTAGGTAATCTCTCGAACTTGCGCTACTTTCATCTTGAATCCAAGATCGGTTTCTTATACTCCACTGATATCACGTGGCTGTCACGGTTATCTTCCCTTGAGCACCTAGACATGGAACTCGTGAACCTTAGCACTATCGTGGAATGGCTTCCGGTGGTGAACATGCTTCCTAATCTTAGATTCCTCGGTCTAGGGTCTTGCGAGCTCGGTAGCAGTCATTCTCACCCCAGTTCTAATCTAACTTCTCTTGAGGTGCTTGACATCTCAGGTAATACCTTCGGTACCCTTCTTGCACCCAATTGGTTTTGGAATGTGACAACCCTCAAAAAACTTCGCCTCGGAGGAAACCAATTCCATGGTCCGTTCCCTTACGAGATGGGGACAATAACAAGTATTATAGAGCTTGATCTATCAGGTAATAACCTTGTGGGCATGATACCACCAAACTTGAATCATCTATGCAACTTGGAGATGCTAGATATATCCAGAAACAACATAAATGGGAGCATAGCAGATTTGCTGGAGCGGTTGCCAAGATTTCCACTGAATAAATTACAATACTTGCGTGTGTCCCATAGCAATATGACAGGAAGCTTTCCAACTAGTCTACAACCCTTGTCCAATTTAACCTCACTTGATCTCAGTAACAACGACATGATCACAGGCCCTATACCGTTATGGATGGGGACACTCACAAATCTAGTTTCAGTGGACTTTAGCTTCAACAATCTTGATGGTGTCATTCATGGAGACCATTTCGCACGCCTAGAAAACTTAGTGGATTTGGACTTGTCCGAAAATTACATAACCATACCTGCGGATTTGACTTGGCTTGCACCTTCTAGTGTTGAGGCACTCCAACTTAGGTCGTGCCACCTTGGACCTAAGTTCCCCACATGGCTTAGATGGCAAACTCATGTAGGTCTTCTTGATATCTCAAATACAAGCCTATCAGATGTCGCACCGGACTGGTTTTGGATAGTGGCTTCTTCGATTGGATACCTAAATATGCGAAATAATAAGATTAGCGGGACACTCCCATCTACAATGGCACATATGAGCACACTGGCAATGGATCTTAGTTCTAACAAGTTTAGTGGCCCATTACCTAAGCTTCCCATTAATTTGACCTGCATAGATCTCTCTAGAAACAACCTATCAGGGTCTTTACCATCCGACATTGGAGCGCCACTCATAGAAATCCTTATTCTATTTGACAACCATATCTCTGGTGCCATTCCATCTTTGTGCAAACTGCAGTCTCTACGGTCTCTCGATCTCTCGGGAAACGAGCTATCAGGGCCGATTCCAGATTGCACAGCAAATTCCTCAAAAACAAGCATGATAAGTTTGAGTATTATGAATCTAAGCCTACGGAAGAATAACTTGTCAGGAGAATTCCCTATGCTTCTCCAGAGCTGCCAACAGCTCATCTTTCTTGATCTATCACAAAATCAGTTCTTTGGAACATTGCCGGCATGGATTGGGGAGAAGTTATCTTCTTTGGTTTTCTTACGGTTGCGACATAATATGTTCTATGGCCATATTCCAATTGAGCTCACAAAGCTAATTGGTCTTCAATATTTGGATCTTGGCGATAACAACTTTTCGGGAAGTATAACAAAGTCTTCAGTGAACTTCACCGGAATGATAATCAAGCGAGATGAAAGTGATGACTCTTACAGCGCTATTATTGATGGAATGTCAATTGCTGGTGATGAAATGGTCGACTATACTGAAAACTTCACTGTGGTTACAAAAGGTCAAGAGCGTTTGTACACAGATGAAATTGTATTTATGGTGAATCTTGATCTGTCCTATAACAATCTTACTGGAGGGATTCCTGAAGTTATCAGCACTCTTGTTGCATTGACAAACCTAAATTTGTCATGGAATAGCTTGAGTGGACAAATTCCCGAGAAGATTGGTGCCTTGTTACAATTGGAGTCTCTCGATCTGTCATACAACGAGCTTTCCGGTCAAATTCCCAATAGCATAACATCTCTTACCTATCTGAGCCACATGAACTTGTCGTACAACAATTTTTCTGGAAGAATACCAACAGGAAATCAACTCCAGGTGCTTGAAGACCCAGCATCCATCTATATTGGAAACATCGGCCTATGTGGGCCTCCTCTAGCAAATGAGTGCTCTAGTAATGGGGATGCGCTAACTCCTGCTGATCCTAAAAATCATGGAGATGGATTTGACAAGGTGTCCTTTCACCTCAGCATGATTATTGGTTTTGTCGTTGGTCTCTTGTCGGTATTCTACTTGATGTTGTTTAGCAGGAGATGGCGAAACGCTTGTTATTTGTTCGTCGATGGCTTGTACGATAAAATGTATGTTCATGTGGCCGTAACTTGGAGGAAGTTGCGTACTAGAAGTTAATTATTAATAAGTTTCTATATATGTTCCACGGCAAAACATTTTGGTATACGTATTCGCCATGTATGTAACTGCCATAAGTATGATGTCTTTCAGCCATACAGATTGGCTGAGATAATAAAGTTTCATTTACTTTTGGTGTCCAATAAAGTTTGATAACTAAGTGAGTTTCATCCAAGGATGTTTTTTTTTGTTTGAAACTCATCCAAGGATGTCAGTTGTTTTCTAGTTGATGATAAATTCGACTCTTGCTAATCCACCCCTGAAGATGATTGTAACCGGTACGTGCTACTACTCCAGTGGGCCAAGGCAGTGGCGGCAGTCGGTCGAGTTTGCCTCGATGCGGTTTAACAACCCGTCTGTTTCAATTTGTCTCTACTAACTTGTTTTGTTGTATTGTGCTGCTGCCGTTGGCGGCGGTGATGAGAGCGGTAGGGCAGCATCCAGGGTTAGGATCGAGGAGATGGCCAGGTGCGGCGTGGTGGTGAGATGGCAGAGTGGTCGGGTGCGGCGTGGTGGTGAACCAGGCGGGGTAGTCGAGTGAGACAGGGCGGCGTGGAGCTCTGGAATGGGGAAGGAGATCGTCGCCATGGGCAAACGCGGTGAAATTGGATGAAGAGTGACGGCGATTGTATTTTGGGGCAACGGATTGGAAATGGGGTGGTAATTTGGCAAGAGGTCACACAAACGGGCTCTAGGTTGTGACTCGGTCAGTGGTTACATGGGTTACATAGGGGTGTATAATTCTTGTAGGAGCATCTGCGTTGTGTTGATCTATTTGGCTATATCGAAATGATGTTGTTTTTTATAAGAAAAAGTTGTATGATCCACTCATAGGTGCACGCGGTCCATGCTGGTGTGGATGTGGCCGCTTGCATGTGGCAGCGCTCTGGTGCGGCATGGGCAATGAATCGGCATGCTCATCCTACTCTCGGCGAACTTCTCATGTGCTTCTGGCGTGAGCGGCCGTATGGATTTCTCGTGCGGGATTCAGTACTCCAACAGCGCCTTTTTCCTCGTCACGCCGGGTGCTGGCGAGCGCAGTGCTTTGGGTGAGCAGGCGCCGGCCGATAGGGATGGTAGATGGCGACATTTGAAGTGCCGATCTAACCTTTTTGGTTGGATCCGAGAGGTGTTTTCTCCTAGGTGAAAACCCATGATCTAACCTTCTCTGGCAAGATCAGGTAGCGTTGATGTACGTGCGTCATTCCCTTGTTGAAGATGTTGTCTTGGAGCTCCGCTTCGGGGGTGAAAACCCGAAGTCTTGGACACGGCAACATCGGCATACGGACGGCGTCCCCTTCTTGAAGGCGTTGTTTTGGAGTTCCCGTGCCGTCACACCGGTTGACATTTTGGTCCCCGACGATAGGATTGTGGTAAATGATAGAGAAGTTGTCGCGAGGCCGATGGCAGATGCTTTCATAGATGCTGGTCTCTTGATGACAATTTGTTTGTCCTTTTTTCTTTTTCTCTTTTGTAAGTCGATTTGTTCAGCTCTGATGCCAGAATTATGGTTGTGTGCATCATACGATGCAGAGGCCGGAAGGCTTGCCCTTTCTTTATTAAAAAACAATCCACTGCAGGTTATCTATAGGTGCACATATTGGTTGTGATCTTGGTCGGCATTGTAGCGTCCGGAGGATCGAGAGGTTGTGCTACTGGCGTCCCGTTCACTCGAGACGGTCTTGAGAGAGCTCTTCACTTTGCACGGGTGGGGATTTAGTCATAGGCTGTGTGCAGCATAATGAGACTTTGTCGTCTCCAGTTATTGCTTTTTTGTTCCTTTCTTTTGTATGCTCGGCGTTCGGCTGGGTATATGGTACCTTTGTTCCAGACCTTTAGATGTTTGCATGTCATATGCAGAGGTCAGGAGATACTCTTGTTTGTGTGCATCATCTTGATGCTACGGCAAGTTAATAAAATTATTCTTTTATTAAAAAAAATTGCCAAGAAGTAACAACTGGATGGTCCTTAAAAAAAAGGTGACAAATGGATGGCATTTTCGCAAGTTGCACTTTTCATAGTAGTTTGGAGGCAATTTCCTCCTTTAAAATAGTTTCTTTGTGCACGCCACAAGGCCACGGAGTACCGTTTCGTTGCTCTCTGCGTTGGATCCAGTGTTGCCGCACCAGAGAGCTAGGGAATTCCCGTTCCATGGCGTCCACTCTCCCATGCTCCTCTACCCAAAGCCAACGACGAGGCAGCGTCCCACAAAGAAATCTACGACCAACTCCGGCAGGTGGTGTCCACCTACCCGACGGCGCCCAGCGGCATCGGCCGCCCGTACACCCGCCACCCCGACGGCTGGTACACGTTCACGCCGGGGGTCGTCAACGCCATGGTCATCAAGGGGCACCTCAAGGGGCGCGACACCGACATCTTCCTCGCCACCTTCCCCCAAGTCCGGCACCACCTAGCTCAAGGCGCTCCTGTACGCGCCCCTCCGCCGCACTGCCAACAGGCCGGCGCTCTAGCCGCTCACGGCGCACAGCCCCCACCGGCCGGCTCATCCCTTTCCTCGAGGCCCAGGTCTTCGCCCACGACCAGATCCCTGACCTGAGCTCCCTCCCGGCGCCGCGGCTCCTAATGACGCACACCCCGTCCCAGTCACTGCCGGAATCCGTCGCCGCCTCCGGCTGCAAGGTGGTGTACCTGTGCCAGGACCGCAAGGACTGCTTCGTGTCACTGTGGCACTTCTGGAGCAGGTTCGCGCCAGGCGCACCAAAAATGCTTTTCTAACGTGCCCGTGTTCTACCGGACAAGAATCCACCGCAAGACTGCTTTGAGATCAGAACCGTATCTCACCCATCCCTTTGTATGTATCTTTAGTTCACCTTTCCATTCAACTAGCATGGTGTCCCCGTAATTACACGGAAAATATCTTTAACCATCTCTAATTGTTGTACTCAGGTAAATATGTATGATATCATGTGCAACCAACTTGTCGGTTCAATACAAACTTACCGAGCGGCCGGCTTGATATATAATGGGATTTATTAATTCCATGTACTAATCTAATATCGCGTACAGGCGACCTACCGGCTAGTGATCTGAATTTTAATTCCATGTATTGGTATCACATACAAACGACATGCGGACTCATGTACAAACTACCGGTTGGCTAGCTCGTGATCCAGTTCATGTATAGTTGTGAAGATCTAACGGCTGTGATCTATTAATAAAAAGAGGGGATACAGTTATAAAGATCTATCGGTCGTGATTTGTTTAAGTACAGTTATGATGCTCCATCGGCTGTGATATGTTCAGGTACAGTTATGAAGATCTAACGGTTGTGATCTATATATTAATAAAAAGAGGATCCATCAGATTAATGGCCGGATGTTTTGTTTTTTGTGAGATTTTCTAGCATGTCTATCTTTTTTCTGGTTAATCCGTCTTGTACTTTTAGTATATAATAGATGGATTTCTGCTCAACTTCTGAAAATAGTGGGGACCACGCACTATAATGCGAGCCACTCATGTCCTATCTCTCCACACTACTCTCTCTCTCCTTTGGTCCTTCCCATCAAACACCTGTATGCATGGAACCCTTCCAGCCAACTGCTGCAAAGGAGTAAGATCGCGGCCTACGTCATCCTCCCACGCCACCACCGTTCACTTCCGTTCATCCTGCCCACCCGCCTGCGCCGCCTCCATCTCCGGCCTCCACAACCTGTGCCGTCCTCTCGCACGGCGGCGGCAAAGATGGTCGTCGGTGACGGGAACGAGTTCACCGCGCCGCCGGTCATGAGGGCTACCGCTCCGCCGTCGACGAGGCTTCCTGCAGGGCCACGTGGTGGCTGGTTCTGGATCTGATTGCTTGCGTTCTCCTTTCTTGATTTATTCGTCCTCCAGATTTGTATTTCTTGGTTGAGATTAGATCTTGTTTGTTGATGGCGATTGCGTTCAGCGTTGTCTTGATTTGGTCATCCTGTGGATTCTATGAGCTCTTGTTTGGGTAAAAACAATTTGATCTGAGGAATGCGCTGGTTCACAGGTTTCTTTGATTGACCGAGCAATGCTCGTGTCAATATGCTGATTGAAATTTCGCAAATGTTTATTGAAATTTTACTAGGGTTTATCGATGTTTCAGAGAAAATCGAAAAAAAATTCACTGAATTTTCAGAGGTTCATTGAGGTTTCTTATGCGTTTCATTGGGGTTTCACAGAGGTTTCATCGCAAACATTGAAAATATACATGAGAAGTTTCATTAATGGTTAGGGAAATTTGAAAGGATTTCATAAATATTTTATTGAATTAGGGTAGTAATTGTGAAACCGAAATGAAACAATTTCGCAATTGTTTGATACATTAGGGGAGTAATTGTGAAACCGAAATGAAAACCAAATATGAACAAAACTGTGATGAAACTAATATGATACGGTTATGAAACTACCATGAAACTTTCACGAAACATGTGTAACACTACCGTCAAAATGTAAAGAAACAGGTTTGGATATCTTACGAGACACTTGTGAAGCTACCGTGAAACTACCATGAAATAGGTGCAAGTACATGCGTGAATCCAGGCTAGAACTCTAAGCATACATGAGATAAAGTATAATTAAACACGTGTAAAATTCCATCCTTGATTCTACAATCATCCATGAAATATATGAAACAGTCAAATGAAATAATTAATGCATGTGTATCATCCAGCCAAGTTTCATGAAATTTTCAAGTCAACTTTAGTCATTTTTCACATATTTATCAAAGAGTACCACATATGTTTCATCTTGTTTTTAATGAAATTAGCTTACAAACATCTATGAAACTCAGTAAAATATGTATAAAACTCAACAGATTGTTACATGAGTTTTCTAGAAAATTTGGAATCAAACTTCTGAAACATCTTTGAAACAGAGCCAACCCCAATTAAACCAAAGTGACAAATTTTCAAAACCTGATTAAACCCAAAGCATGTGATAGCACCTCACGCTCAAATATCGTGGAACCTCCATAAAACTAGATGACACTTATTTAAAACATATGTGGAACTCAATATTGTTTCATAGATGGTTTACCGATATAGGAACTGGTAATTGATTACAATTCGGTACATGTAGCAATCTTTTTCGATAGAGGGTTGACTATATAGGATACATCTTTGATTCTTATCTGTATATATTAAATCATTTTGAGAACAATACGTGTTTCGTGATTGTTTCGTAGATGGTTCATAAGATACATTTTTGTTTTGTATCAATATGTACTAAATCAATATTGTTTCATAGACGGTTTATAAGATACATCTTTGTACCACAAATTGTTTACGTCTATAGGTGTTTCGTAGATGTTACATCGTGTTTCATAGGTGTTTCGTAAATGTTTCATAGTTTTTTTGTAAAGGAATAAATCATATGTGTTTCATAATTAAATAAATAGAAAAGTTTTTGTAATTTATTATTGGTATGTGTTGCAAGAAGTATAAGCGAATGAATCATCAAAGTTTAATTGGTATCATTAACTAATCATTCATTTCTCGTGAGGTCATCATTGAAGTATCAAACAAATTCCATGACAATTACTTAAGTGCTCTATTTGTTTCATAAAAGAATCAATCATGTTTCGTGACAGTATCGTATCAGTTTCGAGTAATTCATTTAGGGAACAACATGTGTTTCGTTGTTGTATCAATATTGTTTCATAGATGGTTTACCCATATAGGAACTGGTAATTCATTATTTGACCCATATGGGTTTGGTGGATGTAGCAATCGTGTTCGATAGAGGGTTGACTACATAGGATACATCTTTGATTCCTATCTGTATTTTTTAATTCATTTTGAGAACAACATGTGCTTCGTGATTGTTTCATAGATGGTTCATAAGATACATTTTTGTTTCGTATCTGTATGTAGTAATCAATATTGTTTCATAGATGGTTTAGAAGATACATCTTTGTACCATTGATTGTTTACGCTTATAGGTGTTTGGTAGATGTTACATCATTTTTTCATAGATGTTTCATCATGTTTCATAGGTTTTCCGTAAATATTTTACAAGAGTTTTATCGTGTTTTTATATGGTTAGAAAAGTAACACTAGTTTCGCTCATGTTCGAAAGAGGTTCATACGTTTTCCACAAATTTTTTATAGAGTTTAGTCGAATTGCTCTCATATTTTCCACTAGTTTCATCAAGGCTCGCTATGTTACAGAAAGGTCACGCAAACACGAGCTTTAAAGATGTTTTAAAGAGCTCAATCGGTGTACAACGCACTATCATCAAAAATTTAGACCAGTATCACATATATTTGAATGAGTATGACAGATGTTTCAGTCTGTTTCAAGAAGGCTTTAAAATGTGTCATCATGTTTCATAAATGTTACATCATGTTTCAAGAAAGCTTCACAAATATTTCATCTGGTTTTATAGATGTTTCAACTTGTGCCAGTGCTTCACAAATGTTTCATCATGTCTTATAGGTGTTTCATCATGTTTCATAGATGTTTTATCTTTTTTATAGGTGTTTCGTAGATGTTTCATAGTTGTTTTTCATAAAGGAATAAATCATATGTGTTTCATAATTAAATAAGTAGCAAATTTTTTATAATTTATAATTAGTATGCGTTGCGAGGAGTATAGCGAATGTATCATCAAATTTTAATTGGCATCATTAAATAATCATTCATTGCTCGTGAGGTTATCATTGAATTGTCAAACAAGTTCCGTGACAATTACTTAAGTACTACATTTGTTTTATAAAAGAATCAATCATGTTTCGTGACACTACCGTATCAGTTTCGAGTAATTCATTTAGGGAACAACATGTGTTTTGTTGTTGTATCGATATTGTTTCATAGATGGTTTACCCATAAAGGAAACGGTAATTGATTATTCGACCCATATGGGTTTGGTGGATGTAGCAATCTTTTTCGATAGAAGGTTGACTACATGGGATATATCTTTGATTCCTATCTGTATGTTTTAATTTATTTTGACAACAATATGTGTTTCGTGATTGTTTCATAGATTGTTCATAAAATACATCTTTGTTTCGTATCTGTATTTAGTAAATCAATATTGTTTCATATATGGTTTATGAGATACATCTTTTTACCATAGATTATTTACACCTATAGGTGTTTCGTAGATGTTATATCATGTTTCATAGGTATTTCATAGATGTTTCGTCGTGTTTCATAGGTGTTTCATAGATGTTTCATAATTTTTTCGTAAAGGAATAAATCATATGTGTTTGGTAATTAAATAGATAGCAAAGTTTTTGTAATTTATGATTGGTATGTCTTGCAAGGAATATAAGCGAATGTATCATCAAAATTTTATTGGTATCATTAAATAATCATTCATTTCTCATGAGGTTATCATTGAAGTATCAAACAAGTTCCATGACAATTAATTAAGTGCTATATTTTTTTAATAAAAGAATCAATCATGTTTCATGATAGTACCATATCAGTTTTGAGTAATTCATTTAGGGAACAACATGTGTTTCATTGTTGTATCGATATTGTTTCTTAGATGGTTTACCCATATAGGAATTGGTAATTCATTATTCGACCCATATAGGTTTGGTGGATGTAGCAATCTTGTTCGATAGAGGGTTGACTACATAGGATAATCTTTGATTTCTATCTATATGTATTAATTCATTTTGATAATAACATGTGTTTCATGATTGTTTCATAGATGGTCCATAAGATACATCTTTGTTTCATATTTGTATGTAGAAAATCAATATTGTATCATAGATGGTTTATAAGATACATCTTTGTACCATAAATTTTTTATGCCTATTGGTGTTTCGTAGGTGTTTCATAAATGTTTCATCATTTTTCATAGTGTTTCGTAGATGTTTCATAATTGTTTTTTGTAAAGAAATAAATCATATGTGTTTTGTAATTAAATAAATAGCAAAAAAATTGTAATTTATGATTGCTATGTGTTGCGAGGAGTATAAGCGAATGTATATCAAAATTTAATTCGTATCATTAAATAATCATTCATTTCTTGTGAGGTTATCATTAAAGTATCAAACAAGTTCCATGACTATAACGTAAGTGCTATATTTGTTTCATAAAAGAATCAATCATGTTTCATGATAGGACCGTATCAGTTTCGAGTAATTCATTTAGGGAACAACATGTGTTCGTTATTGTATCAATATTGTTTCATAGATGGCTTGCCCATATATGAACTGGTAATTAATTATTCGGCCCATATGGGTTTGGTGGATGTAGCAATCTTGTTCGACAGAGGGTTGACTACATAGGATACATCTTTGATTCCTATCTATGTATATTAATTCATTTTGAGAACAACATGTGTTTCGTGATTGTTTCATAGATGGTTCATAAGATATATCTTTGTTTCGTATCTGTATGTAGTAAACGAATATTAGTTCATAGATGGTTTATAAGATACATCTTTGCGCCATAAATTTTTTACGCCTATAGGACCGAGTAATTAATTTACTAATTACAAGGTCTACGACTGAATTTATACATACCGAGGAATTAAACTTGGATGAAACCAATATATGATCAACCATGTATGGAACAATATTGATACATCCACGAAACACATATGGGTCACAAAATCAGTGACCCTATCATATATTTGCAAAACCATATATGAAACATGGTTGATACAGTCATGAAACACATACTATACACAAAATCAATTACTGATACACATACTAAATATTCTGCTACGAAACAAATCTAGGTCTTGAGTCATTGTAATGGAACTTAAATGGTACTTCAATCATACTATCACGAAACATGATATTTCCTAAGTTAGTCTCATAGAAGATTTTTGATACTTATATGACACCTTCACGACATAAAGATGTACCTTATGTATCATCTACGAAACAATCTCGATTACCATTTTTTATTATTATGAAACACATATGAGTTTTTTCTTGACGAAACTTAGTCTCATGGAACATTTTGATAGTTACATGATACCTTCACGAAACAAAGATGTACCATATGAACCATCTATGAAACTATCACGAAACACGTGTTGTTATCAAAATAAATTTATACATACAGTGGAATTATACTTGGTTCAAACCAATATGTTCTCAACCCGATAATGAAACAATATTGATACATCCACGGAACATATTTTGGTCACAAAATCAGTGATCCTATATTGATACAGTCATGAAACATATAATGTACTCAAGAACAATTAATCGAAACAGATACTAAAGATTTTGTTATGAAACAAATTTAATCCTTAAGTCAGCCTAATGGAACATTCTTGATAGTTACATGATACCTAGAGGAAACAAAGATGTACCATATGAACTATCTATGAAACCATCATGAAACACAAATTGTTATCAAAATGAATTTATACATACCGCGGAATTATACTTGGATGAAACCAATATGTGATCAAGCATGTATGGAACAATATTGATACATCCACGAAACACATATTGGATAAATTACAAAACATTGCCATTTGTTTAATTATGAAACACATATGATTTATGCCTGTATGAAATAAATTCACTTCCTAAGTTAGCCTCATGGAACATGATTGATACTTACAAGATACATTGACGAAACAAAGATGTACATTATGAACCATATATGAAACAATCACGAAGTGCATGTTGTTATAAAAATGAACTAATACATACAGAGAAATTATACTTGGTTGAAACCAATATGTGATAACCCATGTATGGAAAAATATGGATACATTCACGAAGCACATGTGGGTCACAAAATCAGTGACCCTATCATATTGGCAAACCATATATGAAACATTGTTGATACAGTCACGAAACACATACTATACATAAAATGATAATTGATACACTACTAAATATTCTACTACGAAACAAATGTACTTCTTGAGTGAGTGTAATGAACTTGAATGATACTTTAATCATACTTTCAAGAAACATGACACTTCCTAACTTAGTCTCATGGAACATTTTTCATAGTTACATGATACCTTCACGAAATAAAGCTGTACCCTATATACCATCTACGAAACATTCCTGATTGCCATGTATTTTGATTACGAAACGCATATGATTTTTTCCTTTACGAAACAAATTAACTCCCTAAGTCTCTAGATAGTTACATGATTACTTCACGAAACAAAGATGAACCACTTGAACCATCTATGAAACAATCACGAAACACATGTTGTTATCACAATGAATTAATACATACAGAGGAATTATACTTGGTTCAAGCCAATATATCATCAACCCTGTATGAAACAATATTGATACATCCTCGAAACAAATTTGGGTCCCTAAATCTGTCACCTGATCATATATTGGCAAACCATATATGAAAAATTGTTAATACAATCATAAAACACGTAATGTAGTCAAAAGCATTTAATCGATACAGATACTAAAGATTTTGTTATGAAACATATTAAGTTCTTAAGTAATTGTAATGGAACTTGAATGATATTTCAATCATACTTTCACGAAACATGATACTTCCTAAGTTAGTCTCATGGAACATTTTTTTGTAGTTACATGATACCTCCATGAAAGAAAGATGTACCATATAAACCATCTATGAAACAATCACAAAACACAGGTTGTTACCAAAATGAATTTAAACATATCAAGGAATTATACTTGGATGAAACCAATATGTGATCAACCATATATGGAATAGTATTTATACATTCACAAAACAAATTTGGGTCACAGAAATCAGTGACCCTATCATATATTACCATACCATATATGAAATTATTCATACAGTCACGAAATATTTTTGATAGTTACATGATACCTCCAGGAAAAAGATGTACCATATGAACCATCTATGAAACCATCACAAAACACGTTATCAACACTTGATCTAGATTTACGAGACCATTCCCCACCTCTCTGTAAAATTTGGTTTGATTTGGATGGGTAGATTTTGATTTAGCCCAAAAGTTGGAACAAAAACAGAAATTTTAGAATTCTGAAATTCTGCACGGGGAGGTCAGACCGGCCTCCAGCCAATTTTCTTCTGTGGCGGTCAGACCAGCCTCCCTAGCCGGTCAGAACGGTTACATTGTGTTTTGTGTTGTTTTTCTGCACTTTCTTGTCTTCGTTGATTTGTCGAGATAATTTCCACTGCGTCTTCTCTGTCATTTACAGTAACACCTCAGTTACTATTAGTACTTAACTTTGTGAAGAATTTTTAGAGTTCGACATTCACCACCCCTCCCCCCTGTCGGAAGCCATCAATCCAACACAGATTTTTCCAAACATTAAAAGGCCTTCGCCAGGGCTATCCCATGTCACCTATTCTTTTTAACATTGTGGCTGACATGCTAGCTGTCATCATTGAGCGGGCAAAGGCTGATGGCCAAATCCAGGGGGGGCTTTTCCCCCATCTCGCTGAGGATGGACTTTCCATTCTTCAGTATGCGGACGATATTGTATTATTTATGGATCATGATATCGAAAAAGCTAAAAATATGAAATTGATCCTCTGCGTCTTCGAACAGCTTTTTGGTTTGAAGATTAATTTCCATAAAAGCGAGCTCTATTGTTTTGGTCGAGCGAAGGATGACGAGGAGGATTACAAACTGCTTTTTGGTTGTTGTACCAGGTCTTTCCCGTTCAGATACCTTGGTATTCCTATTCATTTCAAAAGGTTGAGAAATAGTGATTGGAAAGGAGTGGAGGATAGGTTCGAGAAACGTCTTAGCAGTTGGAAGGGGCAAATTTTGTCCTCAAGAGGTCGGCTCACTCTCATCAAATTGGTTCTAAGTAGTCTGCCCATCTTTATGTTATCCTTTTTTGAGGTACCCAAGGGTGTTAGAAAATGATTGGATTATTATCGTTCTAGGTTTTCTAGCAAAGTGATAGTCAGAAAATGATTGGATTATTATCGCTCCAGGTTTTTCTGGCAAAGCGATAGTCATAAGTGAAAGTATCGCTTGGCTAGATGGGACGTGTTATGTAGACCAAAGCATCAAGGGGGTTTGGGTATTCAGAATTTGGATATTAAAAATAAATGTCTTTTGGCTAAGTGGCTTTTTAAGCTTTTAAATGAGGAGGGTGTCTGGCAACAGATCCTAAGAAATAAGTACCTAAAAGGTTGGCCCCTATCTCAGATGGTGGGCAAACTCGAAGATTCTCATTTTGGCATGGTCTAATGAAGGTTAAAGATGTCATGTTCCAATTTGGTTCTTTTGAAGCCAAATGTTGGACAGAAATTCAGTTCTGGAATGACATATGGGTAGATGGTACACCTTTGTGAAATATGTATCCGAGCCTTTACAACAATGCATGAAATAAACAAGCCATGGTCGTCGAGGTGTTTTCTTTGGTCGCACTGAACATTAGTATTTGGCACGCTATCATTGGGCCTAAGCTTTTAGCTTGGAATGGGCTAGTGCAGCGAGTAGCTTTCTTTATGCCTGTAGATCATAGAGATGAGTTCAAATGGGGCCTTTCCAGTAATGGGCAGTTTTCAGTAGGTTCCATGTGTAAGGCACTTATGAATTCTGGTTTTAGATGTCAAAATAGGCAGTTGTGGAGGCTCAAGGTACCTTTAAAAATAAAGATTTTTCTTTAGTACTTACAAAGAGGTGTCATTCTAACGAAGGATAATTTGATAAAGAGAAATTGGCAGGCAGCAAATTATGTCGTCACACCACCCCGTAACATTAGCCATATGTTCGGTTCCTGGCTTTCTAGGATAGATGGGAATCTCTGATTCTTGTGGGAGCAAGTGCTTTGTGCTGGTCCATTTGGCTCTATCGAAATGACATTGTTTTTGATATGAAGAAACTTTCTAACCCTTTGCAGGCTATCTACTTGTCTATCAACTGGTTGCAGTCTTGGTCTATTCTGTAGCGAGCTTCGGATCAAACGTTGATGGAGGCGTGTGGCCAAGCACTGGAGGCTATTACCAGGGAGTTTATGTCCGACTTGGGTGGCGGTCGCATAGCAGGATTTGTAGCGTTCGAATTTTCTTAGATTTGTGGCAGCCTGTTGCTTTTTATTTTTTCTTTTTTTGCCTTTAGGCATTGACGTTGTCTCAACTTTGTAATATTTTGGTTGTGTGCATTGTGAGGTGCAGAGGCCGGGGGAGTAATCCCTTCCATTATCAAAAAAAAATTGTTGCGAGGCATACCAATACAAGTGCCAGTGGCAAAACATACATGCCAATAGAATCATCTACAATGACAGAAGGTATTTTTGATGTCATATAAAAAAAGAATCTAATTTTATAACGGAGCTGCACTTTGTACGATGGTGACAGTAATATGTTCCTGCATGCCATGAAAAGAAGTAATGGGCAATCAAAATTTTCTTTCTGAATCACCCACTTGGTTACAAGAAAATATTCCATTATCAGATTGTAGCATACACAATTCAATAGTTGATCGGAATAAATCTCCATTAAAAATGAAACAAGGTTGATAAAAAATAAATTTAATATTAGAATATTTTTTATATCTATTAATATTGTAGCCTAATCTTTTTCTTTTGTTTGTCATGTTAAAAAAAAAGTGGCTATGATTGGTAATTTTGACATATCTGCATCTGACCAATACGGAACAATATGATGCCAATTGTATAACGAATGAAGGCATTGATGATAATAAAGTAGAAATATTTTCCTGCTGTCACCCTGACTACATGCTGAGGCAGGTAACATTGTACGATGATCTTTATTTCTATTTGGTGCGCCACCTCCTTGAGAGAGAGCTGCTTCTCCCTCAATTTTTCTAGCATGCTGCTCCTCCGCGTAGCCCCTGACACGCCCGCCTCTTCGGTCGGCGCCGCGTGCTGCTCCTCCATCCCAGTCGCAGCGCCATCAAGTATCTTCTGTCTCTCCCCCTCTCCCATCCCACCCTCTCTCCCTCTCGTGGTGTGCCACTTGTGTCGGCTCGGCCATTACAAAGCTGCAGCTAGGGTTGACCGCGGGCAGTTATCTGTGCGGGGTTGCCGTGCTTGTGCTTTGTTCAGTAATGTATCTGTTACAAGCAAGTACTGACATACCCATGTTAGTTTTGATCAACTATCACATTGTTTCTCGATTAAAAAATATATTCCTGCTGCATCTGATCTACTTTAGTGTGGTGCTGTGGCTGATCTTTTTGCCTACATCAACCTAGTACGGCCTTATATGTAATTGATTGGCCAATTACTTTTAGTTTAGCAAAGTGACAGGTATGAGCATGAAATCTATGTTGCTATATCATGATTTATGCCCAGCAAATGTTATATCACGATTTATCTGTGGTATTTGGATCTGCTGTACCTTGATTTCGGGTGTTACATTCACCTGATTGTTTTATTTAGTCTTCAAGACAGAACGTCTGCTGCATGAGATCTACTTTAGTGCGGTGCTCCAGCTGACCAAGAGTGGGTTCAGCATAGGACAACCTTATATGTGATTGGACAATTTTTTTTGGTTTAGCAAAGTGACGGTTATGATCGTGGAAGCTATGCTGTTATATCATGATATATGCCCAGCAAATGCTGTACCATGATTTAAGCCTGGTATCGGATCTGCCTAGCTTGATTTCGATTGTTACATTGCCGCATTTGATTGTTTGGTTCCCATTTGTTTGTTCCAGGTTTTGGAATCTGATTGTTTTATTTATTCTTCAAGAGACGACGTCGTCGTCGAATCTGTACAGGGAGCTGGGCTGCTTCAACCAGTTGAGGTGTCGCCGTCTCCAAGATGTCTATATCTCCCAGATCATCACCATTCAGCACATGACGAAGGAGTAGAGAGCTGGTGTCGGCTTGCTCCGATCCAGGTTAATTATACATTTTGTTCGACTGGCGTGCCACAGCTTCGTTCTAGTCCGATGTCATTGGTACCTAACATACAAGATTGTATTATATTTGCTTCGTTTTTTTATAGGAGTTAGTATCATTGGCGGACCAAGCGTCCCGTCAGATGAAGCATTGTAGCCGGGTGACGACAACTACCCTGCTGATTTCAATTTCACATCTAGGCGATTTGTGCGTCGGTGCCTATCCACACAGGCAATTGGTAACGCCACAACAATGTTTTCTTTTTTATCCATTCATCCACATATATTCTGCACGTTCTGCAGCTTTGTATTGTACAGTGTATAACTTGCACAAAAGCTTCTGTTACATATCCTCCGTCTCTTTGCAGAGAGTGGAACCAGTGGCGAACCAAATCTCATGTCTACGCTTCCTGGAGCATCAGCAGATAGTAGACGTCGTCCGCGCAGAGGGAAAGTGCCGACTTGCTCCATTCCAGGTTAGCAATTGTGCTAAAACCATTCTATTGTGCGTTGGTCTAAAACTAAATGTTTTAGTCCGCTGGCATATGCAGCTATACAACTAACGTATAAGTATCCTTTCATCGCTATACTTATACTCATGCCCACATCATATGCCTCACATGTTCGCTGCTCACACTGATTATGGTTCGTTCCATTATAGGTCATTCTGTATATAATTCGTCCTTACTACCTGAGTACTGGCCTTCGCAGATCTACCGCCGGTTTATGATACCATGTCAGGCTCCACATAGCACTCATGCCCATAAGCCGTCCCTACTATCTCCTCTTTCCGTTATTTATCATGGAGTTCTATTTCTTTGAATTAATGTTCCACTGCTATTAGTGAGGTTACAGATGACCCACTCTAAGGTTGGATGATCAATGCTCGCTCTGACGGTGGATGATCAATGCTCGCTCTGAGGACTGAGGGTGGATGATCAATGTTAATTCTAAGGCTCAAGCACGAACGTTCTTTGAGATGAGTGATAACGATACCTCTTTACTTATTTTGCAGCCACAATACTCCCTTTGATTCATTATCTTACATATGTGATTTTTTGGTCAGGTACTGTCTTCTCGCCATTGAACCTTGGGCCACCGAGCCACACACGCCGCTATTGTGGTGCATTCTTTTGGTATGAAGAACGTGTTAGGCAGCATCAGAACACAACATCAGCGGTATACAACAGATGCTGCAAGGGAGGAAGTGTCATCCTGCCACCGTACAAGTCACCTCCAGAGCCTCTACATAGCCTCCTTACAGGGGTAAACCGATCATTGTCGGCTCACTTGTTTGAGAACATTAGGTATTACAACTCAATGTTTGCTTTCACATCCATGGGTGTTCATGTGATCAATTCTATCAACAATGGTCGTGGACCGTATGTCTTCAAAATAAGTGGACAAGGATCGCTCTTACCGGAAGGGGATAAACCACCAGAATATGCTCAGCTGTACATTTTTTATATTGAAAATGAGCTTAGGCATCGAATACAAGTGGGCACCAACGCAAATAAGGTGTTCTGACCCAACGAGGAAATTGTTACTGCCCTCATAGAGATGTTCAATGCCTATAATCCAATTGTCCCGTTATTTAGAACACCCCGTGGTAGAGTTTCTGAGGATGCTGATGATCGATACTCTATAAGGTTGTTTGGAACTCCTAATAAGCATGGCGATGTATTCAGTGTTCCTGTAGCATCTGAGGTTGTAGGTTTGGTTGTCGGTGATTTGGGTAGAAGTGATATTGGCCGAGACTTGGTGGTACAAGATCGTGTGGGAAATCTATGCAAGGTTGAAGAAAAGCACTGCAAGTTCATGACAATGCAATATCCTATTTTATCCCTTATGGAGAGGATGGTCAGAGATTCCATACAGGCGATGTTCACGGTCAGAAGGTATTAAGTGGAAGCATGTTACTATGGTGGAGTATTATGCGTACAGGGCTTCATGATAGAGCAGATGATTTCAACACTCCAATGTGTTGTATGAGAGGAACTCAAGCCTATGTGATTGATGGATACTGCTGTGTGGAAGAAACTAGATTGAATCACTATAGGACCAAATCATTCCAACAAAAATACAGAACTGCCCCGTATAAGGAAATATGAGATACAGTAAACAAGGGCATCACAGAAGGGTCTGAAGATCGCCAAATAGTCATATTGCCTTCTTCATACATCGAAGGGCCATGATATTTATACCAAAGCTAACTTGATTGTGTGGCTCTCTATGGAAAATATGGGTGCCCCGATCTGTTCATCACTTTCACATCAAACCCCTTATGGTAAGAAATAACCGAGGCTTTGGCTCCAATCCCTGGCCAGCACCCAACTGATAGGCCTCCCTGTGGTGCTGCAAATCAATCATGTCCCTGCATGGTTGATGGTGGGAGTTCTAAGCACTACCTAAAAGAATATTGTGAGAAAACGGTCATCTTGCAGAACGGGCATGTCAGATATGCCCGACCAAACAATGGAATAACTACTTCGAAGAATAATGTTAGTATTGATAATCGATTTGTTGTCCCGCACAATGTGGACTTACTGGTCAAATATCAAGCACACATAAATGTTGAAAGAGTCAATTGTGATGGGATGGAAAAATATCTATTCAAATATTTTTCCAAGGGTTATGATTGTTCAAGGCTTGGTCTCCAGCTTACAAGAACATCAACATCCAACGGATCTTGCAACAAAAAAGTCAACGAGATACGTGACTACCTTGAATGCAGATGTGTGACTCCTAACGACGCAGCATGGCACTTACTCCAGTTTGAAATTCACCACACAAATCCAGCCGTTGAGCGTCTCCCTGTCCATTTGCCATTGGAAAACAATGTTGTTTTTACTGAGGATGACAACTTGGAGCAAGTCTTACAAAACCCGCGTAATAATGCCACAAAGCTCACTGCATGGTTTCAAGCAAATGAGACCTATCCTCATGCTGTTTAGTATACATATGTGAAATTCCCTGAATACTTTACCTGGCATGGTGATGGGAAATACTGGGGTTCACGGGCGTGACAAGGTAGCCACAAGATAGGGAGAATAGCACACGTTAGCCCTAAGCAAGGGAGACATATTATCTTCATACGTTGTTGTACAGTCAAGGGGCAAAGTGCTACTCCGATATAAGAACCATCGAAGGCCAGTGTTACCCTACATTTCAAGCTGCCTGTCAAGCTCTAGGGCTTCTTGGTGATGATCGCGAGTGGTCGCTTGCAAAATCTGATGCAGCACATTAGGCTCTTCCCTACCAACTTCGTGAATTGTTTATGACACTCCTGCTTTTCTGCAATGTTACAGATCCTTTATCTCTATTTGAAGAACATGTTCATGCAATGGGTGAAGACATTGGCTACCATGCTGGTCAGGCTACAACAACCATTTCCATGCCCTCTCTTACACAATATGCTAGATCTTATGTCCTTGCTGAAATAGATAAGCTGCTTAGAAATTCAGGGTACAATTTGGCGCATTTCAGCTTGCCTCAACCTACCGCAGACAGCATGTCTACAGTTGGTAATAGACTTTTGATGGATGAACAAGCAGATGATTATTATGATGTGAACGAAATAGCATCAGAGGGGTCTGAACAACTTAACCTGTTGAATCTGAGTCAGAGACATATCTATGATACTATTCTCCATTCTGTTACCAATACTATTGGCAGCACATTCTTTGTTTATGGATGTGGTGGTACCGGGAAGACTTTTCTGTGGAATACATTGCTTAATAGTGTTAGGGCTCAAGGGAAGATTGCTTTGGCTGTAGTCTCTTCTGGTATAGCAGCACTTCTGCTGCCAGGTGGTCGCACACCACATTCGCGCTTCAAAATACCATTGGAGATTGGGGGGCATTCTATTTGCACTATAAAGAAAAATACTCATCTAGCTGAGTTGATATAGCAGACATCTTTAATCATATGGGACGAGGCGCCTGTCAATCATAGACATTGCTTTGAAGCTCTTGATCGAACACTAAGGGACATTTTATCATCTAATGACCTATCTCTTGCTGGCAAGCAATTTGGAGGTATCAGTTGTGCTTGGAGTGGACTTTAGACACACTTCTAGTGCTACCCAATGCAAGAAAACATGAGATCTTAGGTGCATCTGTCACACGTTCCTATTTTCAAGCATTTGCAGAATGGCTGCTTCATGTCGGAGAAGGAATAGTCCCTGATAGTTGTGCAACTGATAAATGCGATGCTTCCTGGATTACAATACCAGGATATTTACTCCAGCCACCGGAATCAAGAAACCTCGAAGCACTGATCTCTTTTATCTACAATGCTTCGGACATGTCTGATTCAGCTACTTATCTTTGTGGGCGAGCAATAGTTGCACCAACAAATGAGGTGGCTTCTCATATTAACTCACAGATGATTGCTCGGTTGGCAACGAAGGAGATGTCATATTACAGTTTAGACATGATTGACGACAACACAAATAACCATGCCACAGTAGGTGCCCTTTATCCAACAGAATTCCTTAACACAATATAAATAAGCGGCTTGCCCGGCCATCACCTACAGCTGAAGGTGGGTGTTCCAATAATGCTTCTTCGCAATCTCAGCCATCAAAAGGCCTTTGCAATGGAACAAGGCTAATAGTGACTTAGTTGACTCACCGTGCAATCGAAGGTGAGATAATAACAAGGAAGGCTAAAGGATGTAAGGCGTACATTCCAAGTATAATGACTACATCAGTCGACAAAAGATGGCCTTTTAAGATAAAACGTCGGCAATTCCCGGTTCGAGTTTCATATGCAATGACCATAAACAAGAGTGAAGGACAAACACTGGACAGGGTTGGTGTCTACATACCAAATCCAGTGTTCTCACATGGACAACTCTATGTTGCTTTGTCACGAGTAACATCACCAGATGGTCTACGTGTTTTGATCGAAAATAGCCCTCCGGAACATGCAAACAGCACTCACAATGTTGTTTACAGAGAAATATTTGATGACCTAGCTTAACATCCGTTTTGCTGGTAAGGAAAACCTACATCACATTATTAGCCTTCCTATGTTCATTTTGTGAAGCTGAGGGCGGGGTGTTACAATAGCTTTCTATCCTGTTTCTTCAAGCTACTAGAAGCACCTGCACAGTGGCGGAGGCAGGATTGGAGCAAACCTCGGGCGAAAACTGCAAACCCCAGGCGAAAACTCTGCCTCTACTATTTTTTGCCTGAAAATTTTTACCTGAACAATAAATTTGGCCTAGAAATTTTTACATATAGAGGCTATATACAACCACGGAACTAAGAAAATATGGTCCTTTTTGCCGGCAAAAAGCTATATAACGTTACTGGCCTTCCTGTATTAATATCGTCAAACCGTCTTCTTCCATGTGTGATACTTTGTTTAAGTACAGAAGGAGATGCTTCTGTTGTTAGGTAAAAAATATAGGTAGCTCTACAATTCTGGTGCCCAATCTGTTGGGATCACTAGCCTCTCTCACACGGCCAGAACAGAGCAAATATATGGAGGATGGAATTACAAGCTCAGAGTATTACATTGGACTGGATGTTCTTTTATAGGCCCAAATGAACCGACATACAGAAACCGACTCAGCTCTTACAGCCTTACAAGATACAACTAAGTAACCAGCTGTTGCAGCAATGCTGTCTTTACAGCTCAAAGCCCCTGCCATGCCAACATGTCTTCTCCTGGCTTCTTGTTTGATTTTTTTTCTTTATCCAACTAGCTTGTCCATACTGCCGACATGCAAAGCTGGATTACTTCCTTGGACACATGCATGCACGCAACACCACTTTGGACACACACAATTTGACTTCTTCTTCTTCTTTTTTCGCATGCACATGCAACAAGATTACTTTTAACAATCACCCTCTTAATCTTGTTGAGTTGTTTTTACCTCTTTTACGCCCAGCTTCTGCCTCAATTGTACGAACTTAATTCGCCCAAGTGCCTTGGTCAGGATATCAGCTAGTTGGTCCTCGGTACTGACATGCTCAATGTCAATTTTACCGCTTTCAACACATTCACGAATGAAATGATATCTTGTGTTAATGTATTTACTTCGATCATTATGGACTGGATTTTTGCACAGATTAATAGCAGATTTCTTGTCCACCATCAGCCTTACTTTCTCCGGCTCCATCCTCTTCACATCTGCCATCAAACGACTCAGCCATATTCCTTGACAAGCTGCAGGCGTTGCCGCAATGTATTATGCTTCACAAGAAGGGAGTGCCACTATCTTTTGCTTCTGTGATGCCCATGTAATCAGACTTGAACCGAGAAAGAATGCTATGCCTGTCGTGCTCTTGCGGTCATCCACATCTCCGGCAAGATCACTATCACTATAGCCTACTAGTTCAGGCTCCAAATTTCCAGTCTCACCTTGCGTGTGCATAGGTGGTTTTTTTAGAGGAATATCTACATTATATTAAGGAAACACTACAAACATCCACACAGAGGACAGCTGCCCCTCCCCCAAATTATAGAAAAGCCCCTGAAAGAAAAGAAAAATTCAACCACGCTCCTAGGGCCTTTTCTCCATATCGGCAGCCACTCCGTCGCCGTCGTCGCTTCATCGGAGAACCCGCCGGAAGCGAAGATCCGGGGTTCTCCCACCCTCTCGCCGCCAAAGCGGTGGACGGAGGGGAGGGGAACCACGGGACTAACCGGCGGAAGACGCGAAGGACCCGATCGCCTCCCTTTTCGCCTCTCTCTCCTGTAGCTGGGAGAGGGTTCGAGAGAGCGAACTAAGACTATGCTTTGACCCTAAAGGTCCCAGCCGATCTTAAGTACGGAACTACACACGTAATACAAGACCTTTATTGGTGAAAGCCAACTTCCTGGCGGTCAGCAAAAGTATTGTCAAAAATCCTTCCGTTCCTCTCCTTCCATGTATCCCAACACGTGTGGGCAATCACCCGATTGAAGACATTCCTTTCTTGTGGACTAGTCTTGCTGTTGAGGTCCTCCATCTAACCGCTGATAGTGTCGTCGGCATCCCTGTTTGGGATGAAGTCCAATTTTCCGATTGCACCGAAGGGACGTTTAGTCGCCATAAGTGTTTGCTATGAAACTGCACATTAGAATGAACTAGCGTTATACATTGACTGGACTGAAAGCAATCCTGTCGTATGTAGATTTCATCTAGAGATTGCTATGTTGGTATATGTGTTTCAAGATGAGATAGATATATATATGCTGCGTTGATTGCTTTGCTTGATGTAAGATCCATCCTTGTAGCTTCACATCTGACTTCTGACGATAGCTCGACCTCGCTGGCGATCTCTGGGGTTGACGTAGTGGTTCCCCTGTCTTCAGTTGCATGTTTCCTGTCGTTGTCGAACTTGTAATTGGTTATGAACAGTGCTAACTGGTTTTTGCCCCGTGGTGAATTCTCCCGAGTCTACGCAGCGGGTTTCCTGCTAGTGTGTCGAATTCGCTTTTCTTCTTTCTTCTTTCTAATCCGGTAAGAACTTGATATTTCCGTTTATGAATGTAATGGAAAGGGGAATAGCCTTCGAAAAAAGAAGAAGAAGATCCATCTTTGTAATTTTTTAAAACTCTAACACTGCCCCCTTTTCCTTTTTTGATAGGTCATCCTATATACCCCTTTGAACTTTGTCCGTCAGGTTTATGGACCCCATCTCAACTGCTCTTGCTTCATTTCCCAAACTTTATGTGCTAAATTTCATGATCCCTCTCTGAATATTAATCAGTAAAATGCTCAATGCAGGCCAGGGGAATGATCGAGCAGATCAACATTGTCTAGCTGAATTGTTGCATGGGATGCAGAATGACAAGCAACCATTTGCTGTTGCAGATTCAAGCCATGTTTGGTTGGGCTTTTTTCTGGCTTTTCGCAGAAAAAATCTAAACCCAACCAAACGGTTGGCTTTTGCTAGTAGTTTTTTCCTAATTTAAAGCTGGTTTTCAACTAAAACCTAGAAGCACCTTGAGAGTTGCTTCTATGGCTTTTTGTTGGTCTGCGTTACTACTTCCTTGAAATTTCTTGCAAACAAAAGTCAAGAAAATCTAATAAAAAGCCAGGCTCGCTTATTTCACAGGCACAACCACTTTTCTATACAGCCCGCCCACACCTGCTTATAGAAAATCACAGCCCAACCAAACAGGGCCTGAAGTCACGGCCCAAGAAGCTGATCAAGACAGGTGCACGGTTCTCCATTAACTAACTAATCCTACTCATTGGTCATTGCATTTGATCCATTGCTCAAAAAATAATGGAGAAGGAGCTAGAGCTGGCACTGACCACTTATTTGGCCTCACGCATGGATCAACTCGAGGATATGTCAAGCCTGTGAAAACATAATGACATGAAGTGTCTGAATTCTGGCTTTTAAAAAGAAACAGAAAAAGCTTTGAATTCTTGAACTTGTAACCATGTGGCATGCATACATACATTAACAGTAGATGTTTTTCTTTCCCTTTTCCTAGTTCTAGTAGAGGTTCTGAAGTGTTAAATAATTTCCTCTCGTTCTAGTACAGGTTCTGAAGCAAACAGTTGCTATGATGAACATACGAAGAACATCTAATTTACTGAAGAACTTGAATACACACTTGTACTGTATCGAATGATACTGGCTGCAATCTCTCTCTCTCTCTCTCTCGCTTCTTTCTGCAATTCTCCAGAACTCAGTGCAGACAGTTGAAGACCAGAGGATTTGCATCCTATCATAACTGGGCTGTTAAGGATTAAATTCATGCTTCGAGGAACCGCTAAGCGGTTGCTAAATTGGCAACCGCCATCTCTTCCTCACACCCCTTCTGAACAATCGCGTCCCTTGTAACAGTATAAATAGTTCATTCATCAATAAAGATTACAACGCTTGATTCATTTGTTCTTGGCCTTTACTCGTTTACATTTTCATTCCAACACGTTATCAGCACTGTTAGTTCTCCCTGAGCAAGAACAGAAGATCAGAGAAGAACAGAGAGGAAAAGAGCAGGTTAGAACCATGCCTGGAATTTTTCCTTTCTCCGTTCCTTCGCCTTTTCAGTGAGGCTGGCCGTCGCCGCTTCTTGGCTCGCCGTCGCCGCCCGCTTGGCGCAGCGCCACGGCGCCTTGGTGCCGGCGCTGCCTCGCGACGTGGCCGTTGCCGCCTCCGCCCGCGGCGCCGCCTCCGCGTGGCCGCCTCCACTCGCGCCGCTCCCTTGCGCGCCCCCGGGAGGCTCCTCCTCCGAGGACCCAGAAGACGGCCTCCACGCCCACAGGCTCGCCCCTCCTCTGAAGGCCGCTGCGCCTGCCGCCGCTGTGGCCGTGCGCTCCGCGCGCCGCCGCCGTGGCCGTGCCTGCGCGCGTCGCCACCGTGGCCGGCCCTCCGCCCGTGCCGCGCTCCGCGCTCCGCGCGCCGCCGCCCGTGTAGCGCTCCGCTGCCGCCGCCATGGCCGGGCCTCCGCCCCCATGCCTCGCGTGGCCGCCGCCTCCTCATGGCCGCCGCCCCCGCGCGGCCGCCCCCGCCGCGAAGCCCCTCGGCCGCCGCCGCGCTCCGCCGGCCACCCTGAGCCCGCCGCGCCCGCCGGTCCACGTGGCCGCCGCCTCCGCGTGGCTGCCACCCACGCCGCCGCATGGCCGCCTTCGCCACCCGCGCGGCCGCCGCCGGCTCCGCCCCGAACCCCCAGCGCCGCTCCGCCCGCTTCGGCCTCCGCGCGCCATAGGGGCCGCCGCCGCCGCCGGCCTCCTGTCGCTGCCGCCACCGCGCCTTGGCCGCTCCGCCGCGCGGCCGCCCGCGCCGGCCCTCCGCGCCGCCGCCTTGGCCCCTGCCGTGGCCGCCGCCTCCCCACGGCGCGCTGCCCGCCGCCGCTTAGCCAGGTGTGGTTGGGGATCGGTTTAGGGATTCCAAATCCCCAACCGCACCCCCCCACCATATGTTTTGGCCCGCATGGGCCAATAACAGGCCGGCGCGCCCTGCTGCACACGGGCCGCAACCGGGTTTCCAGGCCCATTCCGCCTTGAGCATGGCCGGTCTGACCGGCCCCTTGGCCGGTTTAAACTGGGATTTTGTGAAAAAGCCCAGATATTTCTGGTTTTTCGCATATAAGTCCTTTATCGGTCTTTAGCAGTATTAACTTCTGTTTTAGAACCCGTAAATTACTGTATTTCTGTCGAATACTTTGTATTCCAGAATAAAATGAGATGCAATAAATTTCCATGTTATTCTACATGTTGAGATTAATTGCGTCTAATTTTTGCAATTGAGATTTTTCAAATTTCTTGCAAATACAAATAATAATAGATTCACCTTAATTAAGTCCTTTGACTTAATACGAGCAGGAATCAATTTGCAAAATTCAAAGTGTTTTTCCCTCAAATCAAGTAACGACATACGGCGTTAGGTATATGAGTGTCTACTGATTTTATCAGATTACACTCGAGTATCTACTGATTTTTGTCAGATTATACTCCCTAAGCGCCATATGTCATTAGGTATACAAGTATCTACTGATTTTCCATCAGATTATACTTGAGTATCTACTGATTTCATCAGATTATACTCCCTAATGCCACGAGATCCACTCTCGACAACATGTCATACTTAGCAAATTTGAGATTCACACTAACGGCTTCAAGCCAATTTCTTGAAGCTTTATTAAATTTTGCAAAGTTCATTACAACATTAACCATGACGGTTCTTAATTTACCGAACGTAAATTAATTACCTCTGGTTTGCCCTCGTAGGTTCACAATGACCGCGTAAGAATTTGAGGCGCTTGCCCTCAATGGTCACAACTACCCTACATGGGCCATGGACATCAAGATCAGCCTTGCGTCCCATGGGATAGTGCGTGCAATCCAAGACCCGAACACTCCTGTTCCGGATGGAGAAACACCACTGACAGAAGCACAGAAATATGCCGCTTTATACATCATAAGGCACCATATTCACCCAGATCTCAAGTATGAGTATTTACAGGAGGAATCTCCTCGTACTCTGTTTCTGGCCCTCAAAACGAGGTATGAACAGCAGAAGGCAGTTCTTCTACCTGAAGCACTCCACGATTGGGCTCATCTCCGTCTTCAGGATTTCAAATCCATCGGAGAGTACAATCACGAGGTTCATAAGATTTGTTCCAAACTACGCTTTTGCGATAAGGAACCTACCGATGCGGAGAAGATAGAAAATACTCTATCCACTATGCTCCCCGCAGATAGGATCCTCCAGCAGCAATATCGCGCTCGCAACTACACCGTCTATTCTGACTTCATTCATATTTTACTTCAGGCTGAAAAGCATGATGAGCTACTCTCTAAGAATGGCTCTCAGCGCCCAGTTGGTACACAACCTTTACCTGAAGTTCATATGAATATTGCGAATGGACAGCGCAAGCGCAAGCGCAGTAGGAACAAGAAGCCCGGAAACTCAGACAAGGGGTCAGGCACTGCAAAGCCTAAGTATGACAAAACTAAGCTTTGCGACAAATGTGGATGCTACACGCACCCCACTGACAAGTGCAAAACCCCAAAACATCTGGCTATTCTGTATCAACAATCCCAAGGATGCATGGCACCTCAAGGGAAAAGGTTCGAAGCCAACTTCAACCTTCATCCAGACAGCGCAAATGGAGATGGAAGTTCGCTCGATGTTCCTCCCGGTCCGAGCAACGCCATACCTCTCCATCAGCCAGAGGACCCTGCCGATACGGAGAACATGATGGTTGAGTATACCTCAACCGACATGTTTGGAGACTTCGATTAGTCTCTCAATCTCCTTTACGATCTATTTATTTATGTCCATTTGTAATGTTGTACTAAGAACACAAGTATTGTTGTCGCCTTTATATTATATCAGCACTTATGATATAATCAGATTGTATTCTATGTATTTGCATGAGATTTTCTTACTGAAAATCCTTTTATAAATAGTTCTCTACGAGGACAATCCGATGGAAGAGGTATTATGCCTTGTGGACAATGCTACCACAAACTCCATACTAAGGGAGTTAAAATATTTCCAAATCTGAAACAGATGAATTGAGATATTTTAACCATCGCTGGACGCGATACGGTAATTGTTGGCACTGGACGTGCCATATTTACCCTCCTAGGGAGTACATAAGTGACAATTGCGGATGCTTTGCTGTATCCCGACTCGTCACGTACTCTAATCAGTTATGGAGATATCCGTACAAATGGTTTTCACATTGAAAATCATGACGACAACAAAGAGGAGTATTTACTCTTTACGGATATGGCAAGCAAGTACTTGAAAAAAAAATTTCCTTCTCCATCATCCGGATTGTACTATACGTACATCAAGCCTGTAGAACATGTTGCGTACAAAATAATTTTCCAGAATGTCATCACATTCCAAGCTTGACTTACTCGCCATGGCCATCCCGGCAGAGGGATGAAGTGGAAAATTATCAGCAATTCTATTGGTCATGCCTACAATGATTCTAAATTTGGATTCTATATGCACTGTATGTGACATAGGGAAGCTAATTTTAAGGCTCGCGCACCTTAAAATCTACGCTGAACCACTCAGATTCCTTGAACACATCAAGTCGAGGCAAGTGGCTCTTCCCAACCATTGATTGGACTATTCAGGAATCCCATGGTTCTAAAAGACACATCTACACGATGGTCTCACGTGTGCCTTCATTCACACGAAACCATGTCTTGGTTTATTATCCTGAACATCGATTTCAATCAAATTTGAATGGACAACATGCAGAATTCTCCTTACGAGCCTTCAATAAGACCTTAGGATTGAAATTTAGCACTACGTCCTATATGTCCATATTCAAATGGTTTGGTAGAATCCCTTATCCAAAGAATTAAGCTCATTTGCATGATCTTTACTTCAGAATTGCAACTTACCAACTTCACGTTGGAGTCATGCAGATTTACACGCTCATGACCAAACTGCATAATATTATTCCCCTCTACCTTTGATACGTGGAAATCTACCAAGTATTTCCAATCTGCGATAATTCGGTTACACACCGATATCACCACCTCGGCATACATCATTGGCCCCTCACCATGTATTTGGGATCCATGTGAGGAATAACTGTATTTCCGTCAATACCTCAAGCCCCTATCGGGGGGAGTTATTTCACGGCCAGTATGCTGATTCAACGAGGAATATTTCCAGGCATTAGGGGGAGATTTTAAGTACCATAAAGAATGCCAGGAAATTAGTTGGAATGTCCACGACATTTCCACCTCGCCTACACGTACTCAAAGAACTGAACCCATGTTCAGTATATTTGCAACTCATCGCAAATAACCTGCCAAATCCATTTACTGACTATATAGGTGTCACAAAATCCTATAATCCTGCATAAATGTGTCAGAAAGAGTGGAGGTACCACGAAAACCACTCAACTCCCCGTTCAGTATAACAGGGGGAGAAGTACGGCCATACATCAGGATTCTGCTTCCCGCAAGCAATAGAGGATATCGAGGCCTCCGAATCAGTAAATGCAAGTCAACTCCACATTGACAAGACACCTAATGGGTTGTATACACCCGGTGGATGGGCAACCTCCATCAAACCAGCTCATAGTGCACACAATGACTGGTACATCGGAATACCCAGACTCAACCGCATTGGGAAATCGCGAACAGTCACCAAGGGTAACGATATTTCCATCAACTATACATATTCTGGAGAAACATATAATCGGTAGTCTACAATTGTCGACATACATTTCTCGACTAGATTGCAAACAACCTTTCATATGATTCAGATCCAAAGACCATGGCCATGGCAAAGTGTGAACAACACTCGGACTGAACTCAAGCAAAGGGTGCAATCCAAGCAGAAATAATCTTGCTCAATAAAAGGAAGGTATTCACAAAAGCAATATCTACACCAGTTTTCTTCCTGAAACGGAATGAGAACAACAAGGTGGTGAGACATAGAGCAAGTATTGTAGCACAAGGGTTCACGCAGATACCCGAAACATATTCTCTAGAGGTGGAATCTCTTTCCGATACTTTATCTTAATGGCAGTACAAATCATCTATCTTTGCAGTTGATAGATGTAGTGACCGTACCTTTGTATGTGTCACTTGATTCAGACATAAAGGTTCCTCATGGAATCACAATGTTGAATCCAAACACAAAACGCAACATATATTGTGTAAAATCAAAAAGTCATCACATGGCTTAATTTAGTCGGAATATCTTTGGTACAACTGACTTGGTGAGTTCCTTATACAAAGGATTACTCCTTCGATGATGATCGTCCACATGTGTTCATCATGCAAACCTCTACAGGATATTGCATTATCTCAGTGTATGTTGATGACCTACACATCATTGGCAACGCACAAGATATTGACGATGCACGTGATCATCTAAAGACGGAATTTAAGATGAAGGGTTTGGGTAACGCCAATTTTGTTTGGGATTACAACTCAAGCACCTTCACTCATGTGTTGTGGTACACCAAACTGTCTATATCCAGAATTTATTGGGAAATTCAATATGGACAAGATTTATCCATCCAGAATTCTCCTGGTTGTTCGATCTCTAGACGTAGAGAACGACCCTTTAGACCATGAGATGATGGAAATGAGATATTGGGACTCAAGGTTCCATATCCTACTGCCATTGGACCTACCAAACACAAATTGGTTAGGGCTCAAGAATGTCTTTCGACATCTCCAAAGGCATCAAAAGATCTTGTCATATTCTTTCAGTTTCAGATAAATCTGGACACCAATATCATCGGATATATTGATCAGATCTCTACTATGTCAGATCACAGACAAGCTTCGTATCCCTACTTGGTGTGATAGCTATCCTATGGAAGTCTTCGAAACAGACTCTAGTGGCTATATCCACCAATCGTCCCGAAGTACGATACATCACTTGTATTCTTGTAGCTTCGCAGGATGATAAAACACATACAACAATCATGTGGAATTGGTTCTATCGAATCATCTACCATTATCTCAAGATAATGTTACTTATGTTGCTCGGATGCAAACAGGTTACGTAATGAGCAATATCATCATATTGCCCATCTTGCAACACTAAATCATGCGACAATCTCGCTGATTTACTCACGAAGTCTCTACCAACTTCTACATTCTAGAAATGTGTTCATGGAATTGGTATGCGACGACTTCAGGATTTGCGAGAATCAGGGGAGCGTCTTCCTGAATTATTCCTGTTCAAAGCATCATATTACACTCTTTTCCCCTTTATGAGTTTACTCTACAGGTTCTCATCAAGGTTTTTAATGAGGTAATATCAACATAAGATCATATGTCATATTTTCCGTTTTCCCCACCGGGGTTTTTAGGAAAGTATATACGACATATTCATTGCTCTTTAAACTCTATGAGTCTTCTCATATTGAGTTCAACGAGACAATAATCATTATATGCTATCGCATTTTCTCCTTATTTTCCCATTGGGTTTTACAGGAGTTTTTAACAGCATATCCAACTCTATACTCCTCATATTTTTCCCACAGGGTTTTTGGAGGAGTCATATCTCAAGATGATGTTGTTCGCAGGGATAAGCATTGATTAGGGGGAGTGTTAAGGATTAAATTCATGCTTCGAGGAACCGCTAAGCGGTTGCTAAATTGGCAACCGCCATCTCTTCCTCACACCCCTTCTGAACAATCGCGTCCCTTGTAACAGTATAATAGTTCATTCATCAATAAAGATTACAACGCTTGATTCATTTGTTCTTGGCCTTTACTCGTTTACATTTTCATTCCAACATGGGCAATCTAACATACACCAAGGGAAGTTTCTTAGTTACGGATAATTCCTTTAACAATTATCATATTGCGCCTTTGATATAAATCTGACTTGAATTGGCGATTGTGCAGTTACTGGTTCCCGAGGTATCGCAAGACAGTCCGTTTAATTACATCTGCTGGTCAAGTCTGCAGAGTACCTTCGATTGAACTGCGCTGATGGTCGTCATCTTCGCATCTGAATATGATGTTCTCCGGCGTGAGTAGCAAGAGTAGCCATATGGTGACATACCAAAGCCTCGTTGGTCTTTGATGTGGAATATCCGGCCTCGTCGATGGCAAAATTCATAGTAAAGTCTTAGAGGGGTGTTCGGTCACGAACAAAATATGTTCAGCCTCGTCAATCAGGACAAATGAATGATTTCTGGCCTCATCGGTCACGAAAAGGTAACTACCTCCTAGCCTCGTCGGTCAAGGAGCGAAAGCATCCAGCCTCGTTGGTCAGGGCTAGTAAATAATTCTGGCCTCATCGATCGCGGAAAAGGATTGAGTAATGAGACTTTGCAATGAATACTCGGACTCGTTGGCCGTGGATAAAATGAATGGTAATGTATATTAATGGAGTAACCATCTTGCTCATGCATACATAGAGCACAGCGACTCCGGTGTTCTCAAGACTTTTTCATAGCCCGGTTTGTGTATCTTGACCAATGGGAAACTCTTTTTACCGTGCACGTTATATGTAGTAGCAGAATCCACCGTTGAAGTGCTTTAAGATCCGTGACGTATTCCCATTATTGATAGGTATTTGCACCGGTATGAGCATATGTCATATCACGTATTTCGCATCCTGTGGGTCCCGCTGCAGTAGTTCGTGAGAAGTAATGCGTTCGGTCGCAGCGCATCGTCTTCCTCGAAATTTCTGGCTTTGAGTTCCTGCTTTCTCTCTCCTCGCCATCCTCTGTGAAGAAACCTAAATACCATCTGCGAAGGAACTTCTGCGCGGCGCATTTAGTTTGGGAGATTTGGGTTGCGGTTCAGCGGTGTCAGACAGTTCTGAAAATATTCTCTCAGGTGCGTTCCGGTTTACTTTAGTTGTTCAAAATGTGAATGTTGGTTGCTGAGTTGCGGTTTACTCTATTTGCTTGCTGAATGTTTCTTGCTGAATCAATCTTGGTGAATCGATGTTCTTCCAATCTGAATCAATCTTACTGAATCAAAATGTGAATGTTTCTTGCTGAATGTACGGTTCTAGAAACTGACATTTGAACTGTCATATTCGGTGCTTCATTTGATTTAGATGGGGTTTTCCTGAATTTATTGATGTAAAATTAGTAACATTCAGTGTTAATTTTGTATTGCTTTAAAAGAATTGAGCATTTGGTTGCGAAGAACTTCGTAGTTTTCGTCAAGTCCGTAGGGCATGCGAACTTTTGAACTGCACTTACATTTGAACTGTTCTTAATCATATTGTTTCTGCACTATTGGTAACTAAAATCAGAGAAAAACTTGTTACCTCAATATGTGACATTATTATTTGCTTTGATTTTAGGATTATTACAATGGATTCAGAAAATGCAAAAGCTGATTCGCGCAAACGTACTTCGGATCGTCTGAGTGCCAAGAATCCTGCAAAACCTATTCCATCAAAGGGTCGGCCGGCAAATGATTCTTCCTCAACTTTACGACCTCGTAAACGTGGAAAATTTGCAGGCGAAAATTATTTTGAGAGTTGCAAGAAGAACAAGAAGGAAGCGCCAGTGATGACAAAGAAAGTACGTACATGTTTGAGTATGTATGCTTTAATTTTGAAAGATTAATAGTAATTACTCCAGAAATAATGCAAACTTATTATATGAACTTCCATGTCAGCGCCTGAAGAAGACTAATAAGGATGAACAAGTCGTTACAAAAAGGGTATGTGAAAATTTCGCATAATTATTTTAAGTTCTGAAGTGGTTATGTGTAATATTGTATAATGTAAGTCTAAACTATATGAATAAAACCAACAGATTGAAGGATACCGCTGCTCTCCTCATATGATCCCTCCCATTATCGCTCGTTTGTCTGAGTTGCAAAAGAACTGGGTTATTAAGATTGGTTTTGGTAGCCTTCTGACAATGAAAGATTGCAGACTTCCAAAATGTCTCACAATGTGGTTGGTTAATCAAGTTAATTGTGATACACAATGTCTTGAAGTTGGTGGTAATCTGTAGCTATCAAACCTTTAGTTTACAGTTTACTTGGCATTCCTAGAGGTAAAATTGTTGTTCCACCCCCACATACTGGCCGTAAGAACAACAAATGTAGCGAGGGTAACAGCATTGCCAAACAATTCAAAACCCCTACAGCTGGTCGTGGATTGCCTGCCAATATTGCTATTGAAGAGTTGGTTAATATGCACGATGAGGAAACATTCTGTAGGTCGTTCATGTTGGTTGTTCTGTGCATCTACCTTGCCCCAACAAGTGGACATGTGATTAACAGGAACTACTTGCCTACTTTAAGTAATGTCAGTCTACTCCCTGACATGAATTGGTGTGAGTATTGTGCTGATTACCTCGTTCAAGGAATTAGGGATTACAAAGAAGCAAAAGTTCAGAATGTGAATGTTCATGGCTGTGTCCACATTCTAGATGTAAGTGCCCTATATCTTTTCTTTAGATATGGTAATTCAAATTATTTTGATTACTTTTTAAATTAATCATATTGTCCTCAATAATTTTTTCAGCTCATGTACATTGATGTTGTGAAGTCACCTTTACTCATAGTTCCAGAAGGTACCCCAAGAATAAATTTCATAACATCTGACCTCCTGCTACAACTCGACTGCTTGGACATCAGGTCAACCTCCAGAAAAGGAATTACATATGGTCTGTTGCAGGCAAGTTTAATTTTCTCCCTAATTTGTCTATTGTTGTAGACACGAATCACAGACATTTGGTAACGTCAATTTGTATCATACAGGTTACGTCCGATCTTCCTAGCACATCAAATATGGAGAAGAATTGCACTCCGGAAGTCTCAGACAATGACTCTGATTCTGAAATAGAGGTTGATGCGGATAAAGATAAACAAGAACCTCACTATTGTGATAGTACTGAACAAGGCAATGTGAGTTCCATATTCATTCTGTTATATAAAATATTGCAAATTTATCACTTACTACTATTGTTTATTATTATTGAATACATGTTTATTTATGACCAGACTTTGTCTGAACTGCTGCAAAGAATTGAACACAAATATAATTCAAAGAGAGATATTATAGTTGCTTCGTACAATGAGAGAATGAAGAAGAAAATGGAGAAACTTGATGCCAAAAAACTAGAAGAAATTTCTGTTATAATAAATGCATTTCAGTCATCTCGGGAGAAGAGTCGTCCTGACAATGATTTTCAACCACGAAGTCCAAATGTTGAATCAGAAGGAACTCCTTCTTTCAAGCCTGAATCCACAAGTTATGATCACAGGACTGGTCCCCATAATGAAACAGAACCACCAAGTCCAAACTCAATGGATGCAGTTGTTGAGATTGCCTCTGCTGCAGCAGCTCAGGCTTTAGTAGTAAGTTCCAGTCAGCACCAGGTCATTTGGATTCTGAGGAGCAAACCATTTCAACACCTCATACGGATCTGTGTTATCTGAACAAGGTTATTGCAGCTACCAATGACCAATCTTTGGAGGAAGAGGATACCAGTTTACAGCTGACTCTATTTGTACCCCAACAACATATCATAGAACCCAATGACAATTCTGCTATTACTATTCGTGAAGCGAACAATCAGCAGACATGTACATTTCTCAATCCTGGTACTGAAATCATATCAACTGTGTTAACTGACGAAATAGATGAAACAGCAACAGGTGATCCTGATCATTTTGATTCTGAAATCTGTACACCTAAAGCATATATACCTCCTGACTGTGAAAGTGAAGATCATGTTGCTAACGAGGTTCACAAGTTGATTGACAGTTTCAGCCCAAGTAAGTACTTTTACAGCTCACATAATTTCAATTTTAAATTTTCACACTTCACGTTTTATAAGAAACATCTCATTTACTGAATGTATTGTTTTCATGTTGTGTAGCTATCAGATTAGAAGAAACAGAAGTAATACAAATATGTGAATCTGCTTCAGCTCCACGACGAGATCATATGAAAGACGTCACTCCTCTAAAAGAACCAATTCAGAGTGGACTTTGTTTCATAGATCCCGGCAGTGTTAGTAGTGCAATCAAATTAGGCCTAAGCGTTATGGTAAAAAAGCTGAAAATGCTCATGGATATGCTGAGCTTGTTAAGCCAGGTGGTAATATGAACGTTTGGCTGCAGTTACATACAAGGATCATGTTCAAATGTCTAAATACAAAAATACAAGAGAAAAAAAGACTCAGACCAAACACTTGAACACAAAACAAAAATTCGTATATGTGGTGCCTTTATTACTGAAGAGGAGTTTGTTCACTCCCTTAAGCCTAGAGGTGAAGTTGATCTTAACTTCATGTGGGTATGTTGTGTTGCAATAATGCATGACTGGGGATCAAGAACAAAGGTTATACTCGATCAAGGAATGATAGTAAGTACTACTCTCTTTCACTATATTTTATATTTATACCAATTACTTCTAGAAAGTTAAGCTTTATTATGTCTCAGCGTGAGCTCATGAGACCATATAAAGAATGTGATCGGCAGCAAGTTATTCGTAGACTAAAGAAGTTTCAACTTAATGAAATTGAACAGGTACGTAAATATCATTTCCATGTATGGTCTATGTCTTTAATTTTTCGATGATCTATCTATGCATTATGCGCATTATGGACATATTTTTTAAATTTTTCCTATATGTACAGATATACCTACCAGTATGCTCAAATAATCATTGGATCCTAATAGTTGTGAACATTGTTGCTGCGTCAATAGAAATTTATGATTCCCTAAGGTCTGTAAAAAAAGGAGAACATCCTTACAAAGATCTCTGGGATAATGTGGTTAGTATAAACATTAAATTCATTTTCCATGTAATATTACTTTTTGCAAAGTGAAAAATAAATATATTCAATCTTATTTCAGGATCAAATCTTCAACAGATATATAATGCTGCTCGCAATGAATTTGTCGGCATCCATGATTGTTTTGATATACATTATCCTAAAACTCATACTCAAACGAACAGGTCTAAGATATACTATTTTTTGCTTTTATATCACATTTTGTCAGTATGAAGACATTAACTTTCTTCTTTTTTATAGCCATGATTGTGGATTTTCAGTTATAAGGTTGCTTCAGTGTCACAATGGGAAAGATCTGATTGGATATGGGAAGGTACAAATCAAAATTTCATTTTGTTATTTGCCCTGTACACATTATGCATCATTATATATTTCATAGCTATTACTCAAATGTGATTTCAGATGAAAATATCAACTTATCGAATGGAGCTTGCACACACGCTTGTATATCATCGACTCAACGACCTCAATCCAGATCGACCAGCAGGAACATGATTTAAACAATAATATCCAATGACAAACTTGTTTTATGATTTTGTATCACTGACACATTTACGTTACAAAGCCTGGGTGAAACTCAACTTTTGTTGAATTATCTTTTAATGACAATATGAACTTTTTATCGTCCATCTGGTTACAATGCAAGTTTGTTATTCTGCAGAATGATATAATCATAAGCCTGTATTGAACGCTAAAACGATATTACTTGCTGGTCAAAAAATGTATCTTTATGCCAGATGACTAATTGGTTGAACAAATTTAATCACAATTCCGTTACAATGAATTATGTTAACTAAGTCTTTCATGCAACAATCTCTAATGTTCTACAATTTTCGAATCAGTATCATAATCTTTCACTGCAGTTCGTTGTGCAATATAAACTTCCTATATTTACAAGAAATCAAACATCTGACAAAGTTTCAGCATAATGTTGTCAAATGTGACTTCTCAGCTGTAATGTTACGTTATGATAACTTCATGAACTTTCGACCATATTTCGTAAAAAGCGTCGACGCTTCTCCGTGCATACGAATTTACATCGCAGTTTCATATTTGTTTACGAGAAGTTAGGTAAAGTTTCAGCATATGTTTGACACATAACTTTTCACGTCGAATGCATGTACGAAGTTTCGTCAACGTTCATCTGTTCGTATAGTTTTATGCACACTTCCCCACACATTTTCATACATGTTTATGATGAGTTTCAAAATGTACCAAATTCGGACATAGTTCAGCATAATGTCCTTACATCTCTGTTCATACATATTTAGGACAAGTTCAGCATTACATGCGTACATGTTATCATGACATATGTATCGGAGTCTAATGTCAGCATATGTTCTGACACATAACTTTTCACGTCTAATGCATGTACCGAAGTTTCGTCAATGTTCATCTGTTTCGTATAGTTTTATGCACACTTCCCCCACAATTTTCATAATGTTTATGATGAGTTTCATAAATGTAACCAAATTCGGACATAGTTTCAGCATAATGTCCTTACATCTCTGTTTCATACATATTTAGGACAGTTTCATAAATGGTACCAAAATCTGACATAGTTCAGTATAATGTCCTCACATCTCTGTTTCATATACTGTTCACCATAAGTTTCATAAATGTTACGAATTCGGACTTAGTTTCAGCATAATGTCCTCACATCTCTGTTTCATACATGTTTACCATAAGTTTCATAAATGTTACGATTCCGACTTAGTATCAGTATAATGTCCTCACATCTCTCTTTCATACATGTTTAGGGTCAGTTTCATAAATGGTACCAAATTCCGTGAAGGTTGAAAAAGAAAAGGCCGTGCTGAGCAGCACCAGCAAGAGTACTTATTTTTATAGCACATAATTACAAGAGACTATTGAGTCTTAAGCGAATTAAAGCTGAAATTTAAATAAGACAACAAATAGGCGAATGGGCCAACAAACTCGAACTTAGGCATGCTTCGGAATTGGGCCCTTCTCGGCCCATCAGGTGTGCACAGGGCGTCTAGGGCAATACGTTCGGATGTCCGAACATCCGAACGTTCGGACATCCGAACAATACCGCCGCCGGACGGACAGGGGAGCAGCCGAGAGCAGAAGCGAGCGCCACTGTGCCGGCCGCTGTCCGTTGAGGTCGCCGCAATCCGGCCGCCGCGGGCCTCCGCCACCGCCCACCGCAGGCACACGCGCCGATGTTTGATAGGTCGACGCCGCCGGGAAGGCTGCAGAGGAGGCGGTCTCGAGCTAGGGCATCCACATGGCGGCTACATCACGTAAGACCGCTAAATCTCAACTCTTTAGCTTCTCTTCCTCTCAACTCTTACGGCATTGTCCTCACGGTTACCTCTTGTACCATACATTGGAAAGAATAGTGAAATTTGGGTGCAAAATAATGCTAAAAGATTGAAATTCTTTGCAAATTATAATAGGGACAAGTTGTTTTGCTTAGCAGATTGCACCGGCATCAAAATGCTGCACTCAAACAAGCTGGCCAAGAGTCCAAGCCCAAAACTCTTGTCCAAAAGGTGCTATCATGGCCGGTCTACGATATCTTGACCTGCAAGCGGCCCTCTATTGAGGTAACAATGACAAAGCAACACTCCTTATTTTGCAACTGCCAGAATGCTCCACGTCAGGTTGTCATGCTGTTGTATGCAGTGAAGGAAATCCCGAAGGAATTTCAAACTTGCAAGCATTATACAGAAGCATTTCGAAGTTCAATGGTAGAGGAAAATCTTTCATGAAATCGATACGGCCATGGTTACCATATCCAAAGGCATAGATGTGCATTATTAGGTAGGACCTAGACTGTGATATGCCAAATAAATACATTGTCAAGCTCTGTCTATCCAGGGGAAGAATTCGCCAAGAACAAGTGATGTCTGCTATTATCAGCAAGGAATTTAGAGTCTAGGGATCAATCCTCAAGGACAAATCCTTTTGCACACTCCTAGTAGTTACGTGGGTCAGTGAGGAAGTGTGTGAATTGAGAACTATTTTACAGTGTGGGATGGATGTCTTGCTATCAGAATCGCCGCATGAGGGCGGCCGGGATAAGTTTTACCAAGTCATGCACCTAGCTAATCTGAAAACTGATGAATGTATTTGGCAAGCGATGACGATGGTTTCAAAGATACATCAGGAGTAATCAATCTCATATTGAGTAAGAGTAATAATGGCGTAAGTATTGACATCTCTCTCTTTCTCTCTCTATTCTGTACTTGGGATAACTATTGCTGAAAGTGTTGAGCTTTGGAATGTCATGCATGTATGCTCTTATGTTAAAATGATGAATCATCATTATGTTTCTTATGCAAGTTTTAATCTTACTTTATCCCTCATTTGAATATGTGTTAATATGCTTTTCATGTGATCTATAACTGAGAATAAATAACTATGATAATAGTGGTTTGTGATCCATGTAATTAATTGTACCTGTATGGTCTTGCTAAAGAATGAAGTGAAGCACCACTTTGCTCATGTGCTGAAAATGGCTGCATGTACATTTATGTGGTGGTGATATTTTCGGTAATCACTGATAGCGTTTTTTAACTCTGATAGCGTTTTTTAATATATGTTGCAGCCTAAGGGAGAAAATAATCAAGTAGTTCTGAGGCTGCCATTGTTCAGTTTGGACTTAATCAATCCCAGGGTAATGTAGTAGCAAGCTGTATTTCAGCAACTGAGCACTCTTCTAGTTCTGTACGACTAGTTTGGGGTCCACCCGGCACTGGTAAAACTAAGACAGTCTCAGTATCTTGTATTTCCTTCTGAAGATGCTAAGAAACCTAGAGTTCTTGTATGTGCTCCAACGAACACGCTCTAGGGCGATTGACTCATCAACTTGTTTCTCTATTAGAGAACTCATCTGAAGCCGAATCAATCAGGACATCATTCTGTTGGGTATGAGAACGTCTGAAGGTGAAGGAAGATAAAGATCTGTCAAAAGTATATTTGAAAAATCGCGTTAAGCAGCAGAAGGATGAGTTCCAGAAGCTGACAAGCTGAACAGGAGTTTCAGAAGCTGAGTAGAGGGAGAGAGTTGAATGATAGAGAGATAGAGGAAGACTCTTGGAAGAAGCAAAACTTGTATTTTGCACTCCTTTCATTTCATCGAGGGTGCGGCATCATATTTCAACATCTTGGTTATTGATGAGGCAGCGTACTAAAAGATGTGAGTCATGATCCCTCGTGCTCATACAAAGATAGAACATCTGGTGCTAATTTGGGGATCATATGCAGCTAGCATCATTGGTAAAGAGCCCGGTATGTCTTCATATATGATCATTTGAATGTGTCCTTGGTACCGGCGATTATACCTGATTTCTAGATTGATCATACTTTCTATTTCCTGCTAATTTCCTGATTTCTAGATTGCTAAAAGGCCAATTATGGACGAAGCCTGTTTGAGAGATTGAGCGAAATTGGTCACCACAAGGAGTTGCTAATGTGCAATATAGAATGCACCCTTGCATCAGCAAGTTTCCGAATGAGAACTTCTATGATAATAAAATTATAGACGGTCCTAATGTCAAGGAATATAACTGTACTTACCTCCTGGAAGTATTTTTGGTCCTTATTCATTCATCATGTGGAAGATGGCTGTGAAGAGCATACTGGCCAGGTTTCAGAAATTTGGTTGAAGCTGATGTAGCAGCCAATATTATTTGCAGACTTGCTAAAGGTATATACCTAACATTTCAGCTTTCAGATAGCAAGTAAGTTTCAGGGTTTCGTTAATCTAACTAGTTTAAGTATTATCCATACAGCATGTGCGAGCAGAAGAAGAAAACCAGTGTTGTCATATGTCTCAATACACAGCCCAAGTCACTGCTTTGCAAGAAACAATTGGAAATTATCAGAAAATTCCATTCTTTATCTTCAATAAATACTGTTGATTCATTTCAGGTGATGAGAAAGACATAGTTATACTCTCAACAGTAAGACACAATCATGATGGGAACATAGGCTCGAGCTCGAGCTTCAACTTGCAACATGTCTGAACTATGTGGAACACAGCTGTACCAACTGAAATGTTAAAATGGGTTTTCGAAATGCTGAACCAGTACTTTGT